>CM068319.1:26711458-27031458 GCA_034766995.1 Acanthacorydalis orientalis
TCTTCAGCGCACTTTCATCAATCGTTGTCCACTGCTTTGGCTACTGTTTCGACTTAGGTTTGTAGTGGTGGATCCATATTTCATTTACGGTGATGAATTGAAGTAAAAAGCTTTTATCTATTTTTGCGGCAACTGCTACAATGTTCGCTTCAAACATCTATAGAACGTGAACAACGCATCGCTTCTGGCTGAAATTTCGCCTATGCTAGATTCAAAGTGACACTTGAGACACGTGACAATATCAAATGAATGGTGGCGCCACATCATAAAAAAAATTTACCAAACTTATCAAACGATCTTCGTACAAACCATAAAAACTGGCAAAAAAGCAATGAAATGTATTTTTATACTCTCAAAAATGAATATGTTTGTTGACGTTTGCAACAAGTAGTTTGAATATTTCAACATTTAATAGTTTAATAAAATCACTGAAGTATAGCAAACGTAAATAATTTTTTATTTCAAAAAGTCGCGAACATTTTATTAGAGTTCATTTAAACAAACCCATAATCACTATTTTTATATACAAATTGTAAGAGATGGAAATAACAAAATTTATATTTATTTTATTACATCTGTTTAGGTACATAAATTAATTTACTCGTACACTGAGTAGTTTAAATGTGCACAGTTCATACAGAGTGTGCAAATTATGCAGTTATTTGTCAACGACGTTTACCATAATTCAATATTTAATTATTAAAATGACATATTTCCTTTGAACGTGTTACCGATTTGGGTTAATGAAATATCATATAACGATCTATAAAGTTGTAATTTAATATTCTAAAACGAGCTGCAGCCCACTTACTAATACAGTTTATTTTAATTGGTACTACGAACCTAAAATAGACATTTGTTACGGGTGCAGACATTAACGCAAACAGTGGCGGAAACGGAAGCGACTGTCACGAGCCTGCGCAAGTAGCAGCAATGCGAACCGAACGTCTATCCAAGGCTGTTCGGAAGGCCGTGCCGCGGCCTTGGCCTACCTACCCCCAACATTATAATGGTGTCGTTCCCTCGTTCAGTCTCATTCTATCCCGTCATTCCATTGTATTTACGGCTTCCATTGCTTTTGCCCATTATTAAACAGTCACAAACACAAACAGACGGACGCACATTCGAACTCGCACACTGGCACAATGTGACATTCTTTGGAATGTTCTAGACATGATTTTTTCGGACAAAAAAGGAAACAATTTACATTGAATGACTTTCGTTTATTTTTTTCAATGATACATTTGTATTAAACAAATCTACATTGCCTTGTTCTTTGTATATATATATATATATATATATATATATATATATATATATATATATATACAAATCCAGCATACATATACGTGCGTGTACGTATTTATAATAAAATAGAAGGAAACAAAAAATCTTTACAGAAGTTTCATTTTAAGAAGTGGTTTTATTAGAGAAGTCAATTTAGGTGAGGGTAGAAAGAGATTAGATGCCGTTTTAAAAGAAATTCTTAGAAAACTTCCGAGGCAACAAATAATCCCTTTTATTTTATTTTCATTTATATTTGTATTCTGTGTATTTTACAAGTAAATATTTATACAAACGAAAATGATTTCAAGTGTTCTAGATTTATAAAACGGGAAGTCTTTTGAAGAAAGAAATTTATACTTAATATTAAAACTTAATTAGGGCATCAATATCGTTCAAAACTTAAATAGGTCAGTGGGATGTTTTAAACATCAATTTCAGACTGTAAATATATTCACAAAGAAAATATTTCTTCTGAAGAATATATTAAATTGTGTATAGAAATTTAACTCTTAATGAATTGACCTTATTTCGAACTTTATAATATTGATATTTTTTTAATTAAAATGTTTAATGCAGTAACTTTTCACATAATTGTATAAATTATCATCAATAAAATATAATTTATTTATTCCACACTGATGAAACAAAAACATATCATAATTTTTTATCCAGTCATACAAACACCGGACAATCCACCAGAACAAAATTCGTAATTCGGCTGTTTTTCCGAGTACTCACATCAATGGGAAATATAAACTTCAATAAAGCTGTGTGTTTTTAAAAACGTAAATGGAAAAGGATAAACATTAATGTTTATTTCGATAAAAATTCGATATTCATTTTAATAATATTTGCTTTTTCCATTATTGATTATTGTACCAGACATAAATTAATTATGAAAATAACGAATATCACAAAAACAACAAATACCTTTCATGAAAAATAAATGCACAATTACATTCAATTCAAAATAGCTGTCGGCTTATGAATCATAATCAGTTACTATTCCCTGGAGCGTGTTTTATTCAAATTAAAATCAATATGTCACCTTTACTTAATGCTTACATTTTTTATACAATAAAACTAATATATATATATATATATATATATATATATATATATATATATATGTACTTTTTATTATACAAATTAAAGAAAAAAAAACAATATTACATTATGTACATTAAATTTAAATAAGTTTATTTACAATTATATTAAAGGTTTCAAATTTTGGACATATTCCAATTTAAGTTTTTTTAACGACTTAAAAACATTAAAACTGTTTTGTTTTTCAATGAACAATGTAGAACAATAATAAATATCAGTTGTTATTTATATATACGCAATTCTTAAAAAGATTAAGTGCCTTTATATGTTTCAAAGATTGATAAAACTTTTAAAAACGAAAAAAAAAACTTAAAATAGCGTTTCTCAAACTGACATTATAAATAAAAAGTTTACAATCTGATAGAATATACAATTTTCAGTAAGTTATTGTTCTGTACAATTTGTTTATTGACTTTTAAAAAGAGTTATTTTTTTTTTGTTGAATCATTCTCTGATTTCAAAGTTTTATATATGTATAACATTACTGATTTATTGTATTTATAAATGGAATAAATGAGTGCGTTAGAGTTGCAAGAGGTTTTTATATTTGAAACTTGTCTATTATGTTTACTTTTTCCCGTTCCACAAACGAATATATAAATCCCTTTCTCTCCGCTCATTCTGTATTATACTATCCTTATGCTAAAAGGTTTCACCAAATTTATATATAGCAAAATGGTGTACTCCATTTTATACACCGTAAATTTTTATATTTACTTTTTTTAATAATATATGTTAGTTTATATATATATATATATATATATATATATATATATATATATATATATATATATATATATGTTTTCATTTTAGTTGCGTTCAATTAATAGGTGGATTCTTCATTTTTAATACATTTTTTTTATTCAAAAAAAAATAATCCTGTTACTAAATAAAATATTCACTTGTCTAAATAAATATTTAATTTACAACTTACATACTCAAAATTTGGCCAAGTAAACCATTTTTAAAAGAAATATTTCGATAAAAATAAAATCAAACTTATTTAATATATGTTCTATCGACTTTAAACAGAAACAAAGACAATTAAAAAGAAAATTTGAACAAAAATGTTTGATAATTGATTATTGATCGTTTTTTTATTGTTTCTTATGCACATTTCGATGACGATTCAATTATATTCAGAGCTCTAAGCACAGAAAAATCAAATATATACAAATTTAATGGATAAAAATTATTTTTCAGTTTTTTTAATGATTTATGGGGTGAGCGAAAGCTATTCATTTGTGAAAGTTATTCGTTTATAATTAAAAAAAATAATTATACATATATATATATATATATATATATATATATATATATATATATATATATATATAAATATATATAATATATTTTTTTTATTACTTTTTGAAAGAACCGACAATCTAGTAATTATATTTTGATAATAAATGACACTTTGTGGAAACAGCTAAACCAAATTTCTCAAATGCGTATAAAGAAATTCTGAAAATACCAAGAGAATACAACAATGTTCGTATAGACTTTGTACTGTGCAAATACAAACATGTGTATGTGTATGCATACGTGTGGGTAACAGATGAAAATACGACACTGAAGGACACACTGTGCTTAAAGGTGTTCGCAATTCTTGTAACAAACACATCGCCTACACTTCTGGGCTGCTGTGTTTCTCAGACCTATCATAAACGAATTTCTTCGCATACACAGAAAAAAATAACAGTGCTAACTGGAAAACAGGTATAGTCAGAGTTACAACTCACACGTTTGTATTCTTTTCTTCTTTGTATAAAAAAACATTCAACCTACATTTTGTTTCATCTAACAATGTTATGGAAATAAACAAAAAAATGTTATCGTAACATCATTTTTATTTATTTTTTTTGCGGCCTGGTATGTTAAATCTAAGAAACAGTGACGATTTTGTATAAGAAAATACATTTAAAAACGTTAAAAACAAAAAAAAAAAATCTATAATATGTGATATATCGGTAATATTAGCTTAATTTTTATATCAAAAAAATGATAAATCATAATTGGTTCCTGAGAGTTAATTCTACTTTAGAAATGAACTAATATATTAAAAACTACATAATTTTCCATTATTACTTTTATAAGAAATCGAAGCAAATATCAAACCAATATTGAAATTTTGGAAGAACATTTTGTGACATTTGGGGTATAATTTATTTGTATAAAAATTATTCATTTTGATAAGATTAAAATTTAAATTAATATAATTACTAAATAAAATACAAAATCACTTTTCAATTCCTTAAAAACTTCCTGGATATACATATTAAATTATGGATTTTTTCGATAGTTTAAATATATAACACACATTCCATAGAAAGGTGTCATAATAAAAAGAAAGAAAAAAAAACATTTAGCTGATTTATATTAACCTGTTAGCTATGTATGACGAGTATGCTTATCGTGAACATGAATTTGATCAATCAAATTATTGATTTTTCAAAAAAATCAAATGCTACCTCCTTACAATTAAATTCAATTTTACAGCAGCCGCATATACTATATATTTGACAAGTATATTCGTTATCCCTTCATTTTTGCGACACAATGAAGGTACACACTTTTAAAATAGGGCGACACAGCTGACAGGTTAAGTACAATTAAAATAACCAGTTTTTCATTGAGATGAAACTATTTCACAATAATTTTCTTTTATTTGTAAGACACAAGCAAATACAGAAATCAGATTGTTAAATTTTTAAATTTGTTTCTTTCTCATGTAAAAAATATTTTTTTTAATTTATAACATTATGCATATATATATATATATATATATATATATATATATATATATATATATGGATAGATAGATAGATAGGCAGAGAAAGAGAGACAAAAACATTTAAAGTATTTCATTTCAAGTAATTTTATAGAATACCTCAACTAAATATTTCTTTATAAAACCGATTTGTTATATTTTTATTAGTGTTTTATTGAATGTTTATTTGTTTTACTTTGTATATTTTTTTAGTTAAATGATGTCATATTATTAAACTTAAAGGAAATATAATATTAACAATTTTCGTATTTACTGATATTTATAATTTCCAAAATGTTGATATTTTTACATTTTTTATTAAATAAATGTTATACTTTTTTTAAAATCCAACAGTATATGACTTATACAAATAATACTAACTTAATTTATTCACTTTTTCAAAAAATAAATTCAAAAAGTTTTTTTTTATTTAATAAAATATTAATTTGATTTTTTGTTTAATAGAACTAACAGAAATAGAAAAAAATGTATCACAATTCAACAAATATGAATATATTACTTTTGCCAATCTCTGATATATTTCCAATTGTTCAAAATCGTAGTACAGTTTTTGCTATGAACAGTTTTTTCCGAATGTGATGCAGAATATCGATTGAGTTTACTAGTCTAATGATTGTAAATTATATCAATAGTACGAAAATTAGCATACTAAATCTTAAAATTGCTAATTAATAACTATGAAATATCGTCAAATAAAAGTTCAAGATATAAGTTCATTAAAAGAAACGAATTGATTGTTAAATATAGATTTTCCAAAAAAATCTGCTGAAATTAGACATTTACTTAAAACCTGAAAAAAAATATATTAAATTTCAGGTCATCTCAATTGATGGAATAGATACATTATTTTTATTATGTAAACAGATTTATGTAAAAATATTTGTACAGTAAAATGAAATTATATTAAGTGAAATGGTTAGAAATAGTATTTTCTTAAAAAAAAACAACCAATAAAACAGAAAAACACTCACAAAATATATGTTAAAGGATATTGGCGTCTAGACATGTAATATTTCGTGTTACACGTAATACCACGGTTGAAAAGTAAAATACAAATTTTATAGGACATACAGCTTTATTATATGAAGAGAATTCCTTAAAAAAATATCTAATGTTTTCTAAACTGAAAGTCTGTTCAATTTATTATTATTATTATTGAATAAAAAAATGACTCTGATTCACCATAATCGAAATTTGCTGGGTTATTAAAAATATTTTAACAGAATCGATTTAAAAAATAAATCAAAAAATAATAATAATTTTCAAATTAAAAGTTGTGTTTTTATTAATTACATATTTTCTTGACTTTGTAATACAGTTCTCATATAGTAAGTTCATTAAATTTTTAGTTAATGTTCATAAATTATGAGAAAACACTTTTTGTGGTATATGTAAGTTTAATATTCAGTAAATTCATGAATTTCAATTTATTATAGAATTATACGTTGTTTCAGTTCAGAAATTTATAAAACAAAAAAATAGTTTCAGTATAAACAAAAATCCAAAAAAATGTTGAACGTACATAATACAAGTTACAGAATAAAAATAGAATATCAGATATATAATTAGTTACAAAAATAAAAATAAAAAGGAAATTTGAAGAAAAATATATATTATTTTCTACCCGTATCTGAAAATATATATAAGAAAAATAGCAAGACATTTTTAATGTTACATACGATTAAACATAATGGGAAAAGGGATTTAAAGAAAAATTATGTACTATTCCTTAACCGTATTTGTAATTTTACATAAAACATTTTATAAAATTGAAAATATCGAAGCAAAAATTATACATCATTTACATTATATTAATATACAATAAAGTATCAACATAATTGGTTCGATTTTGTTTAAATTGAATCATTTCAATGTTATTATAAATCATTAAGAAATTGACAGTGTATAAGAAATATTAATTAAATGAGATACAAGACAAATACATAAGACAATGCATGTCATTACGTTCCAGTTTGCAAGTTCACGGAAGGAGATTATATCCAGGACCAATATAATTGGGGTAATTAATATCCTGTTTATTGAATCATGTTTATTTAACCGGATCTAAGTTCGCTCAAATTTATTCGAATTAATTATGTCCTGTTCTATTCTGTATAAATGTTAATAGAATAGGGACGAAATAACGACTAGTCCACGATGATACTGATGGATAACGATTAAATAAAATGATCACTCTCTGTCAAGTGAATAGTACTTTTGCATTGCATCGAGTAAGACACAATCGGTGTACTGGCGAATTGTGTCAACGTTCTCGATTCCAGTACAGAATATTGATCCCGTTTATGAAATATTAAACAGGTTGTATCGTATTCCCTTTCAGGAAATTTCACTCTTTTATTTTCACATATAAATATTGTCGATATATTCGCCGTTTTCTAAAAGAACTTCCTGTACTACGGAGAAAAAATAATGCGTGATTTGCGAACGAAATATTTTTGCGTAGGATTTCGTACATACATATGCACTCATAAGCATTTACACCTACACGAGTACTGACACACATACACACCAACTTATATAGATATATACGTGTATGTGTGTTTTAAAAATATTGATTAAGTTCAAAATTACGTATTGGATGGTGAAATACTTCCCTTTTTAATTTATAATACAGACTCGTGCATACTCAATTTTTAATATACACATAACTATTTATATAAAGTTTAAAAAATTCGATTAATCAGACAATAAAATTAGATAATCCTCATCCTAGATATTATTTATATAAGATAAATAAAATATATTTATAGAAGTTAGTGTAATAAACTTTACATGTTCTGATCTTTTTTATGTATAATACCAAAAATGTATTAAAGCGCATTTTAATATTATTAACAAACTATACACATAACAGTATTAACGCAAATGATAAATTTTGATTCTAATTTTCAATATTTATTTATTTATTTCATACATAATTGCTTTAAAATTTTAAAACTATGTTAATAAACTTCATTTTATCAAAAAAAATACACTAAAAACTAGTAATATTAAAAAAAAATAAAATAAAGAAGAAAACATTATTTAATTTGATAAAATAAAATTATATACACAAAAAGCTCGATAGTCAAATTAATTAATTGCACTGTTATTGACAAACTAAATAGAGTTTAGATAGTGATGTTTATCAAATAAAAGGGGTTTCGTAAAACTATATATATTTTTATTTAAGAAACGCATTAGGGTGATGAAATCGACACCGAAATACCTATAATCAACAATCAAAAATGATTAATAATCATTGATTGAACATTTGTGATCAGAATTTTTTTGAGGTGAGAAATAATTCATCCGAGGAAATAATATGATTTTTTTCAAAAAAAAAAATCAAAATAATAAGTAGATGGATAAGAGGAAAATATTATCACTATGAATTTAATTATTTTTATTTTGAATTTTTATGATGTTTCATTAAATGAAAAGTATCTGTCACGTAAGTTTTATAAGAAGTAACAAATATGTTTATAATGTGTTTGTTTCATCATTTTATGTTCGCAGTGTTTAATATGGCAATAAAAACTCTAATGTGCTATTTTCTAATGTGCATATTTTCTGAAAATGTGTTCAGTAAATAGAAAAACAGATAAAATAAAAAGATCATTTCATATGAATATTGTTGAATGCAAATCGTTGACAATAACTTGATATATTTGTGCCAGGCTACCACATTACTCGTTCAGCTGATGGTTTCTACTATATTATTTCATTTTAGGTCACGTGCACTGCATAACTTTATGTTATCAGAACTTTCGAGCTTATTTTCTTTCTCGTATCGATTGAGATTACACTGTTTTCTTTCAAACTTTTCTGTTCAAATTAAATAAAGCAAATTCTTTTCTTCAATTCATAATTATCAATACCTATTCTTTGTAATCAACTGAATTTATTCGACACAATGGTGGGCTTTTTCAATTATTGTATTGAATTGCTTTCGAATTTTCATTTATATACACTTTATAAATATATACATATATTTATATAATACAACTGAACACTGTAATAATGACCGTTTCTTTTAAATAAAATATTTCCTTTCAAATTAAAATATCATAAAGTATCTTATTTTCAATTCTAAAAATACCATATATAAATTTTTCAATCTTAATTCATTAACTCCTCGCGCTTTTAAATGAGGTTTTTAAGAAGTGTCTTTAAAGTAATTAGAATTAATGAAAAGGAAGACGGATCCGTAGATAAATAATAAATGAGTATCTCACGCGGATGAAAGGATTTTATTGAGTTGTTACGAATGAAAACGTAAACGTGGATATAATATAAAACATTCAAAGCGGAAAAAAATGTTTAAATTTAATTATATTAACAAAACATTGAAATAAGGACAATGTAATGTATTTCAATACTGATATTTCTCAAAAACATCATTCGCAATATTTATCTTCTATCATTTTCTTTAATAAAAATACTTTATGTAAAAATCAATTGTAATCACTGTTTTGGAAAAAAACATAATTCAATAAACATTATATATTGTAAAAAACACTAACATTACAGGATTTCTGTTGAAAGAAGTCGGTGAAATTTAATTCAAGCATTTTCATTTCATAGGACACAATATGTTAAAATATATTAAATAAATATGAAAAAAGAAAAATTATATAAAAATACGTTATAAAAGAATATTACATGTTTTAAATTCGAATGATTTAGTTTCGAAACACTTTCTGAAAAATATTTTAATGATCCAATTAAAGATAAGTATGTTCATCAAATCGAAACTGACATAACGTACACTTAATATATGCACCCTTACAGTTTACATGTGTTTACATCAAATCGTAACGTTTCCAAACAAAGCTCCAAAGAAAATTGACGAACGAAAGCTAAACTGAATATGCGAAACTTTATTATTCATCTCATCCTCTCCGTAGGCAAAAGAACCCGTTTAAAAAGTTCAATTTTCGCATATATTTTCGAAAATACCTCACGCGACAGTTATATTTTATGATATGAATTCGTATCCCTGTTCAATTCTAGAAAATGTATGTTGACTTTATTGATTGTGTTGACAAGTTAATATTGATGATGAAAATAAAAAAAAATGTGAAATTAAAACAATGTGAAATTACTCCCCCTGTTACTCCCTCCCTTGCTCATCCTCTTACTCGTCCTCTCTCTCTCTCTATTACTCCTCCTGTTACCCTATCTCTTGCTCTTTCACCTTCGCTCTCTCTTTCTCTCTCTCTCTCCTCCTCTTTCTCTCTCTCGCTCCTCCTATTTCTCCCTCTCTTTCGCTCTCTCCTATCTGTCCTCTGACTTCTTCGACATACTCGCGCTCTCTACCCTTCTCCTCCTCTGGCAGATACTTAGTCTACCACTTTACTAGTACCACTGCTGTGGTGATGGCGGCTATTGCTTCGATTTCGGCTCCTCCTGACTTATACCCCACACGGTACTCTTGGCAGATACTTAGTCTACCTATATATATATATATATATATATATATATATATATATATATATATATATATATATATATATATATATATATATATATATATGCATAATTTATGTCAAAAAATGTTTCATATTTATTTAAAATCATACATGTTTTATTCATTTTCAATTAATTCAGAAAGAAAACAATATTCATAACATTTTCCATCTGAATTTAAAAATTTATTTGAATAAGCGTTACAAAGATCAAAACATGATTCTATAATAGAAAAACAAAAAAAATAAACTAAATTCTTTTCAATAAAGAATATATGTAAGGCTTCTTTTCTTTATTTTACTATCTTATATCTACCTTTATTCTGAAAACACGTACAGAATGCCAAATATTGATTTGAAGAAATATTAAATATTGTGGCCAGTGTCGCATCAATTCTGATATTTTATGTAACAGACATCATATCTATCACAAACACACATGACACAATTGCACCTACATTTGTACTCATTAAATACACACATATGTTTACACATAATTGGATGTATAATTGTGTATCTACATAGTTCGACAACGAAAATCGGTCAAAAATTTGTTGACAATCGTACAGTTCAGAATTTACTGTCATAAACGAAACATGCGAATATAAATCCGATTAATAATTGGTATTTTAGTATTTTATTACGAATTAATTAGTATAATTTAACAATGTTATTAATTATACGTACAAACACACACAAATATTATAGTAAAATTGTTTGTTTTCATATCACATTGATGCATTTCCTTATGTTGTTCGTCCTTATATAGGTCACCTAGATTTCTGTTTTCCACTACAAGTTTCGACACGTATCATTTTTCATAGAATTTCAAGTCTCTAAAACCTATCTAAAGATGTCACGTAAGCCGAAAAAATAGTGGAAAACAGAAACTCTGTGATTCAAAAGAACTAAGACTATTACGACAATATATATATATATATATATATATATATATATATATATATGTATGTATATTATATATATATATATATAATGTATTATATATATATATATATATATATAATATAACTTCCAAAAAGGATGGTTTTATTAAACGATTTAAAAAATATCAAGACAAATATGAAAATAATTCACAAGTTCCTCCCAAGAGTGTGGTACAGAAGTTATATGAGAAGGCATTTTGGTAGTGCTGTATATTTTTTCAATGCAATTTAATTACTATTAGTACAACATTGAGAGGAAGCACGTTATTTAGAATATTTTTTTGTGAATAATAATTTGTAATACCAATAGGTTTATAATTTACTAAAATCTCATATCCCATCCATTTGAATTTCAAATTCTTTACTCTTGTTATTATGTCTAATATCCATGTTTGATTTTGTATCTATTATATATATATATATATATATATATATATATATATATATGTGTGTCTGTGTGTGTGTATGTGTACATGGAGAAAACATATGATCGATAATATTTTATTTTTAAAATGATTCAAATGTAATGTGATGAGATTAAATAAATGTCATGAAACTATATGTTACTGTAAGAAATGTAACTTTTATACATCAGTGATCTAAAAATCGGAAAGCAATTTATCGACGTCAAGACGGAATCACATTCACCTTTTTACAGAAATATAACTTCTATACATTTTTAAATTGGATAGTGTCATTCAGTTTGAAAGTATTCAGTCGAGTCAAAAGTAATTTTATTTTCATATACGTATGTGCACACATACGCATATATATATATATATATATATATATAATTGATTTATAAATCTTAATTATGTGGCTTGGACTAGCAGCTAGTTTAGATATATTAATTTGGTTTCTTTTTCGACATGTATCTTTGTTCAAAGTCATTATAATTTCCTGTAAATGCATAGTGCTGCTGTATATATTACGGTTATGGATCAAACACAGATTTACAAACATGAAATATGAAAAAAAAACCGTAAAGAGAATCATTAATAACATACGCTACAAGCATATTCCCACACTTTTTATTTGATACATTTTCGGTCTATATCAGTCACTAATTTTCAATATTTATCTTTTTGGAAGTTGAAACCGATAATTGAAAATTATTTTTTTACTTGTTTTTGAGATAATAATAATTTTTATCAGTATTTTTTTCGATTAAAAAAAAATAAAAAGAATGTATATGTGTAAAACTGTACATGACATAATAATAATCAGAAATTATGATAAATCTGATTATTATGTTTAAAACTTCATAGTCTAATAATTTTTTTCATTTTCATAAATTAATTTATCTCTCGCGCCATAAAACGTATTTTTTTCTAATCAAAAATGTTCATTAACTGATTTTTGATGATAGTTAATTATGGCTTATATGCAGTTTGATAGTGATACCACTATTCTAATAGCGATAAGGGAAAAGAAAATTTCTCAATTTCTTCTGAACCTTAGCGCTTTCATTTATTGAAGATTTCTAATCAGGAAAAAAATTGTAATTAGAATGAAAGAAAATTCACTTAAGAAAATATTATGATCAAGTATTAAGAAAGATGAATATCATAATCCCAGTTGAACGGATATTTTTATCCGTTCAACTCTCCCCAACTGTCCCGTCAATATTTTTTTTATAATCACCTAATGAATTTTATTGATTCACATTAAAGAATTTTTTTCGTTAATGCGAATCAATAAAATTCATTAAGTGATAATAAAAAATTATTTAAAGAATAAAATCCAGAGCACTTCTCTTTTTACAAAGCTCTTGAATTACTTCAACCGTGATTACATTAATCTCTTTGTGTATATAGGCGCTTTAGGAGGTCCCAAGACCCCTTTCCCCCCAAGGTACTCCACTGCTATATGATATATACAATTTTTTATAAAATTTCTATTCAAATATCAATAAATTTCTATAAAAACAATAATTACTTATTAAGTAATTGAGCTTCATTAAAAAATACTAATTTAAAATAATTATAAACAGTTACAATTCTTATATTATTCAAAAAAAATTACAAACATTTTATAAAACTTTATTCTTGTTGCTTCCACGAACTTATCTTTCATTTTATAAACACTAGTAAATATTAAAATTCAATACCGATATTTAATGTATACTTTTTGAATATAATATAGATAATTACAATTACAAGAATGTAAAAAGTAATTAATTTAAAAATATAAAATTGTCCTTTCAATTAAGGTCTACCGGACGACTTTTGTTCCGGAACTCTTGTTTTGTATACCGGTTTTGAAAACTCTTGACTGTTTTCAATTAAACCTTAACTAAAAGGGGTATTTATTATTTTACACACACACACACATATATATATATATATATATATATATATATATATATATATATATATATATATATGTATGTATGTATATATGTATGGATTCAAAAAGAAAGAAAAAGAAGTGCATACAAATAAAAACTGCTACAAAACAAATTTATCTTTAATTTTATTTTCGTTTTGTACATACATCACTTCGAAACGTACCTTTTCATTTTGTACTTGTTCTAAATCAATAGCTTTCTATTGGAAAAACAATTATCGTGGTTCGTTATAAGTAATTTAGTACATTTTGTTTGCGGATCGTTTGAAAACGTTATTCAGTTTGAGTACGGTCCACAGGACTCAGCCTGGCAATTTTTTGTACATATACTTTATATATATATATTGAACTTTTAGAACGCACTTAATAAAACAAGTATGTAAACGTTATTAAAATAAAATATAAATATATACTACTTATGGCTTTTAAACAAAATATCTTGTTAATTAAAAATGAAAGTAAATAATTTTATCTATGGTTTAATAATATTTAGAAAAGTTGAAACTACTTATGAAAAATAATAGTAACTTCAAATTTCTTAGAAAATTATAAAAATACAAATAGGTTAACTGAAATTCAAATAAAATTTTTAATATCTTTTATCAATAAAAATAAATTTGCGTGCAAAAAAAAAAAACTTTTTTAAAAGAAATGTTCTTATGTAGTTTTTGAAAATTATCTTCTACTATTATTTCATCAAGAGTAGTATTCATAAGTTATACACTTAAATAGTTTGTACGTACTGGAAACTTTAAAATTAGCAAGACGATTATCTAGTATTAAGTTTCTATAGTTTTCAGTTTTTGAATATAATTTGCTACAGTGCCGTAAAGCTGCCTGGAGTAACTCTATAAATGTAAGTATAAAATACATAAACGACTGAATGAAATGCATGATTTTATCTTTTAAATATTTCATAAAACTTAATTTATTGTTACAATTAGAAATAAACATAAAAAATAAACTCTTCTAATTTTATATCCAAACAATTATACTATTTTTTTTATCACAATACAGTTGTAATGCTGTGGCTAAATTCATTTTGACAAATGGATTATTTTCTCACCCAATAAACAAAAAAAATGTTCACTAAATGACTTATCATTTTTTATATTGTTTATGGGTATTTGGGAGGCAAATCTATTATCCTCAAAGCATTATAGCATACTTTTTTTGTTTTATAAATTTTCACTATGTGGCTGGATTTTTGTAACTGTTTTTTTTTTACATTTCAAACTTAAATATTAAGTAAAAGATTTGTTAAACTATTACATTTGTTTACATGCACACAAAATAGTGACATAAAATAAATCTTGAAAATAAATATTACTTAGCTTTACCCTTAAAGAAGACACTAAATCTGCAGAAATTATAAAAGCATATAATTTTGATAAAACATTACTTATAACGCTAAAGTGCTCAAAAATACCATCAGAGAAATATTTTAATAATATTTTATTTGTAGAATTTGCATGATATTTAATTAAAAAATATTGTAAGTATATTCATCTTATTAAAACCTCTATTTATTAAAGTGATACAGAACTCATAATTTTATTATTTAATTATATTTATGTTCTACTAATATGTCTTTTAATAAAGTACATAACTCAAGAAATATCTTCAATTTCAATATTTTAAACGTGATTTATAATTCTAAAATAAGTTTTAAATCTTGTTTGTTTAATTAACAATAATAAAAACACAATAAAACGTATACGAGTATCTTGTATTTACAAACAAAAAAATAAATTGAAATGTAAAAATCGAATCAGTAAAATGATACAAAATGAACTGGATTGTAAAATAATGAAAATAAAAAACATGTGATTCAAATATTTTTCATTTTCAAACATAAAAATAAAAACAGCGGTTTCGTAATTAAAAAAACTGATGGAGATTTCGAAGCACAGATTTTGTCAATACGAAAGTTTGATGTATACTTTTAATATGTTCCTTTTACATATACACATTGAGACCCATACATAATATATATATATATATATATATATATACGGATCCATATTATAAATATTTTCAGTGCTGTTATAGAATATTAATTTTAATCTTTAAATTATTTAACAAAGGACTGTAGAATATATTTTATGATTTTTAAGAAGAACAGTATATTTATTGTAAAAGTCTAAAAATTTAGTGTAAAAATTAATGTAAAATGTAGGCTATTATCAATTTTAAAGTAAACTTAACTAAATATATAATTAGAAATAATTAAGCATATACCCACTGTATATCTTCAATTGAATAACGGATTTGAATGTTCATAAACTCGCATATATATATATATATATATATATATATATATATATATATATATAATGCGCTTTCCATTTATTCCACTAAATCATAAGTTTTACCTTTACTGAATATCATGCCTTTGTATCTTAAAATATGATGTCAGAATATTAATGTAAGTTGTGCGTCAAAATTACACTTCTATTTAATAGTATATTATATTACAAGCACGAGTTTAAATTTCTGTGACAATCAAGAAGTATTAATGTCACTAACACAGTTTTCATCACCACTAACAATCATTGTCGGTTGTTACGAATTTACATTATTTCCTTATTAATTTGATATTGTAAAGATACAGCATCTTCTATCATAACTAGGATTAAAGATCTTAATCATTAAAGGTAGGACAAGATATCCAGTTTAAAATTTGTGCAAAATAAACACATATTTGTATGTTCCTTTAAGTTTTATTTAAATATTATTTTTTATTAACAGGAAGACAAACAATATTTTCAGGCAACATGCTTTTATAAGATTCGTCATTGTATAATCATTTATTTAATTTTTGATAAAAAATATTTTTTAAAAAAAATCCCTAAAATCATTACATCAAACACTGTTTTATACTTTCTGTAATTGTGAAAAAATATAAGTGTATAGTTAATTTAAGTATAGATTTTTAGAATAAGTTGATAAAATAAAAGTAGCAATTAATAAAAGTTCGGAATATAAAAAAGCACTAACCGTTTAATTATTATTATTTTTTTCATAATTTTTAATAATATGTGTATATATATATGTACAATTTAATCAAAACAGTTATAGCTGATAACAATATTTTTATCAGAATATATTTCAAAAAATCATAATAAAAATAAATATAAAAATCTACTGCGCCACATTTTTATAAAAATAATATAACGAATAAAAGTAAGTATGTTAATCTCGACCAGCTACTTGTATGTGTTATTTGTGAATGTCTGTGCATTATGTGTGTGTGTATATACATATATATGTATATATATATATATATATATATATATATATATATATATATATATATACAACAAAGTAACGAACACAAGTACGATAAATGAAACAAACTTCAACAACGAATATATCGATAGTAATATACATCACATTTTTCTCAATGTACCATTGTTAAAGAAATCGATCAATCGCTATTGAAGGTTTTCAATGTAGACAAGTGCTTTTAAAGCTTCCAGCTATATTCACATATACACACACACGTGTATAACACATACATCCTACATATAGTAAAGTGCACACGCGTACACATAACCACACTCAAACACACAATCATACACAAATAATAGAGGCACTTTTTCATTGTAATCTCAGGGATGTTTTTATAGTAGGCCTGTTCGTAAAGATTCGAGATTGCACTATGGGACATTTTTTTCTTTGACAGCAAAAGTTCTTCAACAGATGAGTCAAAAGCACGAGCATTATAAAAATGAATGTCGGTACGTATTTAAGTACAAAGAAATTAAATGAGGTACTTAAACTGTATAAATTAATGCAGACACATGCTCATAAATGTACACACACGTATATATATATATATATATATATATATATATATATATATATAATCATCTTCAGATACGTAGATGATTCAAAAGTTTCAATTTTCTACCTCTAGTTTTGGCATGTATACCATCTTCAGATAAATTTTAGTTAACAAATTTTAATCCTATTCCTGATTCATTCATAATCTTTTTATTTGCAAAAGCGTTCATAGTTTTAAAATCCAAAAAATGTATTTATTTGTTTGTTTCATATATTATTTTTATTTTTGTGTTTTTCATGAATGTTTAATTTTATGGCTTAATTTTGAACATTCATTACTTTTTATGTATTATTTATATCACTAATTTGATATCCCATTCATAAGAGTTTGAAGACCGCCAGGACAATCCATGAACTATATCGTATAATAGTGCACAATTAGAATTTTAATTATAAATTTATAAAATTTAAAAAATTTGAAAAATGGAAAAAATAATAAAAATATTTTAATAGTTTTTAGTATTTTCAGCACTCATTACTTTGTATTATATTTCATATCCAATTATTACATTTAGTTCTGGAATACAAATTCACTGTTAATGTATAAAACAAAATGATTTTCGGAAAACATGAATTAATATATTTTATAAACATTTCATTATATACAAATTGTAAAGTTATCACACTGAACTAAAACCTGAACAACATTCTGTAAAATCAACCTATTTAAGTTTGTTAAAAAATTCAAATCTCAGCTTTTACTGAAAACGCATGTCAACAATATCTGAGACTTCAATATGTTCAATTCCTATGTAAAGAAATGCAGAGAAACGATCAACAGATAAAAGTGTAAGACATACAATGAAATCAAATAAAGTGAACACTTCGATTGGAAAAAGATAAAAGTTTATATAAAGAGCAATCTCATTACACGGTATTTTACTCTGCCTCATTCTACTAATCATACTAAAATATTACTAAACCCACTTAAAAAATGTAATTTCAAAACGATTTATTAATTTACATAAAAGTGTTGTGAATTTAATCTAATATCTAATATTGTAATATTTTTTTAAAAAAAATTTAGCACAACATTTTTTACTAACAAACAAAATCAAATTTTAGTCTGAGCTGATCTTGAAACTATTCATTTCTTATTTAATTAATCAAAATAACCTCGAATTCAAAAATTATTTAAAATGTTACTTGATAAAAAAAATCAATATTTAACAAAGGCAAAAAGTCTGAAATGAACAATCATACACAAGTACAATTGTTTCTTCAATGAAAGCTTTCAGCAATTAAAAAGTGAAATGTGTGATAATTAAAAGCTTTGTTACTAGAATGAACCCATTTTACTGAATTTACTTTTTTGAGATATTATAATGAAGCGTTTTTATTTTAACTGTACAAAAAGTATTGTATAATTATTATAAATATAAATAATTATAAAAAATAATATTAAAGTTCACAAATACAAAAATGCATTTAGAAAGGTCTCTACACCCTTTTTATTTAATTTCCAATCGATTTTACCCTTATTTGTAGTCGAACACCACAATCCAAATAGTTTTTAAATACTTCTATGCGTTAATGGGCGATTTTAAAAATGTTGAAGTATTTAATCAAATCATATTTTAAACTATTATGGAATGAAACTGAAAGTTTTATATTTAGACAATGGTTTATATATATATATATATATATAATATTCCATTTATATATATATATATATATATATATATATATAAATGTAAATAAGTTTGTGATAATAATATTTCCATATCTACTGTACATAATGAACTATTTGAATCGTAACATTTAATTTATGTTATATCACAAACATAATTAACTGGAAATCGATCTGACCCTTCGTTGATAAACAGATATAACAGAGTTATTTGAACCGGATAACAAATTGTGAATATCTGCCAATGCTGGTAGCAGTTCAGTGTCTACATGTCAAATACAAAAAAATAACAAATCATTTACACTCATCTATCAACCGAATGTTGACAACTGTTTCTAACAATCCAATAAAAAAAATAAAGCGTTCTTAACGTGAACACTTGTGGAAATGTGTGCTGTTGAATGAAATCATCTTACCGCAATTTTCAACAAATGATCAATCACTTTTAGATTTTCACATATATTTTTATTCTTTTTTATTTGATAATAAAAATAATCATTTCGTAATTAATTTTATGTGTTTTTTTTAAAAATTCATGTACGATACTTAAATTTTTCTAGTATAAAAATTAACTGTTTTTTTTATATAATGGCTAAAAAGTGAAGATATAATCAAAACTCAAATACTGGTTTACGACTTATTAATTAAGCGTCCCAACGTTCTAACTACTCGCCTAACTTCTTTGTACTAGCAATATAAGTACTATTTTATAATAGCAATATAAGCCGTGGCGGTCTCGTTTATATACCAGTACATTGTATAGTACACAATTGCATATAATAAACTCCCTACAATCGTAGCATTCATATTACTTGAAGCTAGAGACTTGAAATTTTCAGTTTTAGTTTGATCTTGATAGCTACAACATTATATACATGTTTTATGTCCATCTATCAAAACTGAAAGGAGTTCTCTATGTAGCGACATTTCTTATCGAAATGTCGACACAACAATGGTAACAATTTCTATTTAGTATTGTGAAAATACTGGTAATTCATTTTAAACTCAATTATTTAACAAATATATATATATATATATATATATATATATATATATATATATATATGGTGAGATAATATGAAGTCTGAATCTATCATGAAAAAGCAGAACATAAACAAATTCCAAAAAGCAGCACAATTTGCTTTAAATAGATACTTGAGACTGAATAACTCAAATAAAATAATTGAAGTTTTGTAGGAAGTTTTAAAGGACAGAAGGAATCTCAAACATGTATATTTAAATAATTTGCTAGGTTCTATTATGTTCAGAATTTAATAAAAGAGTAACTTATTCTTATTTTTATGTAATGAATGATTATAGATATAGAATTAAGATAGATAATAATAAGAGAGGGTGGATAAATTTTTATTTTTTCTTAAAATCTGTCATATCTGAAATAAATTGCAATGCAGCAAGGCAACTAGAATTCACACATGAATAATAAATTCATATGAAAATATTGTTATATAATATGGAATTAATCTGGATTATAAATATATTTTATGGGCAGATATAAAATAGTATTATGTGTATGAAAAATATATGTTTGAAAAAATAGGTAGAAACGTTAACAAATTTCAAATATAGACTATTAAAAATACAAATTATTGAGCAATTATCATTATTGAGTACACAATCTAAATTATTACGAAATTCTATTCATCAACTTTATAAAGAACAGAAATGTTTATTTGCAAAATGAATTTTTCACTCGCCTCCCAGACTAGTCGATAAATCGTCTCACAGTTAAATCGATAATTGAACCAAATGGAAATCAAATCAATAAATTTCTCGATAAAAACTAAATAATTCATAAACAGAGATAAATATTTAAAATTAAAAGATAAATTTAGAATCATAAATGATATTTAGTCTGAAAAAAATGTTGTAGTTTGTCAAAAGAATAAAAAATGTATGTATAAAAGTAATTTTAGCCACAGTTCCAAAATTATAATTATTAATATAGAGTTTTTTTATATAAAATAGCATTGGAATGTTTAATAATATAGATTTTTAATAAAAAAACATTTTTTTGAAACTGGAAAAAATATTAATGTTTTACTGAAATTTTAAACAACATTTTACCATTTTGATTGTTGCTTATATGTACTTTAATTCAGATATAATTATACTCAAAGTCTTAAAATACAGAGTTTTTTTATATCTTAACGTTCTAAAAACAATATCGTGATCTAAACGATCAATAATACATTACTGAACATTTGTGTTCAGGAAAAGTGTATATAATTTATGAGACAGTGAAAAATCTACTTATGATATTGATTTAACAGCAATTCCAAAAACCATTGTAGTATAGGTAGCCAATAGTTATAATATTAATATTAAATATAATATAATATATATATATATATATATATAAATGAACATTAATAAAAATAATGTTATTAAAAAATGAAATAAAAACATATTTTGTTCATTTTAAAACTTTTAAAATGACTACTACATATATTAGAGAAAATGCTGAAGCAAGTTTCGTTTAACGTAAACATAAAACACCAAACCATTCCAGACACTATTTATCTTGAAAACATCTACAGTCTGAAATAACATACTTCACGAATAATAATTCATACATATTTATAATGGAAATGAGTTCGTTAATTTGAAGATAAATATTTAAATAATTCAGAGGAAAAAACATAGCATAAAAAGATGATATAACAGTTTGAAAACAATCAAAATAGTTAAATAAACTTTAAAATATGTTTTTATGAAGATTCAGTTTGAAAGCTTAAAAATGTTTACTCTTTAGAGTTGCATATTTTTTAACGTAAAACTATGAAAAATATACAAGATAAAATATGAAAAAAAATGTATTAAACAATTTTTACTAAAATATAAAAATGAAAATCATAATCATCTCTCTCTTTCTTCCTCTCTCTCTTCCAATATATATATATATATATATATATATATATATATATATAAATGAGTAGTAAATTAAACAATCATTACAAGTGTTAGATTCTTAAGGGAGTATGTGTGTAACTTGTTTTATGATGACTGTTAATTTAAATTAATATTTTTATTCTGTACTAATTTACATATTTCGCCGTAAAAAAGTATTAATACTGTACATTAAGTAAGACAAAAGCTATTTATTTTGTAAACTTGAAACTTTCACTCACTGTTCTTTTTCCAGATAAGCGTTTCTGCTTGAAGTACTTGTTGCATTGTTTTAGTAACTAACTTCGTTTAAATCTTAAGACTATATTTTATAAAAATAAAAAAAATTAACAACACGTAGACACATACAGATAGAAAAGAAATCGTGTAAGTTAATTTGAATTCCGAATACAACTACTAGCCTTTCTGAATACAACTAGTATTAGACTAGCACGTGACGTGTTGCGGTTGTAGATTGTGACGCAATTTATTATATCTTTGATTTTAAGAATAGTCTGTCTCTTATAAAATTACTGAAAGGTTAACTTACTTGAATAAAAACATCTATTTAGAGAATTCTCTTCAAAATTGTTATATTGTTTAATTTTACTGCAATTACATATTATTATTCATATTTGGTCTTAATATATGAATATAATGTTATATTAATAAAAATAATTTTATTCTAAGCATTACATAATCATGTTTATATACAAACACCTTTAATATCAATACTTATTTTTTAAAACCTACAAACTGATTTCTCTAGTATACGTAATGTCCCTCCAACAAAATTTTATAGTAAAATACTAGGTGTTTAGAGTACTTTTGCATTATATAACAAAGTGTATTCTTATCTAAGACTAATTTATATCTATAAGATAGAGAAAATCAACGAATGAATAGGAATCTTCTGTCCTTACAAAATAATGATGATAAAATATATCTGTCAACATCAATAGATACGTTTGATAGAAACAGGCGAAAATATTGAATATTAAAAATAAAGATATCTGAACACAATCAATATATATATATATATATATATATATATATATATATATATATATATATATATATATATATATATATATATATATATATATATATATATATATATATATATATATATATATACATGAATTCAGTTTTATTTCAATGAAGTAATATTACTGCGTTGTATCTCTTGTGAATACATAATACAAAAATACTTGAAACACCTGGTAAAAATAAAATGTGTATTTTGTAATATAATTTTATTTTATTATGTTTACACATATTTTTCGATAAAATTACTTATATTTTATATATGCAATTTTCACAGTTTTCAATCAAAAGTTTCACTGGAAATACTAAAATAAAAATTTATTAATTTTAATTCCTCAATCAACATAAACTGTTTATTAATTTTCATAATCTTTTTCAGTCTATGTACAGAAACTCAATTAGATGATGAACTTGTTAATAATGTCTTTTATAATAAAAAATACGTAAAGTTTTTGCTCGCCTTAAATGTAGCTAGTCTGTTAAGTTTCAACTATAAACTTTTTCAAGCATACATATACATATATATATATATATATATATATATATATATATATATATACAAAGATAATAATGATCGCCAAATAACTGCGTAAAGAAATCTGAAAAAACATTAAACGTTATTGTGAAAGTTTTTTTTCGAAAAAAAAATATATGGAAGATGAGCTTTAAAAGTTTTCGACAAAAACTTTCAAAATTGTTACACTTCTTTTGTATCAGTAATATTTTTATTTTATCAGTCTTTTGTTAAGATTCTTTTCGAATATTTTATATATGAAGATTTGATAAATAACAAATATATTTGTTTTAATAAAAATTTATTTTTCGTTTACTGTTTTGGAAATATACTCTATTCTCTCTCTCTATATATATATATATAGAGAGAGAGAGAGAGGGAGAGTGTTATATTAGTTATAATATGTATATATATACATATATATAACTAATCTAACAAATAAACTGAAAAGAAAATAAAACAAATTGTTATTACAGAATATCATTCCTAATCGATTATTCTGAGATAACTTCACGAAACCCATCTAGAAATATTCAATGTGAAAACATTTGGTTTGAATAATTTATGAACTTCCCTTTATTGAAAACAACTACTGATTTGTCTTATATTTTAATAAATATGAAAAATAACCCCGTTAAAATATATAATTGAATATAAAAGTAGATTAATTTTATTATATGTGAAAAGTAATTTTATACGACGAAAATTTGAAAAATAGTATCAAAAGTTATTTGATGTTATATTTCGTATCACAAGGTCTTATGAAAATTCTGTTTTGGTTTAACACATTCTGATAACCGTAACTTGCTACACGATGCGTCTTTTGTGACAGGTATTTTCGATGGCTAAAAGTGATGCAGGATAACACCCTATAAAAGAACGTGTATTTACAATGTGCACAATATGCGACCTTTATCCAAATACCACTTTTCAAGAAAGTGTCAGCAAACAGTTTAGCTATTCATATAAATAGATATATACTTGTTTATATACAGATAGGCATACATATATATATATTTATACTAAAAAATAAAGTAAAAGTAATATAAACTTTTAAAAGACTAAATAATCTTCATTCATTTTTTTATTAACTGATATTAAATAAGAAGTTAAGTTATCAATTAAACGTCACTCATTGAAGTAGATTTTTGTACAATAAATATTTTTCGTAGGCATTTCCTTAGTAATAAAAAAATATTTTCATGTATTCTAATTAAAGGTAAACATATATATGTAAACATATATATATATATATATATATATAAATTTTAATGTTGCTTTAACTCAACACTAGCGAAATTTCAATTAGATGACATAAAACAATTATTTACTTTTAACAAAATAAATAAATTAAATATTTATTTTTTCTCAGCATGTGTTAACTGTTTTTTAAATAACTAACTCAGTTGCATAATATTTTTTTCCGGTTCATACTTAGCAAAACATTTAACAGTAGTAGTCGGGTATGTTATTAGAAGAGACGTTTGGACTATTTTGTACAAGAGCTCATAACTATTATATTGGAATGAAGCAAAATATAATGAAACCTTGAGTCATCACGTATAACTCTCTATCTAAACTACACTAGATGTTACGCAGTGAGAGTAAATACACATATGAAGCTATATATACACAAACTATATATCAGCGTACTTGAAATAACATAAATTCAATGTCATTATATTTATTATAGATGAAAATGTATCACCCATATACATTAGTAGACAGTTAAAAAATATTTATGGTGCGTTTTGTGTAAACAGATCTACTATAAATGATTAAGCGAAGAAAATTGAAAATTTTCATCTTTCTTATATTAATTGGAAAGACAAACTTCGTTCAATCCGTCACATAAAGTGACCAAATTCATCAACAAAGTATTAATTCTTTAATCGAAGCAGTTGATTTTGCTTCCAAATTTCTAAAAAAAGGTAAGTATATATGATTTGATGCTCTTTGATGCAGATTCATTTTACAATTCAGATCTTACATTATTTAATTTCTACATATTTTCAGCACTAAAGTATGATCTCCAAAGATTTAATTTTGATTCTAATGCCCAAGTTTAAGCTGCTGCGAAGGATAAGATGAAGTATCAAACATCAGATTTCTTCACTGACGGGAGAAAGAAACTTGTTATACTTCGCAGAAATGTATTAACGATGGTTCTAAGCTCTCTCTCTTTTTTTGATTCATTATAATATCTCAAACCATTCAATAATTTCGAGCTCGTGTACAAAAGTTTCCATCTATTTCACGTAGAAAAAAATCTTGATTATTAAATCATTCTTGTTAGATGTCAATAACTTTTCTTTAAGAAAATGGTGATATTTTCTGAAATATTTCAATAACATTCTATATATTTCAAAAATACATACTTCTGTTTATAAAAATATTAATATTCGACATTTTTTGTTGAATTTTCAATACTCATTCATTGATTAGTTTTTTTTGAATATACAGAAATAAAATTAGATTTAATTACAGCTGCATTCTTAAATCATTTTAACTCGTCCTGTACAACAAATCTGAAAATGTAAATAATGTACTTTATAATACATTAAAAATAAATTCTATTTAAAACTGACTGAAGTCCGGTATGAAAAAATAACAAAAACATTAAATACAATACGACGTTTTCATATTACTATTTATAAATATTAATAAAAATTTTCCTATATAAATCAATTTGTAAAATTCACAACTTCAAACCACATATTGATAAAATCTACAAAATAATATATTTGAATCAAAATTTGACAAATCGTTCGCAAAAACGAATTTAAATTAAGGTATTACAAGAATAGGTATTTTTTACACATAACTTCCAATAAACTTTTTCAGAACTTCTTTTTCCATATTTTATATGTCTGCCCATATATATACATATATATATATATATACAAAAACATGAATATACATATATAGATAGATAGATTTTCTGACAGCATACAAACATAAATTTCAGGATTTCGCCATCACATTCCACTTTATTGATAACGTATATTTGATAGGAGATATTTCATACGCGATGTCAACTTTTAAATGATTTACTTAAGCGTGGTGAACGTTTGTATTTTTTTCATGTCACCTTTCAAATATTTAGAATATTCATAAATCAAAATGAATTTACTTGAAACCGAGATTAGTCTTTTTGTTTTCAAATTTAATTACTGAATAGATCATTTCACAATTATTAATACAGATGTGTACTTTTTCAGTGAAGTTTGAAATATGAGACGTTTAAAATGTATTTTTCATACAAATTGTATATATATACATATATATATATATATATATATATATGTATATGTATGTATGTATGAATATATACATAAAGATGTAATTTTGAAATAATTGCTTAAAGAAACTCCATTCGTTAAAGAATAAAGTATTTTATAACTGTCTCAAATAACAAGTTAATAAAATAAATGAATTGATAAATCGAGATCTGTTTGATCACAAGATTAAACTTATAAAGATATACTGTATTTATAAAAATAAACATCAATAGATGTTACGTCGCAGTGGGATTTCAACCTACAACTTCGCAATATAAACATGGAACGTCATCAACTCAACGATCGGTTGAAATAACAGCATCAGCGCATTTAGAATGTAGAAAACATTCTTTTTTATTAGGGTTTATTTTAGATCGTCATTAATGTTTATGGCCTTGTATTATTCAAATTGTACCGTTTTTTAATGCAAATTCACTCGTATAGAATTAAATTACCAAAAACCTACGACCTACTACGTCATATTAAATATGAAATTTGTGTTCATAGTCATTTAAATATAAATGAAAGCAATGTTTATAATATTATTTCATATTTAAATAAAAAATATCATCTTGTTATAAGTGAATAATTAATAAAAATTAAATGAGCAAGTAAATCCGCTTTTTTCATTTTTACATTTTATAATGCATAAATAATTCAACGTAATTTAAATTATTACATCATTTTCAGTCATTTCATAAGTTTCTAATATTTTCACTTAGACATTATAAAAAAAATAAAATAAAAGATCAAAATCAAAATAATAAATGCTTTTTCCATTCCCCTGCAGATTTTTTTTCTAATCAAATAATTTCAATAATTGATTATAGGTAATTTATGCTTGTTTTTTTTAGATTTTTTTAAAGCATATATATCTGAGAATGATGGAATTATCATCGAAATAACATAAACAACAATCAAAATTTAACAATAATCAATTCCTGAATTTTTGAACAGATAAAATGTTTACTTTGTGAGAGAGTGAAAAATTCATGTTTGAATGTGAATTTTTTAACAAAAAAAATTTTGAGACCAAAACTAAATCATAATGCAAAACCTGAAGATGTTATAAACAATTACTAAATAGAAACTTTATATAAAACAAAAACGTTCTTAAGATGAACAAAATCATGTATTATTTGATGATAAGAGATTTTTTTTTCAAAGAAAAGAAACCTCTATTCAACAAATGAAAAATGCGAGATTCATCAAGACAAGTTGTCCATGATATATTTGTTATAATTTAAATTGAAAATTAGTTTTACTTTTTCAAACTGAATTTAATTTTTCTTAGTACTTATTTATAAATAGTTTTTATTATTTTGATGTTACTGACTAAAAATGTCAACTTTAATTTGCCTGTATTCGTTTATATGAAATATTCCATTATCCCAAATACTAGTAAAATTTCCCATTTCAGATTATTAGATCATCATTATTATATATATATATATATATATATATATATATATATATATATATATATATCATTCCAATGAAACAACTTATTTAAAAATATTTAATGCTGAACATTTTGATAATTAATTTTTATCGCAAGTAAATGTGGGATAAAACGTAAAACATAGAATTAAAACAAGTACATAGAAATAATTAGATGTTTTTACATGGACATTTCTGAGAAATAAAACTACAAGCCAAGTTCGTAAATACAATGAAACAGGAACTAATTTGTATCTTATGGAATCAACGAACTGAGCCTTAAGAATGTTAAATATCCATGAACTTTAAATCTTTGCGTACACTCACATACAGCAGGGTGTATTAATATTGTTATTATAATAGTTATTATAATACAGAATGTGTTTTACTATGTCAGTTTAGATTAAATCCTTATGGATTAAAGTTTTCAGCAGGTATATTGTATGTGTGTTATGTACGAAACCTTTGTGTACAATGAATTTTAGTTTTGCATATTATTACAATAAAATCTCATATAATTAAACGTAATAACTGCTAATTACTAAATAAATAGTCCTTGGATATCATTAGGTACTGTTTAACATCGATTTGTTTTAATTAATGACTGTTCTTAGTTTCTCTAAAAAGTATTCTTTTAATATTTTCACAATCTCACAGTCTTAAAGATAGTTTTGTAGATTGAAATAAAATATAAGACATAGGAAATGGAAATAAATTATTTTAATTGATTCAATCGTTCAATTGCTAAAAAAATGAACTATTCCTAATACAAGATTTCAAACGTCCTAATTATTTATTTCTTAACTCTCTACTTCATAAAAAATATGTGGTGTTTATTAATCAACCGTTTTTAATAAATTCTAATTTTATGCAAAATATCAATTCATTCATAATTTTATACATTTATTAATGCTATTGCGGTTGAACTAGTACCTTTAAGTCAATTTTTCGAGACAGAAAAATATTATACTTGACACAACTCTAAGAGTATAAGCTTTGGTTATACAAGGTAAACTATTGATTCGAGATTGTATGTTTGCTGAGATTTTGAAGGTTGTAAGAGTGTATGCTGAGAGAACTACGCTTCAATAATATGAACATTTTCTGATTGGTATGAATCATATCAATATTTTAATCATTATGATTGAAAAAAATATTTATTATTTGTGAAAATTTAAAGTACCTTTTTACAAAGATAAATTGTTTTTACAACTTGCATTCTTCCTAATAAATATCTCTTAATCAGTATGATCTGTTAAGAATTGAAACATAGATTAGCTTCATTTTTTGATTCTGAAAAGATATATCTTGATTGTCTGTACAGCCATGTAAGGCTATTTTTATGATGCATGTACATTTCGTGCATACAATCATATTTATTCATTAAATAACTCAATAAATAAAAAAGAGTGATCAAAAATTATTTCTTTAATTTATCAATTTCTACTCATAATTTGTAACATCTATATTAATGAAGAAAATCTATAAAATCGTGTAAAATAAATGACCAACAATTTTTATATAATAAAAATATCTTTTATATAAATTAATAACTACATGAGCATTTAGCAAATTATTTGTTTAAATAATTCTAATTTCAAATCTATGAATGAATCTGATGCTCTTGCAAAGACACAAATGTTAATCTGAACCATTATTAATTCTACTCAAAGGTTCCATGTTGACCACTAGAAAAATATAACTCTGGAATGTTTGAAAACATGTCAAAATGTCTCATTGACATCTTTTCCAGATATCTTGACTTCGCATTCATAAAAACAGATGTTCGTTAAATAATCGTATATCACTCTACCTAAAAACATTACGGACAGTTAACGTTAGCCTCGTTGAACTTTTACGAGGAGTGTGATTACTTGTAGAGTATTTTTGGTAAAGCTCTGTAATTTTACCTTCATTCACTTATATAATCTTTTAGAAAACTCGTTGATAAAAACTAAATTGAATTATTTACAGTTGAAAACATACTGTATCTCTCATTCTTTTCATAGCATTTATCAATTATATACAATTGTACATAATTATATTTTCACAAATCTAAATAATTAAAAACAGTTATACTATTATTCGATCAACAGTCGTGAAAATTAAATTTAAATAAAAAAAGTATACATGAAAGTAAAATGAACATTGATAATTAACCAGTCGGAGAATGGTCAATAAAACAGGTAACGTTAATTACAAATAGACTTAATAAAAAATTATAGCATGTCCTGTGTGTGAAACGAAATAAAAATTAATTAATTTCGCGATTTCATGGAGTGTCTACGATGAAAAGTGTTAAATGAGAATTAACGCAATTACTGAAATTCCGTAGCAGATTAAATCTTCAAAGTTAAATACAATATATCTGCAACAGTCATAGTTAATTGTACATAACCTTTTGTGTAGCTTCATACCTAATATTTCAAAGAATGTACTGACTTTATCTCTACCGGTGAGTTCTAACAAATACAATGTTCATACATTTGTGATTTCATTTATTACAATTAAAAGTGATTTATATACACAAAATGTATATTTAATTTCGTATAATGGGTTTCGTTCATAGGAGTCTATCTGATATGGAAAGATAATTATTTATCAAAAATGGTTATTTATACACAAAATACATTTGTTATAAGGTAAGAGAGAAATGAGACAAGACGCTTCACAAATAAGGATTACTAACAATCGATCCACGATTCCTGTAAGCAAGTATTTCATTACTGTTACATCTTAGACATGCTTAACTAAATCTTTGTCTAGAATATAAAAAGCTCTTCAAGCATATCATCTTAAACACACCACGGGATTATAAAACAATTTTCGTAACTAGAATAGAACACATATGTTGAATTCGTAAAAAAATGAACTAAATAATATTTGAGTTGCATATTTTACATTATTTTCTTGTGATTTCGTTTCATAAAATGAACAAATTTACTTCTACAAAACCATGTTCTAAGCACTTATTATTTTTTAACACAAAGTACAGCTCGATAAAAATAACAAAATAAACATATTCCAAAAAGGTTTATTTAAGTGCTTTTAAAAGATAATAATAATTTATAACATATATATATATATATACAATGCTCTTTATTGTGCTGTTCTCTTGTATACTTAATATCTGTTACTCTACGAAAAGATTAAATACCACGTATTGATAATATATAAGTCTCCAGAATTTTCATATAAAGAATATATGCAAAGATATAAAATAATAAATTATATGATCATTTCTCGAGTAAAATTTTCATTTCAATACCAATCATAATATAGTTTTTAATGTATGTTTTTTTAAATACTTTAAAAATGTTTTGATATATAAAAAAAATCAAATGAAAATTCATCATCTTCAAGGCTGTCCTCCCCAGCATAAACTTTTTGGAACCATCATTGCACAGTACGTTCCTTAACAGTGGCCAGATCAAAAGAATCGTTTAGTTTCTTTACCACCTGTTTTGAATTCAAACAAAAAATTGTCCTTATTTGCTACTTTTCCATTTTTAATTCAATATCCTAATTTGAAGCAACATTAATAGTCAAACTAAAGTCGATGTTACCAAAACATATACCGAAAAATGCACTTTAGAATCATATTAACATGAACACGATGAAACGACACTTTCATTGAAAAAAATTAAGATTAGAATTCAGAAAACAAAAATCACAATTATTTTCCTACCATACCTAATATTTATAACAATTATATTACATGCACACATCAAATTTTTAATTTATATATATATATATATATATATATATATATTAAGTGTATAAATATAAATAAACATATAATTTGTTTCAAATTTTATCTACGAGCTGTACTTATTATTTCAGAATATATTATCTTTTATAACTTGTGGTTATATTTCTGAATACAATATACAGAACTAAATACAATAGCTTTTTCATTATCCTTCAGAATTGTTTGTGCCAGCTCAACTATCATATTTTCTGACTGCACGGTTTGTGTCGGATGTTAATTTAATGCTTACGGATTCACGCCTTAGTACAAATGAATATAGAACTGAGGAATTTCACAACAGGTGAATTGGAATCAACCCCTTTATGTGCGCGCCGTACTGTGGAAGTGCTTATCTGTGTGTACGCGATATGCAAGGGATACGTACAAACTACCGATGTGTACTAATGGGGAAGTAATGAAAGCTTGTGCGTTTCATAACGCCGGTACGTGTAATGCCGTTCTTGTTTCGTTACAGGAGCTAATGAAGCGGGTTATGAATTTTGAAGGTATTGTTTATAACTCGGGACATAGGTAGTGGACGTGTAAAAAAATTATTTCAAATGTTAATGTTGTCTCTCAGTGTTATGAACTCAATGTCATATTTTATGACGAGAAAAAAAAACAATGCTTCATTATAAAAAAAATATCACTACTACAATCAATATTTAAATATGAAAATATCAATAATTATCTATAAAAATATATACATAAAAATTAATGCTACTGAAAATCAATACGATTCTTTATTCTGTGCTAATTACTACAACATCGAAATAAAAATTGTATCGAACGAAACACAATTTTTATTCTGTATGCAAAAATGTATACATGGTAACAACTTGACATGCATACAGTGTTATTTCAACGAATGACCACATGCACCATTTGCATTTATGTATCATTTGTGTTTAAGGTCATTAAGCAGCATGAAGTTTTAATGCTAATAACTAGAGAGTTTTATTTATAATGATGTGTTTTTTATTACACATTTATTGTTACCAGAATTCAAATGAAATTATTTTCAATTTGAAAACGAGTTTAATACAATGTGTTTAGGAATAATTGTTTTTAAAAATGTAAAAAGTAAATTTAATTGGTCAATTAACAAATATTGCTGAACAGAATTTTCGAATAAAACTTAATAGGAAATAACAACAAATTGAACATTTTTCTAAAATAAAAAAAAAACTGTTTTTATAGTCTGATCATATTTCCATTTGTACTTGGATGCTTTAAATAAAAATTCCACGTACGAGCCCTTCAACTTTTGATTCGTGAAGGATCGTTTACAAGAAATAACTGTGAAATTTGCTGATAAAATACCATGAAAGACGCACGAGCCGGAAATTCCTGACGCAACAGTAGGTCGCCGCCACATATCAGCATTTTTATAAGAATTAAATTTAATACTTTCATATTTTTAACACATTGACATGCATTCAAATAAATGCTATTTTACTTATCCATTCCAATTTTTATTTTAATGATAATTCCATAACATTTAATTAAAAGTATATTATTTTAAAAATATTTTCATAGCCAATATTTTAATATAATAAAACAATTAAAATTCGAAGAAAAACCTACTTTTTATATCCTACAACAAATATTTAGGAAATCGTTAAAAATTATTCATAAAAAAACTTATATTTCAACAAGTATTTCAGAAAATAAATTTATTTTTTTTATTTTTATATAAATTGGAAATATATCAAAAGTTTAATCAAGATCTTAAATCTTTAATTTGCTTTTTTTTAAACTTGCTTTTAATAAAAATTCTTTTTGTAGATTAATTAATAAGAAAAATCTGTCGTTTGCTATATTTGAAATATATTACTATATTTGCTATATTTCAATTATAATCTAAAAATAAATGAGTGAGAAAAGATAGTCATGGTAAAGAAGTATAAATTATAAAAGAATTTAATTATATATAAGAGTTTATTTTTAATTCTTTGTTTTTTTTTATGTATGGTTCCATGTGAATAAAGATGTTTCAATTTTCGACGTACGTATCTAATATATAAATAAAGTTTTTATCGAAAAATGAAATAAATAATTTATGAATATAATAACATAAAAATTTTCATGTGAAAAGTACACTTTCAAAAATTTAAAAATATATTCTCAATAAAAGACCAATCAATGCACACTTAATGTAATTGCCCCGTTAACAAAATTATCAAGTTAATAACATACTAAATGGTTTCCAAATAACTGAAATCATTTTTAAAATAAATAATAAATTTAAAATATGCATTTAAATATATGTACAACATTAACATTGTACATGCATATAAATGAGCTTGGCTTTGTATTAAAAACAACTACAGCTATTAAAAATTAAACACTGACATTCATTAATTAAATAATAATACATAAATGTTATCACGAATAAAACTGAACGTACAAATATTTAATAATATTCTTTTACAACTTTCCACAGATGAAATATGAACAATAAAACCGGAATAAGATGTTTTTCTCAAAACATTATACGCAAATTTAAAAAAACGAAAGTCTGTTAATGGATACATAATTCACATGTTTCTGAACATTATTTTCATGAGAGTATGCAATAATATAACTTTATGACTTGTGAATTTTGTTATATTTTCGTTACGGTTCGTGCGTTCAGATAACCGAATAGGAAAATTACCAAAAAAGATATTCAAGGAAAAATTACACAGAATCAAATATATCATTTATGCAGTTTCAATTTATATATATATATATATATATATATATACAAGGTGTTTATTTATCTTTATGTAAGAAATACTGTTTTATTTTATATTAAAAAAATATAAAATCGAATAAGGAAAATGAATTTTATAAAGACACATTTCAAAGGAGTAAATGTACTTTCTTGTAACTCTATTAGACTAACAAACTCTGTAAAGTTTAATATTCCCACTGTAACACAGTCTCTGAGTGAAAAATTCAAAGAAAACACAAAATAAAAAAGTGTATACTCAGTGAAATTACATGTTGAAGAAAGTAAGCCTTCAGTGGTTAAAGTGTTTGCCGACGTTGTGAGTTGTTGTTCTACTTTATCCTTTCAGTTTAAAAAAAGAAACCCCAAGAGTTCAAGTAGTACAACAAATTCATCCATGCTTGAATTTCAGTAAATATTCATGATAGGAACAATAAACGAACATTTTTATGAATATACGTAGAAAAATTATATTTGAAATCAATTAATCTAAAAGGATGTGTAAGAAGATTAGACCAGAATATTTTTTTTAATTTGTTTATTACCACAATTACATTTCAATCAAATTAAACCGCAGTCGTGTGAATTGAAAAATGTATTAATATTTGTACATTTAATACATAATTGTAATTTTTCTAACTACTAAATAAAAGAAAGTTCTAAATTCAATGATTAATTTTCTTTACGACATAACCTTACTGCAAGAAAAATAAATATTCTAATAATGAAATATATATATTTCCGAAAAACATTCATGTATTTTTTTTACTATCCTGTTTTAACAGATATTAATAAAATTAAATATGAATGCTGTTATGTTTACATCTAATTAAATATAGTCAGCATACTAGAAATTATTTTACATAAAGAATACATCCACATACACAATAAGATGATATACTTTATACAGTAATCCGTTGACTTATATCGGACTGTCTATAAATGTTTTTCGATATTAATGAATTAGGAGACTGTCTCGAACGCACGTTCTTTTTAACTCATCTTGCTTCATCATTATTCAAATCTGATTTCAAAAATTTTATTTTCACTGAAATGAATACGTAAGATATTTTTTTAATAAAGGAAAAATACATAGACTTAATACTTCTGTTAATTATTACATGGTGTTATATCCAAAAACTTATGAAACACCAATCCTTAAGAGTTAACACTATCTACACCTACGAAAGTACAATCATTACAATAAACTGCAATTATTTCATTCGATGAGATGCTTAAACCAACCCTACTTAATCTATGAATAAATAATATATTTAAATATATATACATATTAAAAGAAAACAACTTATTTTCAAAACTGAAACTGGAATAAAAAAATTTTCTATGGTTTATATTTACAGCAATGATGCGTATTCTTAATTTAAAGCCCTTTCTACTAACGTAGAGATTTTCTAGAAGTTTTTTGTGGCATAGAACAAGGAACATATATATATATATATATATGTGTGTGTGTGTGTGTATACATATAGTATTCTGAACTTCATTCATTAAAAGTATTTGTAAATTAACGATTACAAAAAATAAAATTCAACTGAAACAGAAAATACAGATTGTAAAGTTAAAACAGATTTTAATCTAATATATACAATTGTATGCATAACTTCTAATTGAATTTCAAATATTTTCATGAATATTGCAACAGAATGAATATAAATAGACACATATACCAGAAATAACTTACAACTCCATCAAAGTGTATTGTTATTTATTAGATTTATATAAATTTGTTTCCAACTCGAACCACATTATCAATACGTTTTTTTTTTAATCAAATAAATAAATATTTCCTTAATTTAAAATAACTTGTAGAACAAACTTGATTAGAATCAATTACAGATTAGATCTAAAAACCTTATTTATAATTATTTTAGTAGAATAATTTTTTTACTGTATTACTGAGTGTTTAAATTATCGAAGTAAAAACATCAATATAATTAAATATTGTTTAATTTCAAATAAAATGTCTATTTGTCATATTCAACTTGAATAATCCAGTACGTTTAACTTCTATCACGTATTTGAGGATTTGCTTTTTGAAATAAGTCTAATTCTCTTAATAATAGAAATTGAGATTAACTTTCTCTCTCACACACATACACACACACACACACACACACATATATATATATATATATATATATATATATATATATATATATATATATATATATATAAAGATAGATAGATCGAAACTGTATGTATAAAAATGATACAACCATTGATATCCAAGTTTATTACTCAGCAGAAAATCGATATATTACATTGGTAGAAAAATTATTGCGGTTTATGCACCCATTTGTCAACCTTTTTTGACTTGACCTAGATGTTTGAAGTGTGTTCAAAAATGGTGGATTACTAATGCTTAACTTTTGTTCAAGCTCTCGAATTGTTGTGCGTGGTTCTGATTCAACTAATGCCTTCAGTTGGTCGTTATAAACTGAAGAAAGACACTCGCGACCTTCTTCGTCTTCAAGACGTTCGTCCCCAGCACGAAATTTTTGTACCACCATTACACAGTACAGTCCTTAACAGTATCCACACCAAATGCATCGTTTAGTTTACAAAGCAGATTCTGCTGCTTTACCATCCATTCATTCAAAAAATTGCTCTTAGTTGCTTCTTTTCTATCTTTAATTCAATATCCCAATTTGAAGCAAAATTAATAAGAAAACTAAAGTTGATGTTATCAAAATACAAACAGAAAAAACACTTTAAAATGATATTAACATGAGTGCGAGGAAATGAGGCTTTCAATGAAAAAAATATGATAAGAATTCAGAAAACAAAAACCGCAATTATTTTCCTACCAGCCTAATATATAAGAGAAAACGTTACTTAGTAAACAAAATTAAGAATTATAAACAAGTTAACCTTCTGAAAATCAAATTGAAATTCTTTGAAATGTTCTAAAAAATGCATCAAATTAATAATGAATAGTAAATGTTTATTGTTCTACTTTTCTAATAATGTCAATATACTTTAAACAAAATGTATACAAAAAAATGAAAATATTATACGTACAAGCTTAATTTCTTTTTAAATGAATCGTAATCTTTTTTTCTAAAACTCGAAATAATTATTGTAGAATAATGGATTCGTTTGTTACACTTGTTTGATATGAAAATGTTTTAAAGCGCAGAGGATGTTTGACATTTAAAATTATTTTGAACTGACATTGTTAATTATAAGTTTGAAATGTTTGAATAATATCTGCTTGTCTGAATTTCACTTAAATTAAAATGTACCATTTAATAATTATTTTGTTTGAGTATAAGTATTAAATGATTTCTCCTAATATATATTATACGTTTATGTATATATATATACACACATATATAGGCTGATTCAATTTAGGCTTCCACATGAAAGTATTAAAAAAAATTGCAAAAATTTAAAAATGACGACTTTTCATTTTTACGATTTTTTTAATACTTTCATGTGGAAATCTAAATTAAATTAGCCCTATATATACACATACACACACACACACACATATATATATATATATATATATATATATATATATATATATGCATGTGTTTATAAAAGGTATCAAAATTATTAAATATAATAATAAAGTATTTTATATAAAATACAAAAAAATAGTAAGAAAATTTATATTTAAATAGACTATTTTTTTTGATAACAAATCATTTAATACAACTGGTGGTATTTTTTATACAGTCATTAACAATTTCATTAAAAAAATATAATTTTACTTACACCTGATTGGAAATGCATTATGAATGCCTATGGATTTATATATATATATATATATATATATATATATATAAAGAGAATATGTTGAAGGAAATTTGAAAATTTGCATACGTAGGCGTCACATAGTTTCACTATCAATAAAGTTAGGTGATTTGTTCAACAAATTTATAATAAGATTATTCAGTGAAATCCAATAATGTAATACTATGTAAGACGGCGAATTTCCGACATTCAAGATAAAGGTCTTAATGGATACGCGTACTATTAGATTAGTTTAAGAACATGATCGTGTTTGCGACATTTCGAACAGTTAATTGTGTGCGTTTAATATAATATTTTACCTGTCAGCGGTGGTAATTTCTGATAGAAAATCGAACTAATGAAAAGAACAATCGCTGCCATACAATCTGATATGGAGCAGTAGTGCTCATTCAACTAAAATAATCTTGAAAATAGAGAGCTGATATTTCATTTTTTGAAATAGATTCAAAGTGTAACTCTCCTAAAGTTAAAAATTGTTTACTAAATTAAAATCACGGCACATAAAAAAAATATTTACTTAAACTTATATAGAATAATTAATTAATTATTCTATTTAGTATTTTTATTGAAATCTTCTTTAGTTTGGATATCTCTTTATAATACAAATAATATTTTAAATTAAATTTATTATTTAACAATATTTTTAATTAAATAATTTTACTATTCATCAATAAGTTATAAATATAAGTACAAAAGTCTATTAAAAAGCAAATTATCTACATTAAAAGGGATTGTGATTATATTTTTATTGTTTCAAATATCTTTATACCCTTAAAACATATATATTTATTTTAATAATTATTTTCAAATTAAGTTTTTGGAATTAATGATTTATTTTTTTAATAACAGAATATTATATAATTTTCTACACTAATATTTTGTAAAAATAAATCCATCTGATTTGAGTTACGCTTCAAATAATATAACATAGAAATTTTGTAATAACTGAATATTCAAGTTACTAGTAAAACAGATTGTGTATACCTGTAAACTTTGTACATAACTTTTAATTTATACAGTAAATATATATATGTATATATGTATGTATATATACCCTAAATAATCAAACATTAAACAAGATAATTTGTAAACTTTCATACACTGCATATCTCATATAATAACCATTATAAAAAAAAATCGACGACACATAAGTCAATTTCGAATATGTGTATTTATAGCATACATTAAAAGTTTCAACGTATGGTATATATATATATATATATATATATATATATATATATATATGTACATTACTCTAACACACATAACTTTAACATTTTCAACAGATATACACTACTAACGTCACATTAAAATATACCATACCGTTGCGAATATAATATAATAGTATGCATACTTTTAGGTTAACAGAGTTTACATTGTTTCGTCAGCGAAACAAAATAAAAAATTAAATGTACATATAAAAAAGTGTATTCGTACTTGAAAGGAAAACGTACTCTTTTTGTGTCCATTCAAAAAAAAATATAAATTAATAAAGCATTAAAATGAATGGTTTCGCTGTTGTTTTTACAAACCTGAAAATGTATTTTTAATTTATTACTTGTTTCTAGTGATACATTTTTAATACACATCTCATTTTATATTTCACATATAGTTTCAAAGATTTTGTTATTCGGACTGAATAGATTTTATTAATTATTTTCAAAACAATACGTACATTTTTTAAAAAAAGGAACAGTACAATGATTTACGCTTAATGAATTTCAGTTCTCATATTAAATATATTATATATATATATATATATATATATATATAAATTTAAAGTCAATATCAATAACATAAATAAATATATTTTATTTTAAACTACTGATTTTTATACAAATACACCCAATGATATGAATTTCGTTATGTGTCATTACATAGAAAAATATTTATTAGTAAAATCAATTGTATATGAAAAATATTATTTATTTATTACTCTTTAATTTTTTATGAAGTAAATAGTTAATTACAGGAATGAACAATACAATACGTCAAACGAAACATGAGAGAAATATTAGTTTAACGCTGGTAATCAAAATATATAGTTTTTCAAAAACGAATTTTACTCTGCAGACAAAATTTGTTATTAATGGTATATGGAAATTTACAATTCATTTATGAGTGATAGTAGGGAAAAATATTATTGAGATTTCATTTTTATAACAGCTTTTGTTACAAAAATGAAATTATAAGCATGTTAATGACATTTCACTTCAGTAATTATTAAAAAAAAAAACTAATATTTTATAAAAACTTCACATAACTAAAATTTTTTGATCTGATTCACACTTTTTCACTCGTCTCACAGCCACAAAAAAATGTTCTCATCAACAATGTTCAATAATTAATTATCGATCGTTTCCGATTATCGGTTAAATAAGCATAACCAAAAATAAAAAAATGATCAATATTCGATTTTGAACATTTATGATTAAAACATTTTTTGTGTGAGGTAAGTGAAAAATACATTTGTGAATTTAACCCACAGAACCAAAACTAAATTGTGATTTTTTTTATACATTGATGATAATTATTATTTAGTTGAATATTTCTTAATTATTCGACAGAAAAAGAAGAAAATTAATGTTTTAATAGACGAAAGACAAATTTTATTGAACTCTAAATATTCTCATTTTATACTTGATTTCTTAGTATCAATATATGTTTTCTTATTGTAAGAATTCTTAGCCTAAGAAATTGTTTACAGTTCGAAATAAAACAAAAAAATTATTTAAAAAACTCATTGTTTACATGATTCAAAATGGATAAAATTTGACTTAATCCTTTTTTCCGACCCAAGATTTATTATTAGATTAAAACACAATAAATAACTTCCTAACACAACAAAATAACTTCTATCCACTAAATTGGCAAATAATAAATTTCAGTGTTCAAACTAGAATTTTTTAATTTAAAAAATCGTCATTTATACCATAAATGACATCACTAATCTTTTCGCTAAAGTAAAAACGTTTATGTGTCATTTTATATTAGGTTCAGTTCGATTGAGGATTTAAATAGAGAGTTTCAAAAAAAAACTATGCATGAAAAATTCGCTATCGATTTAATATGTGTTTTTCAAATTTTAAAAAAAGATAAATAAATATAACTGCTTGCAATACTTCTCCATACATCAAACAAAATATAGCATACATCTATTTCAATACTGATATTCAAATTTTCAATTCTTGTTAAAAATCAAATTAAATTCCAATGGAGGCAGACAAAATCCCGTATTTATATTAATATTTAAATAAAAAGTAATCATTTCAGGAAATCTTTAATAAAAGAATCCTTAAAGTTTTATATATTAGATAAATTTACAAAAATGTTCAATTTCGTTCAGAATATATATATATATATATACATATACAACTATATACTTCGGTCAATCAACAAAGAAAAAAATTGAATATTTAGGTCAACAAGTCAATAAGAATGAAAATGGATATTAAAAAATATAATAAAACAATTTGAACGAATCGTATTTACAGAGAAATATATTTCTTTTTGCGTACTACAAATGTAGTTATTAAACAGCAATCATTGAGAAGAATAATTTATGAATGCGATGCGAACGGTTTTCATTAACTAAAAAACAGATCAAAAACTCAGTTCCGTCATAAAACGAGAGAAAAATGTTACAGATCGAAAGGAAACATGGGGGATGTGTTCTCATAAACGAAATATTTTAATCTGTTCGAAAGTGACAATTGTATATACAGTATAAAATGTACATATATATATATATATATATATATATATATATATATATATATATATGTACAAAATCTACATATATATATATATATATATAGAATGAAATTTAACAATTATCTCTGTACAGGTTTAATGTATTACTTACGTTAACGACTTGAAAATTTGTGTTCTAGTTTATTTTGATGGATATAATGTTAGACAGCAACACATTAAGGGCATAACTACTGTGTCAAATGTTGATGTCAATTATTTTGTAAGTTATATCAAGTTTTTAAGAATGTATTTCAAGTTTCAAATAAAAATAGGTCCATAATTAAGTCCATTCAATTTAAGTTTACTCTAGTTATCAACTAGATATAAAAATATAAATCATATTGACAAGAAAACCTATTTTATTGTATAATAGCAAATATTTGTGTTAGAAATACTTTACTCCAGAATAAATTTAAAAACATGTTTGGTATATTTTAATTCAGATCGTGTAAAGAAACATAATTTGATTTTTTCAAAACCAGAGTACTTTTATCATATAATGTTTTTACTATAAATATAAAGGGGAATCCTGCTTAATATGAAGTTAGCACCCAACATAAAATGTATATGAATAGTTACAGTATGACAAGATAGTCTAATATTGAAATTTACATTCTACTTTAGTCTTATTGAGCAAAGCAATAATTCGTGCATTTGGTTTACAGACACATTTCACAACAAAAAAAATATAAATTTCCAGAAGAAAATTTGAAAATCTTTGAGAAATCTGGCAGATTGTTAAAGAGGGTGCTACTATCATCCAATGGGCACTACTTCCATCATTATAATCTCATAGGCATTAATTTTAATAAATTTAGAGCCAAAATTTATTAAAGTAGCCACGTTGCATGATATAGAAGAATCTAATTAAATTTATTTATTAGAAAATATGTGTCTAATAAAATATTGCAACTACTTATTAAATGTTTTGTTTAGTCATAGAATCATTCTTTTTAATAGTCATTGTAATTACATTAAATTAACAATTATGAAATATAAAACGATTTCTGAATCCAATTTGAACGAATTACTGGTAAATATAATTTCAATGAATTATTACTGATCATTATAAACACACAAAAATTAATAATTGTATAAAGTTTACTAATAATAATCAATATTAATAAAAAAATCGAAATTTAATTATTTTCTTCATAAAAAGTAATTATGTATAGAGTAAAAATATCATATATATATATATATATATATATATATATATACATTTATTAAAAAAATCATATTAATCTTCTATTGGCTTGAAAATACAAAATATTTATACATTAAATTCGCATTTCCGCGAGAGAAACTAAACATAACTGGTCTTATTTAATAAAATATAAATTTTCGCTACGAACGTAGGAACTCAATACGCAAATCATATTATAAATAACTGAGCGTTTACATATGAAAAAAATGTATGCGAAAATGAACGTTCGAAGTTATTCAACAACAGACTACAATTTCGAAATACTGTGAAAGTAAATACAAAACTTTTTTATATACTTTACTTAGTATTTCTACATAAATTTGATTTGACAAGTAAGTAATAAGAAACTTTTATGGTAACGACAACCAATATCTACGGGAAAATAAATAAATAAATCGCTTATTTATGATCAAAAAACGCGAATTGTTATAGACGGTTTTAGTTATATTTTCGTGGACAAACTTTTTATATTAAAATTTTTCCCTTTTGAAAAATACACAAATTAAAACCATACCCTTTAATAAATTAAATATAATCTGCCAGTCTTTTTCCTTTGAATCGCCTGAGTTTCTGTTCCCCACTGTTAGTTTCGTACGTGTGACGTACGCAGGTAGATTTTAATTGTTTTATATTCGTTTATATATATTTTAATTGGGGAGTGATTTATAAAATTAAGGTATGAAAATCGCATCGCTAATTGTATTTGTCTGTTCGTTTAATATTTGAATTGTATTTTTATATATTTCAAAGTTTCTTAGAAAGTTTATGTCGTTTTTTTTCCCATTTTTATTATTTGAATTCTATTATTTATATCATGACATGTTTATAATATACAATTATCTAATCAATGATATGAATCATTTTATTATATTTAATAGATTTTTCTTACTCTTTATCCTGCTGTAAACTTTCTGCCCTATAATATATATATATATATATATATATATATATATATATATATATATATATATATATATATACTTTATTACATGTAGTCCATATAAACTTATAAACACCGTTTAGATTGTACATGCCAGTGTTTTCTATCTTTATCTACCTGAAACTACTTAAGATAACACACGTGACGAAACTAGCAATGAAGAACAAACACTCAGATGATCAGAAAGTATAAAGGTCAACAAGACATCGGATCAACTGGATCACAGGTATGAAAATATACACTTGTTATTTTAATAAATAAAATATAGCAAAAATAATATATAAATTACTAAAATATCTTGTATAAAAAACTTTTATATTTAATTCTTATTAAGATACGTAAAAAATGTTTTTTAAAACACAACTATAATCCATTTTAAAATATTAGATAAAACCTAAAAATATTAAAATCGCTTGCTTAGATTTTTTTGCAGTTTTAATTAATTTACTCAATTAAACGATCTCATCATTTAAATATACAGGAAACTATACATACTTTTTAGGAAATTACAAAATTAAAGACATAAATTTAAGATATCATTACCAATCAACGCTTCTAAAAACCAAAAATATAAAAAAAGTACAAAAGAGGTTTTTCTTCAAAAATCCTCGTATGAAAAATCGCATATTAGCTACGTCTCTTTTATTGTTAAAATTTTCTATTAAATGTCATATTTAAAAGATAATAGCATTCTATCACTGTATATTAATTTCGTTCGCTTTAAATCTATTTACTATCTATTTCTTTTATAAAACTTTCTACCTAAATAGTCTCTCTCAGCTATCGATTTACATACCATTATACACACACCATTATGTATAAACACAAACACACACACACACACACACATATATATATATATATATATATATATATATATATATATATATATATGTTTGTGTGTGTATGGTTGTGTATACTGTAAATACACTGAAAATTAAAATATTCAAATTTTACATTTGACGAGTGACGGGAATAATAGTTTCAACGACCAATGCGTCCTAAAGTCTCAAATAATCAATCAAGCTTTTCTGTTTGAGCTCTTATGAACCTCTTTAAATATTCAGCGTATTAGTGGTTTTACCCATTTCTGTTTGCCTATTCATGATCTCTGTCGTAATAATATATCTGTCTATTTATTTTATCTCTCAACTACACACCTGATCATTTTCATCCTCAATTTTCTTAAGTTATATACGTGTATATATATATATATATATATATATATATCCTCTCTAGTTACGACAACCACATAATAACAAATTATACTTAAAAGAAAATTAACAATCTATAATACAGATTTGCCTATCTTTTTCCGAGTACAATTTCTTTTATTTTAATTGTTCATATAAAAATGACTGAACATAGTACATTCTTCCTGTTCACATAACCGTTTAATAATGAAAATGCGCTTCATTTGTTAGGAATAAATTGTGAATCATGTTTTCATCTTCACCCAAAACGCTAGCATATCTTAACAAAAATTCATGCTAGCAGACAAATCAGTATCTTTTAACTCTTGAACAATTTGAATTTTTAATGGATGAAAATTTAAGTCTTTATATAACATTCGATGTGTCACTAATGTTCAATGCAGATGAGTATTTAGAGGCTGTACATCGTGGGCTTCGCGTTACTGCAACTCTAAAACAGTCAATGATTCCTAATGATCTTACTGTTTTTCTGAACCCTCGATGTTTTAAATTTAATGTGAAACCAGTTTCCTTAAACTTCTGAATCCATAAGTTGACGAGTGATCGGTACCTGCCCACGACGCGGAATGTTATAATGATTGCAAAATATCCGTTGTACAGTTATAGCAGACTTGCCAATTTTGTAAAATGAGTTTACAGCGAAAGCTGAATGTGAACCATGCCACTGCTACATGTTTACTAAATGGCTATGAATAACTAACAATGTATCCCTTAATTTTACCTTCTCACTCCAATGGTAAGTGAATAAGCCTGCTTTAAAATTTCCCGCTCCACTGACGCACCCTGCATATTAAAAATTATAAAATTTTCCACCAACTGCTCTCTCAGCCCAGATTAATTGTTAGCGGTTTATTTACACATACGTTTTACACTTGTATTAAGATAATTGTAAAAAAAATGTACTATTATATAAAAATATTTGAATACAGTGAAATATTTAAATACTGAACTGCTTTCTAACGAAACTCTATACTTAACGAAAATAAGTGATATAGCTTCAGTTATACAATTTATATAAACTCTATAACAAAAAAAATGGCAGACCGATTTGACTACAGAGAGATTTCACTGTATATGTACACATATCTATTGTCAACATGTCAAGTATATCATATATGAATCTCTTGATGAACATTTGTATACAGCGATCAAATATTACTTACACGTATTGAACTTGGACAATATCCAATGTCATAAATCTGACATGTTCATAGTTCGTAGATTAAAATTATAATGTATAAAACTGATGCTCTCAGACTGATATTATTCGATGCTTACAATCAAAAAAAAAAAATAACGAGAGTATACTTTTAAAAAGAATACAAAAGTATTAACTTTTCGTATAGAAAGTTCGGACAACTTTTATTTGCCATGAACGTACCTCTAAGGATCTTTGTATAAAATACGAATACATTAATCATATTCAATTGAAAGTTTTATAATAAAAATTAAGTGCATAAATTATTGATTTTTCATCGAGAATAAATAAAAAGTGTAACAAAGAAAAATGTATAATTGCATTAACTCTGACGAGTTTTACTTTCATATTGGATTTTTTTCTTTTAATGGTGAAATATTAAATATATCTATATTTAATGTTATTAAAATATTAAAGATTATAATTTTTCCTCTATACATAATACACGATAAATAATTGAAAAAAATGTAAAATTTCAATATAACATTCATTGTTTTATAGATTTTATTCGATATACTCATAGAGTAAAATATGGATTAAAAAGTATACATTTTTGAAATAAATCTTTCACTTTTTCAATTCTATTTAAAATCTTAGGATTTTATCTGTTTATATAATAAAAATGGAATATATATATATATATATATATATATATATATATATATATATTCGTAAGGATGTATGTATATGTTCGTAAAATATGAACTTGACTGTGTGTTTAGTTTCAGTGTCAGATCAATAACAATGGACTAGCACAACTAGCACGACACACAGCTGTGTACCTCTTTATATCTGAGTGCCAGACAAATTGTTAACTTTTCTATGATGAATAACATTTTGAAATTTCTAATATTTTAGAATAATAATGATGAATAATCCATACTTTTTTTAAAGGATAACAGAGAAACAAATCAAAAAAAAATCAATGTAATAATTTCAGTATGATTTATATGAGGTTTTTGGAAAATGGTTTCTATGTGATTCATTTAGCTTGGAAATGAGTAACGAGAGAACATTCATTTTTATGCATTGAAATTCACATATCTACTTCATTTCGCAGCGCTCATAAAATTCTGCCCTCGTTCACAAAACACGCACTCGTATGCCTAGCGTATTTTATCTCATTCTACGAACAGAGAAGATGTGTGTCTAATTTCACACCTAGATACGAACAGTCCGCACGAATTAGAAATTGTAGGTGTTCTTCATAAATCACATTTTGTATAGACGAATGATTGATCTGTCTGCGATTATTTATCGATTTTTTAACATACAGTTGTCTTTTTTTCTATCTTTTACATATTATACATGGATGTATTCGTACAAACACAAACTCACACACGTATATATATATATATATATATATATATGTATATATATATATTGGAATATTTGTTTCATGATGCATAAATTTTGGAAATAACTTTATATAAGTTAAATATTTTAGTAAATTTAAATTAATCTTTTTTTCAATATTATTTGGTAACAAAAAATATTTTTTTACAAATAAATTAAATGTCATTAATATCAATAGAGAGACAGATATTTGGGGTTTATAGGCACTTCAACAGCTAAGGTCATTAGCACCCTAACATGAATACAACATTACAACAACATGAACATAACACACCCCGTATTGAACACCTAGGTTCGAACCACCTCTTGCTTAAACCTAAATGAATGCCATGTTCAATAGCCTAAATATGAATATAGTGATAAAAATATATAAGGAATTGAACTGTTAAAATTATTATTGATTTTAATACACATAAATAATATAAAAGTGCCTGTCAGTTTCACTTGAAGATGGAAAGATAGAAAATAATACATTTAAAACACTATGATCATATAGGATTCGCAGATGTTGAGTTTTAACACTTAAATAAAGGAAGCTGCCATTAATGTCGAGAAGAAAAATTTATGCAATCATTTAAATAAAAAAAATAACATACTATTGTAAATATCGAAATTCACTAATAATGCTTTGTATTAAAAATTAAAAGTAAGATCTCTGAAATTTTCGACGATTTAAAAAACTTGAAAAGAAACTATAAAGTAGTAAAATTAACGATTGTCAATATAAAATTTACATGTATCATCGAAAATATTATTTGGGTCATTTGATTTACAAATCATTTTATTTTCGTAAAAGCACTTAATATAACTGATCTCATTTTTCAGCGTTAGTAAACTTGCGATAAAAATTATCGATCCAGTCTGATAATAAATTAAAGCCGGATCATAATGAATAATCTGATAAAAGAATAAAACTGAGAATAAAACTGAATATCAGCTAATCTAAAATCTCGCTTTGCGTTGTTCTGGCCGTTTATATTTCAATCCGATGTCAGTCCAACACATTTAAAATGTTTTTGTAATCATATTATATTGACAATGCATTCATATACTTTTTATAATTTTACAATAATTAATTAAATATATTAAAATGTATCTTTCATTATGTTAATTTCCCGAATTTCATAAAAGTTTATTAAATATTAAAAATGATCTGACATTTTTTTTCAAATACTAAATTTAATATAAATGTAGAGTGATTCGTTCGAAATCAAATATTCGACATTTAGTAAAGAAATACGTGAGAATAAGCTAGAAAGAAATATTACAGGTTGATTCATAAGAATTAATTATTTCTACTTCAGCTGTCAAACGTAAATGCACGCACCAACGCTTAATTGTAGCTCAGTTATTACTCCAACAAAAAACTTGAAATATTTAGTTTCAAATATTACAGATATAAAATTATGGATTACATATTTTTTATTTTTCATTTAATCTTATTTCTTAATAATGATTAATACTTAAAAATAGTATTTAAATATAATAAAAGCATCATGTGCTGAAAATATTACATCATTTCAGCTCAAATTGTTTTAAAAATATTAATTAACAACTCAGTTTTCTAAATCGCTTTTTATAGATACTGTTATATATTTTTTTACCGTTTGCATTACATTTAAAACTTTATAAAATAGATTAATATTTAGTCGTTTGATTTCAAGCACTTTCCATCACTGAAACTCACAGAGACTTTTCAACAACGATTTACAATTAAACATAATTTTTGATTTTCGAACAAATAAGCACTACTATACAAGCAATGTTAATTTTAGAGAGAACTGAAATTTTCAAGAGAAAAGTTTTGTTTTGTAACATAGCCCCTGTAGGGCTATTACGAACTTTCTATGAGACTCGCGTGGGCTTATTAAAAGCTATGATTCTGATTCAATAGACAATGGACGAATTACGAATTAAACTTTAACTTGAATTACATTTGAACTAAATTTTAAAAATATGATTGACCGCGTTAGTAGTTGAATAATTATGAATACCATTCAAAAATAATAATAAATTGTTTTAATTCTTTAAGAAAATCAATATTAGTAATAAATATTTAATTTTTTTAAATACAGAACAAGATTAAAAGAATTTTTTAAAACTAAACAATAAAAAAAGTTAATACTTTACTCTTATCGGTAGTACATTATTTACAATCTTTTATAAAATTTAGTTGGAATATTAGAGATAAAATAAAATGTTATTATAATAAATGATTATATATATATATATACAAATATACTATTTAGACAAGATAAAACTGGAACAAATAAAACAGAAATGCAGATATAGGAAATATGAAGATGTTATGGACTTCAATATCTAATTCGTTTATAGTGGACGATAATAAAGAATTGGAACACATAAAAGCATAAATAGTAGTAAAAACTTCTTATTGAATACAAAATATTTTTATGCATTGTGTTATCAGTAGAACGTGTAAAATATTAATCCTGAAAACTTTTGTAGTACTAGTTGTAATTAACTGGCTTTGAAACATGGACACATTTGGTCAAGGATGAAGAATTGCTAATGAGATAATAAAAGAAAAGGTTCAAAAGAAATTTCAGCTTAATTAATATAAACAGCACATAAATGAATATTCTTTGTTATTCGTTAAACAATTAAAGAATTAGAAGTATTCTACAGTGATACAGATATCAAAAGGAAAATTGTGAGACACAAAAGGGTACTAAAATTATCGATGAATGGTTAGTTAGATGGGAAAATAATACGTGAACAGTCAAAGAACACACTGCATGAAAGAAGATATGAGAGTTTCATGTCTAGAGATAAAAGAAAAAAAAATTTTAATAGGAGAAAAATGAAGGTATGTCAAACGAAAGGTCAAGCCTTTCAAGAACTGTAATATCAATTTATTATTGTTATATAAATAAATATATTTATATAATGCCGATAAAAAATAGTAGCAAATAGATCACATTTTTTGGAAACATGTATATATGAAACATGTAAATATTTAATAAATTATTTATTTAATCCTAGATACGAATGTATTTTCAATAGACAAATAAAAAGCATATATATATATATATATATATATATATATATATATATATAAATATTAACTAAAGAACAAATGTGTGCTTAACCAAAAATTATCATCAATGAAACTATAATATTAAAAAATCTTATTTTATAAGATTACAGCGTTTGAACATTTTCTAAAAATTTCTCAAATCAGTAACTACCAAAAATAGAAAGTTTAAACTGAATACATATTAAGTTTATATATATATATATATATATATATATATGTATGTATGTATATACAACGAAAATTGAAATAATTTTGAAAACTTCACCACGTTTTATTACTTTATAATGACGCTTTATTGTGTATTTCCAGTTCAAACTTTTCTAAATTTGTTTCTATACAATGAAAAATACTTTGGTCTATTTGTTCGTGACACGAAATACGTCGAGACGATGCTATTTTAAACGTCAGAAAATTCTCTTTTCACAACAGAAACAGACACCACTTACACAGACTCGAATCCATGACCGAGTTATTACAAGGCACTTGAACTATTAGGCCATCTCATATATATATATATATATATATATGAAAATATTTAATATAAATTTTATTATTTAATATATAACTTTTATAAATATGTTAACATCTAAATTTTTGTTGTTTTATTTAGAGTTTTCTTATCTAGAAATAAATACTAGATATATTTATATCCTGCGACAGATGATTTTGATAAATAGATTTATTATACAATTTATAATGTATAAATAAAACAATTTTCTTACCAATTCACTAAATAATCACGTACGGTATAAATATGTACACAATATACACATCTCTTGTTCACAATCTGAAAATAAAAACAAAAAATATTATTAAAAAAATTTAGAAAGTAAATTATAATTATCATTTATCTTAAAATATAAATTAAAATAAGTATTAATTTTTTATAAATATATTGATGCGTAAAAAAATATTTTATTTCCAAATTTTAAACATTTTTTTTATTTTCATTGATTAATTTTCATTTCTCGAAACTTGCATTTTTTCTACATAAAATGTTCAATAATTGATTTTTAATAATTTTGATTATTAATTATGTGTATTTAGTGACGTTGCTGCTATGATCCCATAGCAATAAGATATAAAAAAACACCAATCATCAAAAAGATGAAATATTGTAAAAAAATAATACAAAGTTAAAGTTAAATAAACAGAGTTAAAATAACATAGATTTTTATTATGTTTAAAAATGGTTTTTTTAAAAAACATAAAAATATTAAATTAAATTATGTTTAGATTCAAATTTAATATTACTTTTAAAAAGACTTTTTATTTAAATTTATCCCTAGTTTCTATACAGCAATTAATGTTTGTAAAATGTTATTTATCACTTTTTGTACACTGTATAGATTCTAAGATAATTTTAACATTTTCTATTCTAAGAGACACACGTGTATATATATATATATATATATTCATATATATTTTAAGTGCTTTTTTTTTATAAAATATGAAACTTTTCAATATCAAATAAATTACGTAGAAAATGATTTTGTGTTGTATTCTGGAATAATAGATGTTGGAAGATCAAATGTCTGTGATAATGATGCGGCTTTTACAAAATTGCCATCATTTAGTTGATATATTACTTTCTTGGTTTTATTCCATGTCGCACGTCAGTGCTAAACGATATTTCGCATACAGATTTCAACATATCACTCACTCTCGGTATTTGAAACTTTGAGTGAAAAAAGTCTATTCAGTGTTTGTAACGAATATGATTATTGTCAATCAAAAATTGGATTCAACATATATACACAAATATATATATATATATACATAAGAAGACAGATGTTTCAAAACATTTCCAATTTTTTATAAATGTAACCTGTCAAAAAACGCCAATAAAAAGTAAAGAAATATTACAATTACATATTTTTTTGTTGTGATATGTCATTGTTAGTTACTGTATCGAATCTGTCTTAGTATTGAGTATTCATTGAATTTTTTTTTATATTATTGATATGTTGTAAAAATATCAATGCCAAAAAAATATTTGAGAATTGCTTATTTTATTCTTTATTCCTATTTAATAAACGTCTCGTCTGGAACATAAATACATTTCCTTTGTTATTCTGTTCAATTTATAAAGAGAGAAGTCATAGGAAAAGAATTTTATTTTATTTTTAAAAGTTTTACACGAAACTAAACTATAAAATATTTGTAAGGATTTACTGTAGACTTTAAAATGTATAAAAACAGATATAAAACAATGAAGAGAAAAGCTCCTTAACAGACTATGGTATACAATTCCACGCTCTAGTGGCCATGTGAATAATTGAGTTTTTCCATACACATTTGTTAAATTAGTCTTTTTTAAATGTACAGTCAGTTTGACCAATGGATTTATACATAGACCAAATCGTATCATGAATCTTTTCTTAAGAGATGTGCTCACTAAAAGATTCAAATTTCATTCAACATACACCGCTTTACAATAAGAGTAACACAAAATGTATATATATAATTTATATATATATATATATATATATATATACTTAAAGATAAATATTTTTTTTCAAGGTTATTATTTAATAATTATACTTTTGTCATTAAATATTAACTTATTTGCAACTAAATATGTTTTATAAAGTTTAGTATACAATTTGAATTAAAAAAAGGCAAAAATTTCTTAACAATAACTTGTTTTTATTACTCAGATATAATAAAATTTTAATATATATTTTAATGTCAATTCAAAATGATTTTTACAATCAAACAAAATATACTTTTAGAAACAATGCAAATTAAAATTTAAAAAGGTATAACAATTCATTCCATTTATTATTCTTTATAGTTTTCATAATAATTATACTGATTTTATTAAAAACAGTACAAAATGATCTGACAAGTGATATAAACAATTTCATTTTACAGCCGAAAGAATATAAAAAATGTATTTGTGTTTCGGTTGACATGTATAAATTACTGAATATATAAACATATTTTTTATTATCATATACAGTTCGGTAATATGCGTTCTCTTCAGAGAGTAATATTTGCATTTATAAAATAACATGAAGAGAAAAACGAGTGAAATTCATGAAAATTCATTATTTTTTAGTTAAAAGCTGTTCTGAAAAAGTTTCTTTCAAAAAAAAAACAACGGAAAATTTGATTGGTTCCTTTTTATAAAAAATAAATAAATTCTGGTATATTTCTATATTTTCATTAAATAATTATAAGTAACCGTGCATTTACAAGCGACTACACTTATAAAAAATACAAATTTTGTTAATTTCGTTAATCTTAAAACAAAATAATATTATTTTGGAATTTATTGGATTGACAAAAAAAGATATTTATTTAAAGAAGAAAAAACACAAATTGATTCGTACATCGTCTAAAAAAATATATAAATTTGAGATTATAACCATTTGCAATAATTAAAGAATTATTTTTTAATGCATCATATATTTTATCGACCATTTTTAAAAAATATAGTCAAAACTTATTAAAATCTCAATTCTTATAAATCTGAAGAGCGGTTTCTTTGTCAAACTTATACACAATACTCATCCAAACTAAAAAATAGATATAAAAAATTTTGTAAACAGAAAATCTAAGAAAGTAAAACAGTTCGATGTGCTTGATAAAATAATACAACAAATTTGACGAGTAAAATATTTAATTTAGTTAAATAATTTATTTATTTTTAATTAAAAATGTATATTATTTTTGCCAAAGTTAGGAAATATGACAATTAGATTTTTACTTCTCATTTCATTTCCATCTATAAATAGTACTCATCAACTCATTATTATCTTTCACATTAATTTCCATCACTTTTACATTTTTTTTATTTATATATATATATATATATACACATGTATGTGCAGATAATCATATATCAAAATTTCCCAACAGTACTACAAATTAACAAGAGTACAAATCCATTGATGGAACATACCAAATCACTTTGAGGTGTTCCGATATTTGACTAACAAATGAGCAAGCAGATTCAGTTCTGCGGAAAACAGAGCAAAACCATTTATACACTGAATCGATCTTCATATATACACATACCGTCATATAGTATCATTAATTAGGAATTAATCAAATAGTATACTAATTACGTTTCGTCACTATTTGGTTACACTGTTCATATATAATATTCTTTCTTTTCTACAAGTACACATAAATATTTACCAGACAAATACAATTGATTGACGCAATTCAGGGTCTTAGTTACGATTTTTTGTTGTAATTGTAATATATTTTTTAATTATTTACAACAAAAGTCTGTTATTTTTTAAAAATTTTAAAAAGCATTTAAGATAATTACATGTATGTAATTAGTGAGATAGTTTTATTTTCATAGAAAGATAAATCTTTTATGAATTTTATAATGAACGTGGTTGTCAGGTACTCTCACCACCATACCAACATAATGTTTAATTAATATTTCTCTAGGAAAATGATTACTCACTATCACATAAACTTGTAATTTTAATCAATTGTTTCATTAATTCTTCTAGTTATAGACTTTAATTACATATTCTCTTAATATAAAAAGATATTAATCTATAATTTAATAACAGTCAGTACAATAATCATTTGTGTAATAGAATAAACAATTAACCTGAAAACTAATTAATTATTATTAACCCTACGTTAAGAATATATAATTTTATAATTGTTTATAGAATGTTTTTCATTGATCAGTAGATAATTTTCATTGTGGTAAAATTAAAAACACGAATATATTCTATAATAATAGAATTATATTACAAATAAAACATGTTATTGTTACTTATAGACTTTAAGTTATATACATACATATATATATATATATATATATATATATATATATATATATAAACAGAGAATTATATCTACTAACATATGTCTTTTTGCTCAGATATTATATTTAAAAATACGAAAATTATTTTTTACTAAACTATATGCTTAATATTAGTACTCAAACTAATATACAATGTTAAGTAACACAACTTACTTGCATTCGATTACAAATATCTCAAGTTTATTAATAATAAAAATAATATACCTATATACATAGATTATTATTAAATACAAAAATAATAATATACCTACATTAATATATTAATATTCAATGGCAATTATAAATTATTTTTTTATTTATGACTACTATCATACTTTATGAACTGTCAAGAAAAATTTATTGTTATTTAACATATTTTTTTCGTTTTTCGACCGTTCCCTTAATATACTTAACTAATATTAATTTTTCATTGTTTTGTATTCCAAAATTGTGACAAGATCATGTTTATTTTTTTCTAAACTTGTTTTCAATCTTTCTATGACAATCGTTCAGTAGCTATTATAAACAACTTGTCATTTCTATAGATCGAATTATTTTATTATGATGACTTCATGTTTTTACTTAAATTTCTGTACCTTTTCCAAACGCCCATTTTAAATATTAGATTGTTAAGGAAATAATTCGATTTTTGTTTTCTGAATTCTAACCCTAATTTTTTTCATCAAAAGTGTCATTCCATCGTGTTTATGTTAATATCATTTTAAAGTGCATTTTTCGGTCTGTATTTTGTTAACATCGACTTTGATTTTATTATTAATTTTGTTTCAAACTAGGCTATTGAATTAAAGATGGAAATGAAGCAAACAAGAGCTTTTTTTGTTTGATTTCAAAACGGGTGGTAAAGCAGCAGAAACTGCTCGTAAACTCAACGATACTTTTGGTGTGGGTACTGTTAGAGAACGTACGGTACAATTATGGTTTAATATGAATTAAATATGAATTAAAAAATATAACAGATACAGTGAATAGTGTTATGAATATTATTTATTTTTTAAAAAACCTATTATAAATGTTAATAAATAATTGAACAACTTATTAAAACAGTTGTTTAATATTTATTAAGTAATACACAGAATAAAATAAATTACAAAAATTTAATAATTTACTTTTAATAAAACTGAAAAGACTTATTCTGTATCACTATTATCAAATAAGTTAGGTAACGTATCACCCATGTATATCGCGTATCTCCTTTCTAAACAGTATCTCTGTAAACGTCTTCTTCATCATTGTCATCCATCACGACGATTTCATTATCGCAAACGATGTCGTTTCCCCATAATCAGATTTAACATACAGTCTTATTTTCCACGTTCGTGCCTTAACCAATCACACTTCCGTGTTAATAATGCAGTGTTTCGTAAACATTGCCGTTATTCTGAGACAAAATCTACAGATATATCTCTTTGTTCGTTTATCTTTATTTCTGTGACTTTGCACGGATTAGATTTTTATGATTATCAAAATTGGGAAAATCCTATTACATTGCTATAACGTTTTTGAGCTACCGTACATAATTAACTTCCTAAAGACCTTTACATTATCTTATTAGCACTAATTTAAAAATACAACTCTTCATAAAAGAATATTTTCCTTTTTTAGGACACATTATTATTTTAGTTGTCAATTTTTTTTTAAAAAAAAAACAGTTTTACTTAGTAGAAGCATTCATTCTCATTACAAAAGACCTGCTTTAATCGTCTCTCTAGATTCCCTTTATTAAAATAACTAACTACATTTATACATATTTCTAATTGATTTTTAATACATTTTACAATACAGCATACTATTCAAACTGCAAGAAAATATACAAAAATTATCTTCAACGATTCACTTGCATAAAAATTTCAACCTGGCGAGTAAATCTTAGAGTATGCATTAAAATATCTTTTAGTCGGTGTACTACAAATGAATTAGAAATTCCGTACACTAACTCAACTAAAGTTGTTCGTAATTTCAGTATAATTATTCTTGCAAACATAAATAAGAAAATACGTACAGTAAGTTAGGAAAATTTATTCAACATGGTCGTATAATAATTCGTGGAAAATAAGACGGAATGTTAATATACTAATTTTAAACAAAACTATATGAGAATTTCCGTATATTTAATGAAGAACGTATACAAATGTATAAACAAAATTAATATAATATAAATACCAGTGTGTAGTAAATTACAGTGGAAATCTTAAAACAATGTAATTATTTAAAACGAATTAACATCCTTGTGTTATTGAATTTCAAATAATCACTTAAATCTTTTCATTCTTGATTACACTCATACAAATCTTAAATCTGTTTTCAATGCTGCTTATTATTTATATATTAGTCTCTTTCAAATTTTATTAAAAAATTATATGATCGAATTCAAAATCAGAGCACATTGTTAAGAACTACAGACTGTTGAATTTATACAAACAAAAATATTAAAATTAAGATTTTTTAAAAAGAATTAATTAGACAATTTAACTTATTTGTAAAATACAACAAAATGAATAACTAGTATTACTGCCAGTGTTTAAAAAAAATTATCTTAAATTAACATTCATACTGAAAATTTAAAAATATATAATATGAACAAATTGATGTTTCTGAAAGGACATCGACTTACAATACAATTATCTGATTATGCTTCTTAGGTAAAAACGTTTAATCTCCTTTTATTCTCTTAATAGCATCGAAAATTCTCTCTTTTGTTGTCTTATGTATGCATTTAACGATCACTTCATGTTAAACGGAGCATGCATCTTCTCATATTTCTTTGTCATTTTAATAATTTTTAACAGTCATCAAGTTGACCTCTTTTTAGTAATAAAAATTTTACAAAATATATAACAACTTTATAATATATTTTACTCAAAAGCATAACGATTAATATAACTTAGTGTATAGACTCTTATAATAATTTTATTTACTGAATATTATCAATAAATAGTTTTAATACGTATTACTACTTTTTAGGTATTTTGTTCCTTGTAAATATTTCTTGGAAAGAATAATAGCTGATTAAATGAAAATGATCCTGACCGCTGTGATAACACACTTATTTTTTTTAAATTTTTCGCAATATTCGTGAAAAAATAGAAGTATTTTTCTATAGAATCAAATTCATTTAAAAAATATTTACATTTTTACATTCCATGTGTAAGGATAAGTTTAATTCACTTTAGTATCTATACCAAAATGTCTCAAACCTATGGTTCGAGGGTCCCTTATTCTTGGTCTGACGATAGATAGTAGAATAGTTACTTTGTTATCATGTGAGCTGATTCAACATTTGGATTCAAATATAAATGTACTTTGAAAAATAAAATAGTAAGAATTATCAAATTAAATATTTTTAAGATATTTTTATTTTTTATAAAATAGATTACTGCAACTAAAGTTTTATTATATAAAAAAATCCTACTGTTTGTGTATTGTCAACTTAGATATTTTCACTGAGCTAATTATGAAAAAAAGTATGCCAGTAAAATATTCACACATACAAAATGACCTCTCCTCAAATTCGTTTCTCTGATTATTTTTATTACAGATAATTCATGCTAAATAAAGAATTTATTCAAGTGGCCCCATGAATGCTACAAGCTTAAGAAGACATTGATCTATAATGTTTATATTTAAAGTATTTTTAAAATTATTTTCTGTATATCTGTGATTCCGTTGATGCTTTTTCATAACGATCTTCACCAGTTAGTTCTACTGCTATTTTCAATACATGTCCTATCTTCAAATAGACATTTGGGTAACTGATCAGATAATATTAGATTTATTGAAGATATGACTATGTGATAAAAATATATTCAGAAGACAAACTCAAATCATTCGAAAGAACGAAGGTCAAAAGAGCAGATAACTATTTATTTTTAAAACTATTTCAAATTTAAACAAAAATAAATAATAAATATTTAAAAAATTTCAACCATAAAATCAACGATATTCAATCCATAATTTAATTTTGTATGAAATGTTTTTCCATTTTTACTTTCATAAACAAATACATTAATTGTTTAAAATTGTATCTTCAATATTAAGTATATCTTGTTTTATTAAACAAGATTTACTTACCTATTTATCAAGTTTATGGCACATTTCGGTGAATTTTACATAAATCACATATTTTTTTGGTCTTCTTTATACGGTTTCCTTTCTAATTCACTATTTTTACGTTTTTTCTCCCTATATCGCTATGTCAAAATTTTTTCATGATGCATTCATCATTTTAACGTTCCTCATATACATATATACATACATGCATGCATACATACATACATACATACATATATATATATATATATATATATATATATATATTCAAACATTAAATTACTCTAAATAAAATATTACTTTCCAAAAACACACTTTTGTATATAACATATAATAGTGCAATATAAATGTAGTATCTAAAGTACAGGCCATAGATATGAACACTCACTGGTAATAAAATAAAATCACAGGCACTTTATAAAGAAAAATATATCGTCGGCGTATTTTTATTCACGTTCACTCTTATATAAAAGGGAACGTTTCGTCTTTATCTTGTAAATCTTATTATATGCCTATTTCGAGTCGTTACATACGAAACATTTTATCACGTAAGTTGCAATCGTACCAAGTGGGTACAAACTGAAATGAAAATGTCTTTCGCAGTCTGAAATCTGAAACGAGTTGTATTCATCGATGAAATGAAATACTCGGTGGGCTTTGATTTGGTTTAATGAATTGGAAATAAATTCCAAAATAAACAAATAACGTTTTTACTAATTTGCAATTCAAATATTAAAAAATAAATAAACACTTTACGAGTTTAATTAATAAATATTTTTGTGGAGTAAACTGTGAATGAAACAATAAATAAACATTTAATGTGAATGAAATTATAGGCGATATTTTTTTATTTGTATCTTTTCAATTCAATAGCATTGGACAGATTAACCAACGATAATATTTCATTAAATAAAAAAATAAATCAAAAGTTCAAAAATACAATAATACATGTTTATATAACAAAAATTCTAACCCAAGATAAAACATGTTATAATAAATAGAAGAACATAAATATTCAAATAAATACTACATCTATTTTTTTAATAATATTTCAAATATGTTACTTATTACAACACGCAATTATACCAGATATTTTCAGATAATTAAAAACTCATTGGCGATATTTGAGTCGTAATTTCTAAAGTTTTATCTCTATCTTCTTCAAAAAGAAAGAAAAGTTTCTCCTTAATTTCACTTTTAATAATATCGCTTTCAATAGTCGTTACGATCTTTAGATAATTTTCATAATTATCATTTTTAAATTATAGAATAATAATTATTTGATATTAAATATTATCTTAATTTGAAATGTTTTAAGTAAGATTGATAATAAAACTTAAATAAACTATAAATAAGAACATTTTATTAGAATATTTGATTTTATAAATACGTATCATATTTCACATTAAAAATGTTACAAAACTGCTTATTCGGAAGCTTTTTATTTAAAGCCGTACTAGACTCCAAATTAAAAAATCGATGAAAAGTATAATAAAAACATTTATGATTATACTTTTCATTAAAAGAGTTTATTACAAAGCTGCTTTAGGATGGTTTATAAGATAATTATGGCAGATAAATATTTATGTGATTTACCAAGACAGAGAGTAGTGAAACCATCTGAATACGACACAGACAAACAGGATCATAGACCTTTCCTAAACTTATTTATTTTATTTGTCAATATCATGTTTTATCAATATTGTTATCTTTAATGAAATTAAATAGTATTGCATATAAATAAATAAAAAATAAACACTATATACAATTAAAGTGTAAGCTTTATAAAATAAGCAAAAAAAGTATCAATTATAATTTGGCCACTATAGTTGCATTCACTATCATAAATCTTAAAATATTTCCTAAATAAAGATTTCCTTTGAAGAAGTCTCGTTAAGTCCAGTCAGTTAAATCCGGTCCTAGTCTAGTTAAGTCCGGTCAGATTAGAATAGATTAGATATGAAGAATAATTTAAATGAAGAATATTTGTGAACAAAAGATTTTTCCAATAAGTGTATTTTAAAAGAATTATCTTTCTAAGAATTGTCTTTCAATGAAGTGTTTTTGAAGAATTTACCTGTAACCCCCTAAGTAAGTGTATTGTTATTATATCAATATTAAATAAAAATAGTAAAATGTACATTACATAAAAAAGTGTATGTATTTCTCATATTATATTCTAAGACAACAAAAAAATATCGACATTATCAGTAAATAGATTAAATAAATATACTTAATATTAAAACACATAATTGTCATATATTTCAATAAAAAAATATCGTGAATGGATGTTACTGTATTTTTTATACACTATATTTGTGTTTACCACAATGTTTACTCTTCGGTCTGTTACATTGATTTGAAATGATTGATTCGAAATATATGTTCACTGGCACTTATGCGGTTTTCCCTGGCTGGTTCGAATAATGAGACGAGTATTTCAATTATTAGTGTTTACTATTACCACTATCGTCATACTTCTACCTCAACAGTGCATAAAACGTTCGACAATACTGAATATACAATGACAATTGAAGCTATAAAATTCGTGCGCGAGCTTCAATAGAGGAAAATTATCATTAAAACTAACTGACACAACAATCCGCATGACAGTAGCTAAACTGTGTACCTGATACCACCCTAACGAGCCCTAAAATAAATTTAAAATGTTAATGACGGAACACTTGTGAACAATTTGCATATTTTTGCATATCTAGTGGCCACGTAATGATAATATATTTCTAAATAAAATAATATTAGGAACGATAAAATTATATACAATGTACGAACTCATTTACTTATATTAACATTTTCAGATAGGAAATAGTTGTTTGACAGGTTCAGGAAAAACGATAAAGTGATATATATATATATATATATATATATATATATATATATATATATTGATGAAACCATTAAACAATCACTTTTCACGCCACCGCGTTTCTGTCGCCATAAATTATTTACGCATCGAACCGTTGGGCGCCAGTCAATATAAAATATGACGAACGGAGATTGAGTTTATTGAAGTTGGTATGTATTTTGGTACCATTTCAGTCGCACATTTGCAAACTTGCACTATACGTAAAACAAGATGACAAGTGACTCTTAGTACATTATTCACGCATCCGTACACACACAGAGGTATAAATATACACTGTATATAATACATTACTGTTCTATCGTCTAAGAATCGAGTATAAATTCTAATAAACCATGTTGAATTTTTGCTAATATTCTAGAAGATGGAAAAAATCAATCTTTTTATTTAATATCTCAGATTTCAAAAATAAATTTGCGACAATAAATCTGTAAGAAATAACAAAAAATCAGAAATTAGTTTGCGAATTAAATAAATCCATTCATACAGCTGCGATACGTCGTACAATACTAATCACTTACAAATCGATTACAAAAACATACAAAATGATTTTTTTAATAGCTAACAAGAACCAATTTACTGATCAACAAAATTTGAGATTATCATAGAAATATATTTTCTTACTTTTCCTGGTTTTACACGGTATTTCTTTTCTGCACTTTAACATAATCAAAAACACATCTATTTTTTTAATTGAGATTTTATTCATAGATTAAAGTCGTAAATACACATTCGTCTTAGAGTCTGTGTATGATATGTGATGTAATTTAAATATCAACGCCAATGGTGTAAAACTCATATATGAACAAGGGCACAGACAAAAAAATGACCCAAAAAAAATTAATGAGAGAAAAAGGGTCTTTCATTTATTTTCGAAAACAACTCCTTTAATAAATAATTTAAAAAACAATTTTCTTTAATAAATTTATTAAAATTTCAAAAAATACATTAATTTTAGGTTTATTATCAAATGTTATAATATGGTGTTTCCTACAATACATTTGCAAAGTTTTAAAAATGTATTTTATATTTTTTTAAATTCCATTTTATTATTTTAATAAAATCAAATTTAAGTTTTGTTGGCATGCGGCCCGAGAGCCGCATGTTTGATATCATTAGCATATGAAAGTCAAATGAAATCCACCAGCACAAAATTATAAAAAAGTTGCATAATTTTGGTTCTATATTTGGTATCACAATAGAAGAGACGTATGAAAAACAGTGAGCTTTTTCAGCTTATTGCAGTTTGTTCATACTTTATTTTTGAAATTCCACTCAAAGAAGTCAATATAATGGTATGGGGCTATCCGATGTACGAACAAAATTGATAATATTTTTAAAACAGCAACGTTGTCCGATAAAACGGAAATATGCGGAGTTTTCATGTGTTTACAAAAATTGTGACCGTTTTGTTCGAACACCGATACGAACAGTAAAACTAAATGTGTGGAAATAGTGTGTTTGCACTACTTTAAAAAAAGTTGTTTACCTATTTCGTTGTCTAAAGTAGTGCAAGTTTCTACAAGGATTACAATATAAACTACAAAATAAAAAAGACAATCACTAATCTGAAAAAGTAGATAAAGATCATAAAAAAGTACAGACAATAAATTCTAAATTGTAAATTCTTTAAATTCTTAAATTCTTTTCAAAATGTACGCAAACGATATGTAAGGATTATAAATAAATAATAATTCCAAGGATAATAAAGATTTTCAGTCAAAGGTAGAAAATGTTTGTCGCATCCCACAAGCCATAAATATTTTTCTCGTCAAAATAATTATTCAAATAATTATTGATCCTTTCCGATTGTTGCTTGTGCGAATTTCATTCGCAATGCAACAATTTTCAAAGCGCTTACGTACAAAATAGCTAATTTTTCTGCATCTTAGCGCTTTAAGAAGCATTTCTATCAAAATACGCGTAAACAATCAAACATAATCAATAATCATTTATTAAACATTTTCGACCAGAATCTTTTTATGGTTTGTAGAGTAAAAGAAAAATTTATTTATAATAGTGAATTTATCTACAGTGACAAAACCGTATTGCAAAAAAAACATGAATTATCTCTGTTGAATATAGAAAAGAGAGATATGCAATGATAAAAAAATAATTAGAAATTTTATTTGTAAATTTTCTTATCTCTATCTACTTTTTTGCTTGTGTGTATTTTTGCGCCGGATTATTTTATAATAAACATATTAAAATACCATTTATACGTCTAAATTTTCCAAAAATAGAATGCATCTTCCTTTATTTCACATATTTGTTAATCTCTGTATACATGTTCTCGTTTTTCACATAATTTATCTTCAGTATAGCTTTAAATATAAATTGAAATGAAGAACTGATAAAAAGTCTAGTTTATTTATGACACAACGTTAACAACTAGCCATGTCAGTCAGATATTATTCATTGATAATAGCATGCCTCTCAACGTCAGTGTTCCTAAAATACAAATTTATCTTGCTTTACATATCTCTGTTTCATTTTAAGCTATGTTTATCCTTTTATTACCTTTATGTTTAAAACAACGTAATTGTGCACAAGATAAATCTGTATAATGTGCCTATTTATTAAGTCGAATTTAAAAAGATAAAAATACATTAATGCAAAAAAGAAAAATAACTATTATTTCAAAAATAAACAATGTAGAACATTGCTACTGACAATTAAAACATACCATTATCGAATAGATGTCGGTTCTAAGACATATAGTAATTACACAATATAAATAATGGACAATTAAGGTAACGAAAGCGAGAAAATCGATACGAAAACACGAAACACGCTGATATCCTGTGACCAAAGTTCAAATCAGTAAAGTAATTTCAAACCGCTCACAGCAACGTAACGTTCACGCATGAGTTATGACACGCAAAATTGGCCATTGAGATCAAACTACATCCAAATATGTAGATTTGACTCATAAATCACAACTAATGATGAATTATAACGTAAATATTTACATTCAAAATTTGCCGCGCTTGTTGTTTCAAACATTACATTGCATTACAATGTTACTAAAAATGTAAAAGTTCATTTACGTACGAATCGTATATTTACATAATAGATCTTATTGTGTTCTGTATTTTATTGCAGAATTGATATATATTGACATTTTGATATTACATGTAGCTTTGAAAAATGTCCGGCCGCTAAGTACCTATTGTATTCAGATAATATATTATACCAACAAGATATATGTGTGACGTGTGATACACATTCAGATTTATATACAAGCATACGCACATACATACACACACATACACATTATACATATACATAAACATATATATATATATATATATATATATATATCATAAATACATTTAAATGCTGAAACTTTTAAAATTAGCTCAAGAATATACCATTGTTTTTAAAACAATTTAGTAACATGACGAAAGTGAAAATTGTCTTATGCAATGGCGTTTTGTCATACGATTGTACGGATGTTAAAGAAAAACACGAACTTAAAACGTACTTTTTACCTTTGACAATAGTTGTGAATCTTTCTTTGCTTAAATAGTTTTTTTATAAAACAACAATAGATGATCTGAAAAATATAGAGTACTTGTATGTAATCTATTTAAGATGTTCCTTCAAAAAAACGTTTAGTATTTTTTACATTCAAAATTTGCATGTAATAGAACAGAATCATCACTAATAATTGACCTATCGCATTAAAATTTGATAAGAAATGTATATACATATATATATATATATATATATATATATATATAATCTTTTATTTACACTTGTGATCCATTTGATCTGTTGTTCTGGTGGCGTTCGTCTTTTTTGACATCTGAGTATCTGTTCTTCACTATTAGCAAATATTATTGGCAGTTGTTCGAGACTCAACATCTACATGGAGTCTCTAACATCTATTGAAGATGGCACACATGCTGAAACTAATAGTGGAGAAGAGGCACTTAAATGACTCAAAAAAAAGATTCTCAGGATAATAAAATTTTTATTCAAATAAAATGTCTTTCCTCAATCTTTATTCATTAATCTGTCTGAATTGTACACAGTTATGAAACTATATTTTTATATCTTATAACCAACTTTTTTCAATAAACTCTCTTCGAAATAGATTGAAAAAATTAATTAATTAACTTTCAAACTTTAAGTTACTGATAGAACGTGTTGTCATAATTTTAAATTCTATATCGTAATAATTGTTCTTTCAATGACTGTTTGTACTTTTCAATGAAAACTTGACAAAACTTACTAAAATTCTAATTAAAAAAAGTTAATCATTTTTTGTGTCATATATAAACTTTGTATTTATGCACAGAATTGAAATTTAAATATTTAAGTAAAAAAAATACAAAAAGTCATAAAACAAATTACATGCCTAAACCTGTTTAATTCACACGTCAATTATATGATTAAAATATGTTTAATATATAACCCGGTACTGTACTGTAACATTTTGAACATTATACATGAATCATTGAGATTTTAAGGCAATCTGGAACGCCAAACCGCAACATGGCATTTGTTGATGACATACAGAGAAATAAGCACATATCAGACAACTAATGCGCATTCAACTGCATGGATAATAGAAATTATCGCATAATATTCACTGTTTCAGTAGTAACGTTATTACCATTAAAACACTACACAGTCTCAACCTACTGGAAGTTTTTCGAACAGTAACGTTAATTATGTTAAATTGATTTATTAGACAGTGTGCAACAGATAACACTTAATTACTAAATCATGAACGACTTTGTCTAGCAGTTGAAATGACATTCGAGACTAATTTACAATTATTAAAAACATTATCGTATTTATATATATATATATATATATATATATATATATATATATATATATATACATGTACATATATATATATATATATATATATATATATATATATATCAACAACAGTAACCTCTGTCAATCCATTGCTGGATAAAGGCCTATTCCATAATTTTCCATTTTGTACGATTGAATGCCTCACTTTTCCACTGATTTCCAATCAAATTTTTAATTTCCTTATCCCAACTAATCATTGGTCTCTTTCTTTGTCTTTTTATATTACTTTGTTCTCAGTTAATAATTTTTGTTGTTTTTTCTTCTTGCAACATGCCCCGTCCATATATATATATATATATATATATATATATATATATATATATATATATATATATATATATATATATATATATGCGTCAGTTTCGCATGAGTTTTTCGCTGCTTGATCAGAAAAAATCGTTGAAAAATATATTTTTAACTTGCTTAATAATTCTGTCAAATTCAGAATACATAAAAGAATTTTTTACCGAAGAGTTAGATACAGTATTAATGAACAATAACAGATACCCTAAAATATAAATCAAATCTGATTCATTGATCAGCGGACTTGTTGATTATAATAGCTTTACTCTGTGATCTAAAAAAGAATTGTAGCATGATAAAAATCTGCACGATAAAATAGATGTTTGATTCTTTCGAAATTTAGTGATTCCAGACGAAATTCAATTTATTTTATATGATTGGTTTTATAAAACGATCATTGTCGTAAAACAATTCTTGTTCAAATCTATTTAGTTATTTAATTCAATTCATTTTATGTAACAGAGCTGTATATTATTTTCTCTTCAGTTTTTTAAAGTTACATTGGAAGTAAGGGAGAACACACTTTGAGAAATGATCAGAATGAATACTTTTTTTAAATGATTCGCCTGGATAAAACGGTTCTATTTATTATTCAACATTGAACATATAATATTATAGGTTATCTATTAACATATACATTATCGACAAAATTAATTTGGACTAGATGCTTCTTTTAACAGTTTAGGAGATTTTCAAAAAATGATTTTTCTCTAGTCCCACGAATCACAAAAAAATGTGTAATCAAAATTGTTCAATAAATAATTAATAAACATTTTTAATTGTTGTTTAAACGCATTTCGACGATGCCATCATTTTCGAAGTGATAAGATACAGAAAAATCTAAAGATTTTTCTGTACCATAAAATAATAAAAAAAATCGCCACCAAAATGTGCATAAGCAACTTGGGGTTCAAAATCGGCTCAAAAATGGGTAATAATCACTTATTGATGTGATTATAAAAATATTTTTTTGATTAATGAGATAAAATAAAAAGTCATAAGCGAAAATTTACTGATTTCTACAGTTTAAAGTAAATATTTTTAGTCATATATTTTCCTTGTTACCCGATATCCAGGAATGTAAGATATGAAGAGATGAATAAGATTTTTAATATTATTTTCAAATTTTTAAATTTAATGTAACCTTAAGCTATAATTTCAAATGAATTTTTGTTACTACTGGACACCCTTTCCCCATATTTACAATTTTGATTTTAATCTGTGATAAAAATAAATACATCTTTATGATTATAATTTTTTGAATAAATAAAATTTAATTTGATTCAGTTTCATTTTAATGCTATAGTCGCAGTGCATAAAATATATAAAAAAATTTTTTTGTAAATATTAAAACCGTCAATATATAAACCATTTAAATACATAAACTCCTATATTATAAATGTGTCACATTTTAAGACATAAAAAGACGGATTAAACTAATTAGCGTCAATACAAACACAATCAGTGCATGCATGCAACGAAAATAATAATAGAGAAAGCAACATGTGTATTCTTTACTTATTTAATTTAATTATCGTTGTGTGGTGTCTTTTATATTTTTACTAACTAGAGAAAATTACATAAATTGCATGGCAGCACAGTGTGTTGTGTTACCGCAAACAATTACGTTATTTTGTCCGCAAATAATTACATCTACTACTGCAACCGTATATATCATTGCAAACAAGTACCGTGAAAATGATTTAACATTTTGTTTTCAGTGATAACGACAAATATGTAAAAAAACATTCAGTAAATTCCGCAAAAAATCCGTTCGGATTTGGTGTTTCACGCATAATTCTACTTCGCATAAAATACTCGCATACTTTATTTCTCTTATCTCGACGGTCTGCACTTTGAATTTTCTATATCTCTTTAATTTACGAGTTCAAACATATTTTTTAAATTCATACATACATATATATACATATATATACATATATATATATATAAATAAATAACTATTTAGAGACACTGTACTATATTCATTAAGCAACATTTAATAATTTTAAAATTTAGTTTGTAAATTTTAAAACCATTCACTCATTTAAAATTGCTGCTCTATTGTTTATCAAAATTAGTTTAGATTTCCTTTATGATATCTTAATAACGGCATAAATATTTAAAAAATGCAATTATAAGTCAATTATTAAGATAATTAACCTATAATTAACATATATACAAGCCACAAGAAACAATTTTAAATTCGAACTTATGAGATATTTCATTATTTATATCAAAGTTTTTTTTTATTTTGAAAGTGTACTAGTACTGAAAGTGTATCAGTATATCACATGAAAGTATATTAGTATATCACATGCATGTATTTTAAAATCTGATCGATAAGTTCATCTTAGTTCAAAAGCATGATCATTTCAAAAAAGATAATAAGAATGAAATAAACATTTTCATGAATACCAGTTAATAATATAGACCGAAATTAAAAATAAATGTAACTAAATAACTTTACAAATAAATGTATATAAAGACAGTAAACATCTTTCATCAACCTACACAGAATTTTGCGAACAGTTAATCAGTTAATAATAAAATGAGTGTTCGTTTCTGTCGTGTTTTCGCCATTTTTCATACCAATCTCTTAAAATTTAAATTACATGTCATATTTGACAATCTTTTCATTTTTTATATCTGATGATTTGTTATCTTGGATTAAAAATTAAGTCTGTTTTTAACCAAATACTGTTGCTGAAAGTTACATCTCATTTTCATTTAATTTTGTTTATGTAATGAAATTATATTTCAGTTGATTACTTTGTTGGACTAAACGTCTAGTTCTTATTTAAAATCCTAATTACCAGCTTTTCTGTTTTAAACAGGCAAATTTATAATTATTATTTATTATACAAATATTTTTCGTTTTAAAACATAAGTACATAAGTACATATATATATATATATATATATATATATATATATATATATATTCAAATTTCGCTCATAGAACGCTTTACATTTATGTTCTAAAAAAAATAATTACAGTTAATTAATTTTTAGATATATGAGTATAAATACTTCACATATGCACGCATATTCAATTATATATATATATATATATATATATATATATATATATATATATATATATATATATATATATATATATGCTGATAAATGTGATGAGTGATGACAAATATTACACTAAAAAAATATAAAAATGATTGTTATAAATTGTATTTCATAATAAAAATTTCATAAAACTAACTAAACTTTGTTTATATCAAAACAAACAACATTTCATTTTTTTAATTAACATTAATATTAAAACTGAATGTTTGTGTATGTTTGTATATATATATATATATATATACAGCTGTTTGAAAAAATATTAACACTAAAGAGAAATATTTTCTTTCTAGTTGATTTTTCAGCAGTTAACAGAAATGGCAACGAAATTAACTTTAATGCAAAGAAGGAAACTGGCTGAATTTATGAAAGTATTTCAGTCAACCACAAAGATTCCTAACAAATATCGAGGGCATTTCAACTATGATCAATCTCCGTGATTACCATTTGTCACATGACACATTATTACAATAAATTCTTTAAAATCGACTCAGCTTCTGACACTAGCAGAAAGAAGAGTAGTCGATTAGGAACAAGCTACGTTTTTCAATTAGATAATGCTCTATCCCACTCTGCTTTGATTATCTATGTTCCTTTTAGAATATGATCACACGAGCATCTGTTGTCCAGTCAAATCTGGCTTCACAACAAGAAACACATTGATGTTACTACATCCATTAATACCAAATCCAAGCGAATGGATGTATTGACCAATTTATTTCCAGCTGTACATTTGTAAAGCCACAAATGCTAGTATGAAATCGCTCTTAACTGGAACATTGAATAAAGGTGTATTGAATGAAAAGAGGTTTAAAAAGATCAGCACATTCACCAAATCTCACACTTTATAATTTTTGGCTATACGATAAAATAAACAAATGTCTTTAAACTATTAAGCCGCGTGATGACAAAGACCTTGAATAGAAAATTAAATGTGATTCCAACAATACAACAAGATTTGTGTACTCAGCCTCTGAACACTATCTCAAATAGATTCTAGACATATTAATAATAGTGGTAATGAAACAGAGACAAACTCTGAACTCATATTTTTATTAATTTATAGTTTTAGTTTCACTAAAAACGATAATCCCATATAAACAGTATCTTTTTCGAATCATATATATATATATATAGAGAGAGAGAGAGAGAGAGAGAACTAAAATTCATTTTTCAGAATCATTAAATGTATTAAAATATTATAAAACCATAAACTTAATTCTATTTAAAATATTATACAAATAATTTTATAAAAATACCTCAAATTAATTTAATCCTCTTAAAACAATATAATTATCTAATTGAATTTAATATTTTCTATTTCCATAAAATTTTCTACGAAACATTCCAACGTAACAAAAATATAATACAGATCTGATTTTTCACATTGTTAATTAATTTATTACATGAGAACAAGAATTTAATACACGATATCAAAAGTCTGTTCGTAATATGAAATACAATTACAATTAATTTAAATTAATTTTAATTGAAAGAGATAGTTGTTGCCAAAGTAATTTAATAAATTGATTTATAAAAAATACTTCCTAGTATTTCACAGCTGTAACAAAATTTAGTATATATTTTTGTGTACTAATATGTATTATTTCTCATATGTGTATTTGTAACTTGTGTAATTTTTCATTAAAATGAAAATTATATACAGCAATTTTCTAGGTATTAACAATATTTATATTTATAAGGTAATAACGATTTTACAAATTTATATCTGAATAAATTATTTGTGAACCGTTTTTATTAATTAATATAATAAATATGTTATTTTACATTAATTGAAATGGTAGTAAGCTTTTCACGTGTGTGTGTATCAATAATATATTTACTAATTTTAAAATATACAAAACAAATATTTAAATAACAAACAAAATTAATGTATTTTTAATACTTGAATTTACAGGCACATACGTACATAATATGTAATAATACATGTTCCATAATTTTTAATGCTAAATTATATTTTTAATTTCAAAGTAGCAAATGAGTGATATTTAAAGCAACCAGGCTAAATTATAAAACAATCATAATTGAAGAAATAGAAATATGATTCCAAAGACAATATGATTTGTTTCAGAAAAAAACTATATCTATTTAAATTAAGTATCAATTTACTATTTATTAATAATATAACTAATTTTTTGTTTTATTTAATAAAATTATTTGGAAATAATAAATCACTTCAAACAAGATATTTATTTGTTCATCTGTATTTTGTTTTTAGAAAAAACTTTTCAAATAAATGTAATCATAATAAACTTTTTGATAATAAAGGATAATTATAATTTTTACTCAAATAATAGTTTGACAGCCAAAACTTTTATTAGAATCCTAATAATTTGAAAAACACTTTTATTAATAACAAACTAAAATTTTTAAACTTTACACTATTTCTAAATATGGTACATTTATTATTATATACGAATATAGTAATATTGTATATATATATATATATATATATATATATATATATATATATATATAGTGTGTGTGTGGATATGAATGTGTAGCGTGTGTAGTTGATTTTCTACAAATATTTTATACAGAATATCTACATTCTGATTTTACATTCTGATGAAGATATAATTGTTGTGAATACATGAAAACAAATCTTTCCGTACGTAACAATCGATTTCTTTGTATCTCCATTGAAATATACGTGTACACATTGTCTGTACAGATGGAATATCGAAGAATACAGTTTGAACTTCTATCCAAGCCTATCAGCTTGAATACATACTATTCGTAAGATAGTAATACGATTGTGTTTTTCTTTGGCAAAGTAGGTATTCCGAAGTACGAGAATTCAGTTCGTACAAACTCTAGAGTGACAATGGAATGCTGATGGGAACCCGTCCGTTGCTAGTAGTGTTTGTGTCGGGCTGCGAATGTTACTCGACATGAGGGTCTGACGAGGGAATCGTTTTACGGCAGTAAGGGAGTGTAGGTGACCTTGTCCGCATGAGTTCACCGCAGAGAATAAATGCCGGGATGTCAGCTCTGAAGGCAGACAGGAAACTTGTACCTTCGCAGTCGGAAAACAGCCCGCGGACCTAGATTAATTTAAGTCGAAAAGTTGGTCGAAGGCGAACAAATCCGCGATTTCAATTATGGCTAAAGGTGGCGTTCATGATGGCAACGATGCTTCAATGTGCACGTGCCAAAGTTATTTCACTTCTTTGTTTGTTTGGTTAACGAATGGTTTTCTTCAGGAAAGATTTGTTTGTACGAGGGCCATTCTCAATGAACGCCATTCACTTGATTGAGATACGCGACGGTCGTAATGGGAACGATTTGTATTTGCTAAGTTTACTATAATTCAAAGTATTAACGTTGAATCAATCGATAAATCAACGTGAAAGTATTGTTCAGACTAAATCACGTCTAATATCTTCATCATAAACACTCAATGTTCATTCAATTAAAAGTTTTATCGAATCGAATGAAGTCATTTTGCTTTTTTTTACGATTCCATTGTTTTTTCAACGAAAATTTTTACAGAAAAATATAAATTTCCTTTTGATTTGTAAACTGAATTTTACAAATCTGATAAAAACAACAACTCTCAACCATACTCACTGTGAATATTTAAATTTATATTTACACCATGACATTATAGTTTCACAGAAATTATACCGTATTTTGTATTTAATTAAAAAATAATCTCATTACAAGAATACAAATACAAACAATATTCACCCGTGTCAAATTTTATTATCGCTTTCAACAAGAAAAAAAAAGAAAGTTAAATATACACTCTAGCTCGAAATACACATTTAATTCGATGATAACATATCATTAGAAATGTTATTTTTTCGTAAACAAATAAGATAGCATGAAAACAATAGATATATAAATAGTAAATAAATTTCTCATATCAACAACGTAATCGTATACATGAAAAGTGGGTATATGGTACAGAAAAAATGGAATTTATTATCTTTCGCTTAGATGAAAGATTCTTTTAAAATTAATATTCGCCGATGAAACAAACCAAATTCATAAAATGTGTTATTAAATTCTGAAAAGTCATTGTTTGTTTAATGCGACGAGATGATGAACGGAAGAGAATACTCTCAATATGAAAAATCGATGTGGGAACAATGTATGTGTTGAACTTTTTTCACATAGCTAGAACAATAGTGCACTCTCTGAGGGCTATTTCCTTTTTAAAAGAAAAAAAATGTATATATATAACGACAAATACAATAACTGTGAGAAAAACACTACAGATTTCTGCTGGTGTGATTAACATAGTCTACAGTGCTGTTGATGTACATAGACGTGATCATATTTCATGGAATAAATATTTGTATTCAAAATGCACCATTAGATAATAATTCAAAAATGTCAGACTGTAAATACATATATAAAGAATAATCCTATATCAATATATATATATATATATATATATATAACAAATTAAAAAATATATAAATTCTCATTTACGGCATAAATATGATGCTATAAATACATTTACTGCATTATTTCCAAAAACTATTGCAATGTTCTAGGAAAAGATACAAATTTTCTGAGAAGTCTAAATGTACTTTTTAAACATTTAACTACGAGAATAATAAAAGTTATAATTTTCTAAATAGACAAATAGAATAAATGTAGCAGTCACTCCCAACTAAACTACATAATTTCATGGAGAATCGTTCTTACAGGGTGCAGCAATGACTCACTTCAAGACAATAACAGTTACTTGCAACCTACTTACCAGTTACCAACTACCGATAACACTATTGTTTCTGCAATCACAAAATTATATGAATACTCTATTTACTTATATATATATATATATATATATATATATATATATAACTACTTCTAAAAATATAACAAAAGCAATCCCTTCATCCAAAACGAACCTAAACACTCGTTCTCATCCATACATGGTTTCATAAAGGTAATGTTAATCAATAAGAAATTGAAATCAGTAATATATCCAAAAATTTCTTGAAAAATTTTTAAGTTTCGTTACTGTGTAGTAACTTTCTTGGATTAATAACAATTGTAATAAATTATACTATATCGATATTACAAGAAATCAATTATCTTAAAATAATCATCAATTGTCGTAACATATAATGCTCAACGATATATCTGGAAACAAAAATTTGCAAGAGTTTTCTCGAAGTTACTATAAATCAATTAAAAATGAATTTTATAGACTAATCTTTCGGAAAATGACTAAAAATGATTGAAAAGAAAGCTGATGCACTTTCCAGGAATTGTAGTAAAAAAAATAGAAACGAAAACAATGCCTCTAAAGAAAATTGATCGAAAATGGACACTTGATGCACATACATTTAATTATTAAACGACATATCTAACAAACTAATCAACATTAATTCCAAGAATTAAATACCTTTCACATTAATATAATTTATTATACAGTTACTTATTAGATTCTTCAGAAACAACATACAGTAAGTATAAAAATTTAACACAATATAACTTCTTGAATTTATTTATTTTAAATATGTATTCACTGAATATTATAAATAAAATGAGTAATAATTTAAAAATGTATTGCATTCTTATATATTTCTTTCATTTTTATAAAAATAAATAAACATTTTATACATATCAAGACTCAAGTATACACTATGTTCATATTATATATATATATATATATATAAATATTTATATATATAAATATATGTATATATATACATACTCGTGTGTGTATGTGTACATTATTTCAAGTTGGTTGTATATAATTCCCATAAAAATGTGAAATAAACATCCACTTTTATGGAAACAAAGTGCGATGACTGTTCTGCGAATTTCTACTACTGGTAATTAAACAAACCAGTTGAGTCACTTACAATGAATTGTTCATGAGAAAATCTTGTTTTATGTTACAATTGTTTAGTTGTTTTGTTTAATAAATTATTTATATAAAATATTTATCATAACTGAAATATTTTTCAATCGTTCTATTGAATAACATTCACGAACAATTCATTTAATTTCATTTTATAAGTACTAAGTTTCGCATAATAAAGACGTAATCACGTATTTGGAATTAGATACTTTTCGAAGTAAGAAAAATTATTAACTGTTTATAAATTTAACTTTTAACTTGAAAATTGAACTCATTGTTTAAATGTATAGCAAATTTTAAGACAATAATGTATATATTTATTCTTTTATCTTCGATTAAAATAAATTGACAACATATTTCCTAATAAATGAAATTCGTTTGAATAAGAAAAAAAAACATTTAAAACTTATACGCCTGAATATACATTTTTTTGTCAACTAAAATAAAAGTTTAATAAGGAGAAAAGAATACGTGACAAATAAATTACAAATACAAAATTAAATTAAATAAATATACAAAGAAAGATGTTTCAAATTTAATAAAATCGTACTCGCAATGAAGTAAAAATGTACGTTCATGCGAATAGACAATATGACTTACAGGATTAATACATAAAAAAGAACAATCGATCGTATACTGTTTCTAAATATTTCTAAAATTATTTGGTTGTCTAGAAATTCAACTGACTGATTTCAATATTTATTTGAAATATGTACATTTCTTATCCGATTTATTCATTGAAAAATGATATACATTATTTACCACCGCTACAATTTTCCTTAATTCTTTATATATATATATATATATATATATATATATATATATATATATACATATATATATACATATATATATATATTATATATATATATATATATGTACATAAATATCTTAATAATATAATATAAAAAAATACATACTTCATGAATGAACTGTAACAAAAAAATGAATTATGTAGAGAAAATAAATTTATAAATAAAATTCGTTTTTTGATAAAGCATAAACAAATTACAATATTTATTAAATTGTATTTCTCGTCACCGAATTTTAAATAACTCAACTTTTAATAATATCTCAAGATATATATATATATATATATATATATATATATATATATATAAACACAATGACAACAATAAATTCAAATCAAATATCAAGCGAAGAATTTAATTAAACACTGACATTTTAGAAAGATTGTTATTTAAATATTTGAGATACGTTTTTAATCAAAAAGTAAAAGTATTTTTAATTTATATTTTATATGCGAAGAAAAGTTAGATATATATATATATATATATATATATATATATAAATATTACACATGGAAAATATTTCATAAAAAAATATATAAAAATATAAACATTTTTATTTCCACGTTTAAAAATAAAATCGAAACTTTATCAATAAATAAACCTTTCCGCCAACAAATCTCAATCAAGTATCGACAAGATATCCGGACAACTCGAAACATGCGTTTGTCGCACACATTTCATGTTTACTAGTTTTCACAGTCGAAAACATCGTTTTCTCTCATATAATCACTGATTTATCGTTTGTTGTGACAAATATGTATATATTTTCTATTAAGTTTAAACGCGTACATAAATTTCGAAAAAAAACATGTCGATAATATAAACTTTTACTTCGTTTGATACAAAAAAGTGGAATTAATTATTGTGCATTTAAGAACAGAGAACTCGCGAACAGGAAATGACAACAGACTATTTTATAAATATTTTCTAATAAAAAAAATAATCGAGACATATCACATAATAAAAATCTGATCTTTATAAAAACGTGCTGAATGCAATAAATAAAAACAAAACTGGAATTTAAAACGAGACTGACGTTTAATAAATAAAAATAAACATGTTTAAAACTAATTTGATAATATAGTACGATTTTATGGGACAATTAATTAAACAACTATAGTCTAAACTTGCTAAATATTAGGTTGGTAGAAAAATAATTGCTGTTTATGACCTTCAAATTCATATAAATTTTTCTCTTTTTTGATTTTCCTAGCTGTTTTAAGTGGTCCAGAACTATTGGATGACCTAACTTTTGTGCAAGCTCTCGATTTGTACTTGGTTCTCATTCAACTAACACCTTTAGTTGGTCGTTATGAAATGACCTTCATCTTCGAGGCTTTCGTCCCCAGCACGAATTTTTTGGAACCACTGCAGCGTACGTTCCTTAACAGTACCCACACCAAAATCATCGTTTAGTTTACGAACAGTTTATACTACTTTATCACCCGTTTTGAACTCATACAAAAAATTGCTCTTATTTGCTCCTTTTCTAATAGCCCATCTTTAATTCAATACCGCAACTTGAAACAAAATTAATAATAAAACCAGTGTCAATGTTACTAAAGTACAGACCGAAAAATGCACTTTAAAATGATATTAACATGGACACGATGAAATACCACTTTCATTGAAAAAACTTAAGATTAGTATTAGGAAAATAAAACCTGCAATTATTTTCCTTCCAACCTAATATATATATATATATATATATATATATATATATATATATAAATGAAAATTATAGTTAAATATTATTAAATTTAAATATTATTTTCACTTACTGCACAATTTCAACAATGATAATTACTACTATTATAAAAGAATTATACTTTTCATGTAGCTGATGACTAAATTTATGTGTCTATGTGTGAATGTGTAAATATATACATAACATATGTTATGTATGTATATTTAAATTTCATTCATTTACTATTATATGCATTCAATACTAGAAACGAGAAAGTTTTACCTACTGACCTAAAAGAATTTCTAAAGTAGTCATATACAAATGATGATTTATGTCTATACATATATATATATATGTGTGTGTGTACATATGCATATATATCTTCATTAATGTCAAACTAATAGTCAATGATTAAATGAGTAAAGGCTTATTGACCCAAATGAACAAATGGGTAAATTTTATTTCGATATAAACATAATAAACCCATTACTATTTGATGTATTTCCTAATATTTTGTTCAATCACATGACATTTTTTTTCCTACGACTATTTTCACCATTTTAGTAATCTTCAAATATCTACAGTCAACTGTAGTTATCAGTAGGAGGCAGATGCTAAAATAAACCATAGAAGATAAACACTCGTATGATTGATGACAAAGACCAACAGGACATTATATTAATTATTACATACAATTTAATTAACACATATATTACGTTATAGGCTTTTAAACAGAAGTAACAAAATTAAAAAATCTCTGTTGATCTTACTATCAGATTGCTTTAAAACCTGCCAGAACTCACAAAGTCATACTTATATCTATTGCTGTCTTCGATACGATCAATTTACACTATGTTCTTTATTTACATACAATGTACACTTTATTTACATGAAATAACTGCTTGCTATAAAATCATGTTTTTGAAATCAGTTATTTATTTTTGAATGCTAACGATATTATATAATTATATATTTAATTCAAATACACTCTTTATCTTGCACATCCGCTTATTATACGATATCAGACGTAAACTTTTTTTTTGATCTTTTTAATTTCGTGTACTTCACAACCGACCTTTTTTTTAAACAACAAGCCAAATAAATCAAAAATGTAGCAAAGCACTTGTATGCATTTTATTTTTTCCATTTCCTTTTCATATATTATTTAACTTTTTTGATAATTACAATTACAAAAATAATTATACGTTCTCTTCCTGTCATAATCTCCGGTTGTATGTTTTTTCTTACGTCAGTTTGCTTTAAGAATTATTTCAGTCATGCTACAATTAATTTTATTACTGATTTTCCGGTTCATTTCCGTATGATTTTATAGATATCAATAAATTCTACTACGAATTTTAGTTTTACTACATCTCTTTCGAATTTTTTCTTGCTAAAACATCGGTTTCGTTTGTTAAATTCTGATACATAAACAATTTATGATTCCTATAATTTCGTACATACTTCAATGAATGACATTCTCTGTTATTCTTTCAATGCTAATATACATTACAGTAATTTATAAACCAAGCTAAAAATTTACCGTTTGTGTTTTCAGATTACTAATACTATTCATTATCAAAAATCTATTCATTTTTTTTCTCGAATCAATATTAAAATGATTGCAGATTTAATTATATTCATAAATCTTTATTAATTATACATTTTAGATATCTCCAATTTATAAAAAAGAGCAACTTCTATTACTTTTTAAATTTATTATAGATATCAAAAAATAGTTTACAAACATTTTAACGATAAATTTAATCTGCTATAAATTATAACAACTAATTAACTATTGTATTCACTTTTATAATAAAATTAATGTCCACTCTTCACGACAAAATAGTTTTCGTTTTAATTTGTACTTAAATTTCATGAAATTCTATTCGCTGTTATTCTAGTTTATTTAACTTTGTTAATTGTTCAATGTTGGAAAATGTATTACACACAAATATATATATATATATATATATATATATATATATTTATATATCAAGGGTAGATAAGAAAAAGAGCGCACCATAAAATATCAAATAAAAGCATCCCCCCTCAAAGGTCAGTTCAACAACTTGAACGACAGCCAAACTAATGTATACGAGGACACTAACTACGATACCTTATAATAAATAAATCAGTTAATGGCTCATAAAAAATTTACACCAGCGAAATGTAATTTTGTGTTTTAAGACGTAATTAAGATTAAAGTACTGGTCTGTGTTCATCATTCAACATAGATATTGATCTAAAACGCAAACGGAATATTTGTATGCGGCAAAACTGAACCGAAAAGTATTAATTATAAATCAGAAGAACAACTCTCAATCAACTATGGTTTCCTCCGTAGCGAGTTTTATTTAATTTTAGTACACAAGTATTGTAGAAAGTAAATGTGTAATCAGTTGCAATGGTTTGTTTGCTTTTTTAATGTGGAAAACAGAACAACAAAGTCACGTACACAATTTTTATAATATTGAATATTTGCATTTGTGATATACATATATAGAGAGAAAGAAAGAGAAAGCAAAAGAAATTATTTAACTGCGGAGAATTTCAGTAAAAATTGTTTAACTTATAAACACATAAATTTTTTTAAAAATATATTATTTTTTTGATACATTTATAGAACATATGCATTATGATTTAAAACTGATAACATTATTATTAATGTTTAAAATTAACCGCCATTATCCCATATACTATAGACATGCACTTCATTTCTTTAGTATTTTTACGCAAACTTTTCATTTTGATGTCAAAAAAAGTAGTTTCTTGACATAATATATTCAACAAATAAAACTAATTAGTGTGATGTCAAGTTTGATTTATTTCTGACTATATTAGTATAATATATTAATTATTTATCGAACAATCAAAAAATACTGTAATCTACATTTAAAATTCAACCAAAATTACGGTTTCATATGAAACCTCAAATCTCCGATTTCTTACAAAACCGCTGGGTGGATGCAGGCAACAGTACTTTTGTATTAGAAAAAAAATACACTTAGAAAAACAGCAGCATACACACAAGAAAAAATTTTAAATGATATTTCATTAAGTAAATAATAAACTCATATTTTATTATATTTTAAAAATAATTATATACATATGAGCATCTTAAATTATTTATTTTCAATAGTATATCAGAATAGCTGTCCATTCCTTTAAAATACAATTTTTACATGAAACTGTTATTAATCTTCTTCCCGTACTTTATATATATATATATATATATATATATATATATATATATATATATATATATGTCAACAATTCAAGTCAGATCATTAAATAATTCGTTAATAAAAAATTCTTAATCAACTTAAACAGAATATGTTTCCAACAACTCGACCTTTGTTCAAATTACTCAAATGGATTTGGTAAAAATACTGACGTTCATTGTCATATATTTCATCGTGATACTTTTTTTTTATTTATTATACAAGAAGATTACATACACTTTTTTTGTTTAAAAGAGTATAGATTCAAAATGCGATATAAGCTGGCTGTAAACTTTTTAGTTTTGATACATTTTTCAGTATCTCGTAGCAGTATTATTGTGTACAGTAGAAGCCATCTATTTTACACAAACAATTCATCTCCTGCTGTTGTCAACGATTCGGTTACATTTTTACAGTTTTTGTGTTCAGGATATGTACACATACACTTTTCAGCATGATATTTTTATCGTTAGCATTTATGTCATGATCAAATTGAATATGATCTTTGTTTCAACAATCTGTACATACATATGTAAATAAGCATTCGTTGTATTCGTAATGGCATGCAATATGTATTCATATAAACATATATTCACGGGCGACGTTAGTGGATAAAAGCGAAACAAACAAATATAAATAAACACACCAATTCAGGCAGCTGATTTTTATTGCAGGTATAGTAAGGATAACGAACTATTGGCACAGACTACGAATTTATATAAAAACGAACACTAGACACACATGCTTTATGGTTCTGTGTACACAAATGGACAGCTTTTATTTTATTCGCTGTTTAGTCTTGTTTCTTATAAAAGACATTTCGCATACCTCAATCAATTTTGATATTCATAACTGTATATTTACTCTTTGTATTGATTATGTAGATAGAAAAAAATAATTAATTAAAAATCTTTATATAAAAATATATATCTACAATTTGAATAAACATAAATTATAAATTTTCTGTACATCAATAAAACGGAACGATTTAAAAACAGTTGTCTGAAAATACTTTCTTAAAAATATTTCACAAAATCTATTCAATTTGTTACCACTGATAAATGAGTAGTATTTGTTAGTTTGTTCAAATTGTAGTTTTAGGTTGAATGTATCTGTAGACTTATTTCTCTTAATACTTTTGTATACAGTTAAGTTTTATTATTATTTGACAAAGATAATACGGTAAAACATAAAATTATCAGGAAAACAAATGTTAAGCTTTGTTAAACAACATAATGATTATTCTGGAACATTGACCCTTGTTAGTACCTAAATTAACGGAGAAAAAATTATAAATCCAAGTCATAAAAATTTGAATTTTCGTAATCAAAGATTAAACAAATGTTCTTTTCTATATATAACTATTACAATATAACAATTACAGAACAAATATTTGTAAAATGTAAACGTCACTAACCTATATCATAAACAAATATTTTAAAAAGATATAATCCACAACTATTACAATAATATTTTATACCACAATATTTACTGAAAGTATGGATTCATAAATTTCTACTTACAATCGACTGAAATTTCTCAAACTGACAATGGGTCAATTCTTCAGACTCATTAATCAAAAATGATCTCTTTGTCTAGTTACTGAGATTTATAGAAATATATACGCACATACAACTTTAAAAGAATAATTTTGTACTTACAAAGTGTTTATATACAGACATATATTTTACACTGAATTTTAACAAGTACATTTTTTTCTTCTAACGTGTAAACGGTGATAAATATTTTTTTGCACGTAGCAATCATGGTCGTAAATTCGGTTCCGCATACATTCACATCAGTATACACAGTTATAAATAAATATACATGAATTGAATTAGTATACATGTGTGTATGTCATGTTTGTCTATATATATATATATATATATATATATATATATATATAAATATAAATATATATATACATTCTCGTATACTTATGTGTTTTCTAAATTACTTTGACGTTAACACAACACATTTTACTAATTAAATGTTTTATATGTAACATTAAATTACGTGTAAGGTGTCAAATCATCACTTTTTAATAGAAAGTGAAATTTAAATTTCAAATCACAAACTAATAAATAACAATTATATATGTATAGTTTTCCTTCAAAATGATTTACAATAACGACGGTTTAAGTCAATTTAGATCTTTTATCTATATTTTCAATGACAGAAACATTTTTGAACACTTTCTAACTCTTTAAATAAAATAAATTTACTTGTAGCAACAAGGTAATTATCTGAATTATCCGACTCTTATCTATAAGGAATAGTAGCTATATAAGAAGTCAAGGCCTTGGAAAAACAGTCTCCAAAATAAGCCCAGCAAGACATTTGTAGGTACATTAAAATGTTAATTACAAACGTGTACTGTGTTTAATAAAGAAATCCTTGAAAGGTAATTATTCGAACAATAGGGTAATATTAGCTGAGAAATAACCAAAAAGAGAATGAATAAATGAGAAAAACAATTAAATGCATACACACTCGAGACAGTTAAAAACTCGAATTTTATATAATTTCAAGAGTTGCATGTGTTTCATAATTTATATTAAATATTTTAATACGGCTCCCATATTTTCATTCCATCATATTTTCTTCTTATACTTTATTTCAACATAAATTAAAATAAAAATTAAGAATGAAATTAATAATCTTTTTTAAAGAAACGCTTAAAGCAACATAAAGTAACTGGAAAGAAATTTTGTAAACAAGATTTATACGTATTTTGAATTAATTTCTTAACAAAAAAACTTGATATCGAACCTTTTTCGGAGAATCAATAATATTTTTTTTCTTACTGAGCAATTTTCATGTCAGTTTTTTTATTAAATAAATTCTCAGTAAACTAAATTAAAGAAATAGGTTGCAAATAACTGTATTTCTTTTTTAATTTAATGCAAATAGATTTAATATACAATAAATATTGTAAATATACATCATTATAAATATATTAACTACCAGTTATTTCAAAGAATAGTCGAATTATTAACTGTTAATATACATTTATTAAACTCATTATTAATTATTTTAAACTGAATTTCATAATCTGATCATGGGTTGGATTTTTTTAAACTATTCTATATGAAAGTCTAAACGTTCCTCTTGTGGGCAGCTTTTTGTTCTATAATCATGAAAATATTTTCAATAAACTCTGCAATTCAAAAATCAAATAGGAAAGAGAACTCATCGAAAATACGTTAAAACAGCATTTTTACTGGCTAGAACAAGTGCTATATGCACATTTGTGAGCACCCACTGGCAAAATTCTACCATTTATGCTGCCATTGAAACAGACTCTACAGAATAAACATTGTCCGAACATAAACACACACACACACATACAAATCTCCCACCATAGACGACACCAACGTGGTCGACTTATCGGTCACTACGGTTGCTGTAATTTGTTTTACGTCGTGATCAACCGTACAGTGACGTCACGGGGCCCCGTTTTACTCTTCCGCTCTTTTTCTTTTTTCATCACGACCATGTATGCTCTCTGTCGCTCAGCCATTTAAATGACCAGTACGGAGCAATCTGCACACATGCACATTTACACATTGAATTAATTAACCGTGCCCATTAATCGTAATTATAGATGCGCATTAGTCACTTTCGGTCAAGAGATCAATTTTTCTTCACATCGTACATGAATTACCGAAATGATTTTTTAGATATGTTTGGTACCGAAAGCTATGCAGAAATATATGTTTCCGAAAACATTTTGCGTTCCACTTATGTATTTCCAAATATAATGTATCCTAAAATCTCAATATTCTTTCAATTACTCAAGTTTTCTTATTCAAACAAGTGTCAACCAATAATCTAAAAATATACAGCTTGAAAATTCTGAAAACATTATCTATTTATACCTTATATATTTTATTTCAGTCTAAACCCCTCAAAACACATATAACACTAAGAAGATTAACTTTTTTTCGTCAAAAAATACAAAATGAAATAGTGTTTCTTTTTCATTCACATAATCCTTCTTAGTAGAAAATGTATTTCTGACAAATCAAGCTTTTTATAAAAAGATATTATCGTAAAATTAAATATACAATCGAAAATAAACATAATAGTTTGTTAAATCACATAAAATATTTTATTACTTATAGAAAAAAATCCGGTATATCAATAATTTTCAAATTGTAAATCGTAGAACACCAATATTATTTATAGTTTTTAATTCAGGAACAAGTCTATTAAACAGAAATTATTTGATTCTCTCATCATTTCCATTTTAACGTCAATATTTGCCAAATTTAACTTTATAAAAGTCAATTTCTATACAATGGCATTTGGAAAGCTCGGAAGTTAATAATAAGTGTAAATTACTACATTTTTAATAAAAATATGAAATATTTAGTAAACATCATAAATATATTTTTATTTTTTTAAATGTCATTTATTAGAAAGTTTATTAAATAATGACTGTCATTTTTACATCTGCAAAATTATTTATTCTTCAAGATTTTTAAAGAAAGAAGAAACTTTTAAGAAAAAAATTACAAAACTTTCTGAACTGTCTATTTGTAAACTAAACAGTATTCTTGTTAATGTTTCATTGAGCCGAATGATTATAACAATCAACACATTAAAATTCATTTAAAATTAATTAAAAATGTTAGTAACTAAATCACTTTAAAATTATACTATTTAACCGAAATATACATTTTATTGAAAATAAAGTATTTCTATCTAAAATTAATTAATTTTACCTAAATATATTATTTCCTATGTTTCTTTTGATTGTGTAGGTTTTTTTTAATAAAACGAAATATATGTACATTATAATCAATTATATATAAATTATAAATACTTTGAAAATAAATGTATTCTCGATACAGTTCTGGCACTGTGGCTAAATTCACTTTAAGAAATAATTTATTCTTTCACCCCATAAATAATAAAAATATTTAATAATCAAAAATATTCAATAAATGATCATTTTTGCTTATGCACATTTCGATGGCGATGTAATCATCCTCAGAAAGTTCAGTATATAATAATCAGACACGCAATAATTGATTAGAACCACCCGCAATGCACAAGCAGTAATACAACATGAAATCGATGCAGTTCGCCCACGTATTGCCATCTATTCGAAGTTCAGATTACTGTGCGGAGAGTCGAATAAGTGTCTGAAAGCATTCTAATTCCTTTGATTCGCTTTATCTACATGCATGTAAGAAACATTTAAAAACATAATATGGAAATAAAACCTTGCATAAATTTTATTTATTCCATAATTATTTTAGAGTTACGACAATTTACCGAATAAAAATACGAAAGAAATAATTTAATAGCAGGGAAACATGTATTTAAATTATTATAAAACTGGCTAAAAAATAAATCGAAAAATAGTTGAACTTTAAATTAAAATCCATTCCTCATTTACTATACAATTTTGAACAGTCTTCGCATATTTTTTATACAAATTATCAATTTCCGCATACAGCACATAATTATAAATCAAAGTTAAATGCAACATGTTATACAAATAACAATTGTTAAATTATATTATAATTCCAAGATGATATCTTATTAATACATGATTTATACGAGAATTAAAAAATAAATAGATACTTTCAACTGATAACCAGCATTTATTTCTCATTGTACATCATATTTAGAACATTTAAACTTATTTATCCAAATTGTATGAGAAATATAAAATTTTCTAATTATATATGTAAAATAATAATAAATATGTACTTTCATTTAGAAACAAAACATTTCATTAAATGCGTAATCTGACTAAAATATTTTTAACTTCTCAGCTATGATGTATATCTATTGATTTATCTTTAAATACCCCAAATACAAATAAGATCCTAGTTAGAATCCCATTGTAAAATAGTTCGTAATCTTTCGTTGAATTCCATGACAAAACTTACAAAATACTATTCTGTTCAATTTCAATTACATGACCTTCATAGGAGAATACATCAATCATAAAATTTATAACCGGCTTGTAAAACAAAACACATTTTTAAACATTGTTTTTAAAAAAAAAAACAAACATGATTACCTTAATATGAATTAGTACTGATATACACAATAAAACAGAAGGATATTACTCTACAATAAATGTTATTATAAATAGCAATTATTTGACGAAACATCACATATTTGTTTATATGATTTTAAAGAGGCTGTTTTTACAAAATACGGTTTCATATACACAATTTTTTTAAAAAGTAAAAAAATACTAGTTTTTTTTTAAACGTTAAAATAAATAGATTTCATTTATAAAAAAGAATCGTATAAACAAATATTGTTACTAAATAGTAAACCTACAAAATTTATAATAATAAACTTTGTAATTAAGTTATATATTTGTTATTTTATACAGATCATAAATTGTAAGATATATTCGCGAATATATTTAAAACCAGTTTCAGTTTTGATTGAGATTAATTTTAAGTGAAATTTTTATATAGCCCAAATATATATATACATATACGAGTATATATATATATATATATATATTTCAACTCAATGAGATATTTATTTGTGAAAATTCTCGATTAATATTTTAAAATTCATACCAATTAAAAAAATTCAATATATGTATATATATATATATATATATATATATATATATATATATATATGATACACACAGAACAAATAGCTCAACATAATTAAATGTTATCTAATAAACAATTAATATTGAATGTACTTATATATTTTCTAAAAATACATTTGTTGGAAAATTTTAACGTTTGTTATTTAATTTCATAGACGATAGTGATAAAACCAAGTGTAATTCTGAAGACGACAAGTTGAGAACTATATATATATATATATGTATATAGATAGATAGATTTGTACATTCAATTTACTTGTAATTAAACTATAAGACCAGTGAGATTGTAAAGAACGAAGAATCAGTAATTCACTTTTAATGTTCGAGTAAATTGAACTTCCTTCAATTTAATTTTTTCAAATACACCATAAAATATAAAACATTTAAAATACATTTAACCAATCCTATATGTTAAAACCCATATCTCTCTCTCTCTCTCTCTATATATATATACACATATATATAGAGAGAGAGACGTAGGCTTGGTTAAATGTATTTGAAATGTTTTATATTTTATAGTGTATTAGTGTATGAAAAAATTAAATTGAATGAATATATATATATATATATATATATATCTAGAGAGAGAGAGAGAGAGGGAGAGACGTATGATTTTTTTTCATTTTAATGAATATTTAAAAATATTATTTTTATATTATGTACAATAAACATCATTATTATTTTTTTATTTTCAAATAATTTTATATTATTCTTCTAATTGCTGTCTTCAAATCATTTGTGTGAAAATAAGTGAACAAATGGCAAAGAAAACTACAAATTCTGTATATTTTATATTTACTATTATTATTACTATTATATATACATACATACACACATATATATATATATATATATATATATATATACACATAAGAAAGGGAATGAAGGATTATTCATTATGAACACTTTCAAAATTTTTTTTATTTTTAACAATTTGTTTCTATAATCTTGTATTATATTATGAAAATAATCGATGAAATATATCAACACTGGACAATTTTTAACACATTTAAAAAAATGCATATACTTATATATATATATATATATATATATATATATATATATATATATACCTGTGTATGGATGAATGTATAAATGCGCATGAAATCACGATATATAACATAATTTTATTTAAATAATCTTATACAGTAAAATCGAGCTAATTTAAACTTTCAGAAACGAAAATCCTAATTTGAAAACAATTTAACTCTAAGATAAAAAATACTTTTAGATGAATAACGCATTGGCTATGGAACGTTATAGATGCACCGCATGTCTATACACATTTTAGGTAACATGTGACAAATACAGATACTCAATATTTAAAACTGTAACATTGATTAATTGTTTTGCGTTGTATGACAATTTGAACATGAAAAAGAACAAACTTACTAAAATTTAAATTAAACTGACCTTTCTTCACAACAAAAATAATTCGTGAAACAATAAGCACTAACACATCCTAGCACTCACTTTTGACTAACACAAATTCAATGGTAAATTGATATTTCACTACAATTTACGCACACTTGATCTAAAACTTTAGTAGTAATTGTATATACTATGTCAAACTACACGTGAAAAATAACTGAAAACTTGATGTATTTAAATTTTACTTCTTTTACAAATATAATGTTATTATTACGAACCACTGTAATATTTTGTTGTATAATATATATATATATATATATATATATATATAATTATTTAAATACGTACATGTACTTATATATGTAGATATAAACACAAGACGTGAAACACATGTGCGTGTTGACACACAGGTTGTTTGAGAACAACTACTTAAAGTACAAAACGATCGCGTCATTGAAACACCATGAAAAGTTTTAGGTAAGATGTCTCTACATATAGAATCACCTACATACATTCGCGAGAAGTGCTGTGATTCGAATACAACGATATTTCTCTGTCTCTCTTGATGGTAAACCGGTTAAACTAACAATTTAAGACGAAATTGAAACCATAAACAACAAACTAACTGTACAAGTAAATACACGACACAACCAATGGATAAAACTGACTTTTTGTCTGATTCAGACACAAAACAATATGTTTTACCTGTGCGTAGATAAAGGGGCTTGTGCGAGAGAAATAATATTTTAGTCGAGTAGTCTTTACTTACAAAAAGAGCAAGTTAGTCGAGCGTGCCACTTCGTATGATGCAAGTGGGCGCGCGGTCTACAAGTTACATAGACAAGACTTCGTCTGTTATAAGTACTGGAATAGGATTTATTGTTGACACCTACGGTCAATTGCACCCACTCCAGATAAAATAAAAATACTATTCTAATTGATCCATTATTTACGTCTCAAACTGTTGTTTTAATCATACTCTACCGCTTATTAAAAACTCAGTCTCTAAAAGCAGACAGCATCTATCATTCGTTTATCTATAAAAAAATCATCATAGGAACACCTTCATATAGATATCATATAAGTGTTATATATATATATATATATATATATATATAAATTATCTACGATTATGAAAACATGAAAATTAAAAAGTATAAGATAGATGAAATAATAAATTTTAAACTTCAATTAAATTCATAACGAATACAAATGTAAACTCTGAAGAAACATAAAGATACATATAATATTTGTATTACTTTAGTTATTAAGTGCTTACTTGTAGAGAAAAACAACTCGTTTTCTTTTAAACAAATATTATAACAATATATTTAATGGATTTTCAGTATGAAAGAAATTTCACCAGCCTTATCACTGCATTTTATATCAAATTTATTATAAGTATAAAAATAAAGAAAAATTTATAGAAAGGTTCCGCTTGGTTTTAAAATTTTTCGGGCGAACAACTACACAAGACTTTATACAAGACATGACATTCACACATGGACGTATGAGCTTAGGAACCGGACACACCTACACAATACAACAATTGTGGAAATTAATTGTAAAATAAATCGTATCAATAAAAATCTTTTGAAATTTGGAATGAAATAGAAAGGATACATGTACTGATTTTATTTTCAATAAAGTTATAAGAGTTTAAAGTTAATAGCAGACTCAAACTATTTATCTTTTCTACGCTTGTCCCTCCATCAAGGAAAAAAACGAAAAATATATAATAGATTATAGTTTAATTCTTAAAAGAAACCGCTTTCACATAACTGAGTTATCCTAAGCAGTTAATAATGTTAATTTATGATATTTTTATGAACATTTGCTTTCGACAGCTTGTATATTAATTTAGTCTTCTATGCTAGTCTTAAATGCTGTTAAATTACTTAATTTTAAATAACTAGAATATATTAAACACCATGTATAATTTTTTACTGATAAACTTCTATATACATTTTGATTTCTTCTTCATAAAATGTGCTCGTTACATTACTATACGACACACGCCACCAAATATTTGTGTATGACAAATGATGACTTTATTAACTGTTGTAGCAAGTTTTTGTGAAAAATTTAATATACATCCTGTCATTTCACGTCGACTATTTAAATGATATTTAATAACTGTTTTATTCTTAAAATTATATTATTAATAACTGAAAGGATTATTTTCAAAATTTAAAAAAATATATAATCGATTTATTTCTTAATGTATATATATATATATATATATATATATATATATATATATATATATATATATATATATATTTAAGTATTATTAAACTGTGTAAATAAATTATATTAAATTTTCAAATATAAAAATTCAGAAACAATTGTACTAAAATTAATCAATCAAATTTTCAATACCTAACTTTTTTGGAATAAATAACCCCATATAAATCTTGTAAAGATTTGTATTTCATATATCCTTTCAACTATTAATTTTACGCATTGCTGTACATTTTATGCTTCGGTGCCCAGGATAAAAAATGAGAGCACATAGAAACATAATACTGTACGAGGTTAGTAATATTTAGTATGTATATATATATATATATATGTATATACTTCACAATTTTAATTAGATTCTATAACTTAATTGCAAGTAATTTTTATTAATTTTAAATTATTAACTTTATCAATTTATTTTTAAACCTATCCGATGAAAAACATATAAATACACAAAGCTTATAATAAAATATAGGTACCTTAATTATAATTTAAAGATGATTATTTGGTTCATAATAATTCTTTTTGATACAAAATATATTTTCTCGAAAATTGATGTAATAAAAAATATGAAATAAATAAGTACCGAACATGTACATATTTGCATTCAGAGACAGTAAAAAAAAAGAGAAACAAAGATAAATCTGTGAATGTGTTTATAATGAGAATAATTATTATTTTGTAAATTTACACACAATGCAATTTATGTGAACAATTCTTTGAATAACTTCACTTTCTCGTCCGAATTTTATTCTCACACATCCGATGTTGGAAAGTGTTTCTCACAGCATTTTTAAATAGACCTACGAGATTATCAACGATTTTAATTATGAAATAACTACAGAATATTTCGTCACGCTACCACTCGAATTTTATATTAGAATATGTATATATATATATATATATATATATATATATATATATATATATATACATATACATATACATATACATATACATATACATATATATATATATATATATATATATATATATATATATATATATATATATATATATATAGGCATGGACAATCATATCCACACGTTTCTATATCTCTTTTAATTACATTCGATTCTTTTATTTCATCTAAACTAACTTATCAACTTATAAAATTTAAATATGAAGTAAAATATTATGAATATAAATATTAAGATTAATTCACTATTGTACAAATTAGTAAGATTTTTATTTGACAAATTAAAAAAAAATACTACACGCAAAATAATGCAACAGAGATCATTAAAAAACTACCATCGAAGTCTCATGAATGACTTAAAAATTTAAAATAACTATTGTCTTCCTACTTTTTTTGTTGATATCCCTGATAAACTCTTCATAAAATTAAAATAATCTTAAATCAAAATATATGTACATATTAAATTATATACTATAACTATCAAACTATCAAATTTATTATATTTTGTTAAATTACCTAATATTAAACATCCACAGACATGCACAATTAATTCAGTTACAGCACAAATAAATATCATCCGTTATAAAGTAATAAAACAAATAGAATAGACAACGTTTTTGCAAAACATGTTTTTAATTTTTTAAAACAAAGTAGCGGAATTAAATAATAGCATATGGTAGAATATATTTATTTATAACTTGTAATTTTAAAAATGTTGTTTCAATTAAAAATTAATAAACTAATAAATTGAAAAATAAAAGAAGTATCCAACATTATTATTCTGTTTTTATTTGAATTCTTTTTGAATTTATCAAAATATGTCAACAAAACTAGTAATTTTTTAAATGTTCTATAATTTCGTTATTAATTAATCACATACGATCAATTAAAATCAATACATCATAATAAGTAATATACTCGTATTTTAATAAGACAAATATTATCTTGATTAATATAAACAATCCACCATTCTCATACTATTTCCAATTACTTTAATTAAAAATAATAACGTATAATTGAATCTTAATGTTATTTTCTTAATACAGAAAAAAACTTTATTCATTTACTAAATTGCAAATCTGAATTTAAATCTTCATACAAACACTTAAAAACGCATTACAAAAAAAGGTAAAAATAAAAATAAGGAAAAAATAGATGAAAAAATATATATTATTGCCTATTGTACATATAAAAAAATACAAATCTTATATTTCAAACAAAATAGAATTATTTATTAACACTAGTAATACACATTTTATTTTTTGAAAATAAAACGATATATAACAGCATTTTATAAACTGGAATTCATATTGCTAAAAAAATTATTATTATCGTTTTTATTTGATTAAAGACGAATTTTCTACTTGAATAAAAATAGAAAAGTTTAATTATTAAAATGTATTATTATTTTTTGGTGCAATTATATATATATATATATATATATATATATATATATATATATATATATATATTCATACACACACACTATATTTATATTTATATATATATATATATATATATATACATATTAAATTATATTTTATTACACCCTCTGCTTAGAGCCTATTTCAAATAATAATTTAGTATATACTAAAGTGAGGTTAACGAATAACAATCGGAGAAAACAACTTTCAATGTTACTAAAGAATTTCGTATCTACTTTTAAAAAATGTATCAATTTGAAGCCTTTGTTTCTAAGTCATCAAACATACAAATTTCGTCGTATTTCATCTAAAGTTAATCCAGTTAAAACAAACTTATTGAGGGAATTTTTAGGTTAGAATATATATATATATATATATATATATATATATATATATATATATATATATGTATATGTATATATAAATATATATATATACATATATATAGACATATATATATATATATATATATATATATATATATATATATATATATATATGTATATATATATATATATATATATTTTAGAAATTTCACCTCAGGAAGCAAAAGTTATTATACGATCATATAAGTTAGAAAATATAAGTGAACAACAAATACGATCGATGCAAAATATATTAAGTAAATTTCAAATATCGAAAGACGAAATTAAAGAGCACCCAGAAATATGGAATATATTGCCAGTCATTATTGAAAATCATGGGATGTTATTACAAGAATGCGGTTTTCAAAACCTAGATATTAATTGTTTATTTCGGTATGTGAAGTTTTTTAGATTATTTCTTTAATTTTTCATTTATTCTCTACTTATAGATATCTTCCATTGATGAGGAGAAAAATATCGCTTCTGAAATGTTACAAAAAAATACCCCATGATTTAAATGTACAAAAATCATTGTACTCATATCTAGAAACTCCACCAAAAAATGCACCAATGTTAGAAGCAGTAAGTGACACTGAAACTTTATATAATGCTTATTTAAGCGTTTTAAAACATTATCTCAGTTGGAAATTAGAGTTGGAAAGTGAAAACCAACTAGAAATTATGCTAAAAACATATTATCGTATAAGACATAAGAGTTTAAGAAACATGAAACGTTCTCTCACTATATTACAAAACGAATTAAAATTTTCAAAAGAACGTATAAAGAAACACAGTTATCTTATTCATTGTAATCCAGATAATTTGGTAAATATGACTTCTAAAGTACCATTCATTGCTGGTATAGAATTAAAAAATGTGGTACAAAAGTATCCAAAAATATTACTAACAAATACAGATACAATAATAAGAACTTTACAAATTTTACAAGAGCACCACATCTCAGATGAAGCAATATCAAAATGTTTGGATATATTTACATTATCTTCTCAATCAGTTTTGAAAAGATTACTTGAAATGAAAAAGATACCAGAATTTGAAGCTTTAGCATATCATCCTCGTGCATTAAAACTAATTCATCATCAGCATAAAGCAAAGTCACGATTATTATATCTTCAAAAATTAAAAATAAAAAATGCAAGCTTACATCTCCTTTGTTCACCAGATGAAAAATTCGAAAGGTTTTTTGTTGTGTTTTTTAATAATAATGGTTTACAATAACTATGTTTATAAATATTACAGATTTGCCAAAGAGGGCATTGACAGAACTAGAGGTGATGACTTAGTGAATTTGTTGGAGGAAAAATTATGTAAACCATCAGATGAAATAAGAATTCGTTTGAATTTGCATCCATTTTGGTACTATGTACCATTAGTTACTGCTAACGAGACCCTCAATTTTTTATTGAAAGGAGGATATTCCAAAGATGACATTTTCGAATGTATACATATATTATTATATTCTAAGTATGGTCAATGTATTTTCTAACCAACCAAATTTATATTTTGAATAGAATTTTCAAATTATTATTTTTTAGGGACCAAGTGAGCGAAGAATTACAAAACCTACGATCAAAGCCAATGCTGGTACGCAAATGGCTGACAGCAAAACAAAGGTTAAGTTTATGTTTATATTATATAGAACAACCCCATCATTTTACTGGAGATGGAATTTGGAAGCATGCAGACATAACAGTAGATTTGCCAGCTACATAAAATCATTGTCATTTGTAAAAAGAAATATTTTAATAATAAAAAATATTTATTTCAAAAATAATTACATTTTTTTATAAAACTGCATTAAACAATTACAAAATTAATGTTTCAGAATTAAATACAGTCTACTCCAATATTTAGAATTTGTGTCTCATTTAAGTCACACTTTGATTATATTTTCTAAATATAATCATTTATTACAAAAATATCTTTCATAAATTAACTAATGTGCTTCTATGATCAAAAGTCAATACCACATAAATTAAGATTTTAGTCATCTTCAATGATCCAACTGCAAAACATTTATATGGTCTTCCCAATAGCATCATATACTTAATATTACTGTAAAATCTGAGTCCTTGTCATTTACACTTAACAACTTTTTTGTACTGGTTCTTCTCAATAAATTATTTCTTTTTCTCATGGACACCAAAAATCTAGCTTTCGTTGCTTTAATAACATTTAAAATGTAATTTCATAAATTGACTATAATTTTCCAGTAGAATTTGTTTTTCTATATGTCTGAAAAAAATATTAATTAATTAATCTTCAATATTTTAAAGCAAGCATATCAAATTTATGAATGTATGAATGATAATAAAAATATATATTAAAAACATTTAATAATTAGAAAGTTATTTTCTTAAAGCCAACATATTGTTAAAAAAATATCATACTTGTTCTGCTATTTTTATTAAAGCATCTGTCATAACTTTTCCTGTTTTGTTGACCATTCCAGTAAATACTCCATCAGGATTTTGTAATAATATATGAGGATGAGAAAATTCTACCATTCTTCCTGCATCCATTACCAATACTTTATCACAATCCATCACAGTATGTAATCTATGTGCTATTGTCAAAACTGTACAAGATAAGAATTTTCTTCTTATGGTGTGTTGAATAAGTGCGTCTGTTTGAGGATCTACATTTGCTGTAGCTTCATCCAAAATAAGTATCTTATTATTACGTACAATTGCTCTAGCCAAACAAACCAACTGCCTTTGACCAACACTGAAATTGCTACCACCTTCAGACATTTTACTATTTAGTCCTGCAGTAAGTTCATTTACAGCTTCTTTAAGCTCTACTTCTTCCAATGCTTGCCATAAAACATCATCTGAAAATTCATCAAACGGATCTAAATTTTTTCTTAATGTTCCTGAGAATAATACCGGCTCCTGTGGAATAATCGATATTTTCGATCTTAAATCATGCAATCCTAGGATCATAGTATCAACATCATCAATAAGTATAGATCCTTCTAAATCAGTCAGTCTAAACAATGCAGCAATTAAGGATGATTTTCCTGCACCAGTTCTTCCTACTATTCCAATTTTTTCTTTAGGCATAATAACAAAATTCAAATTTTTAAGTACAGGAGGTTCATTTAATGAATAATGTAAATATAAATTTTTAAATTCTATTCGTCCTCTATCTGGCCATTCTTTTGGTGGTTTCTTATCAGCTGGTGTTTCTAAAGCAGGTTCCTGTTCAACATTACTATATTCTAAAACACGTTCTACAGATGTCATTTGATTTTCCAATTCAGTCGACTGACGCATGCCCCACTGAAACATGCCTGTCAAGCCAATACTTTGGGTAATTGCCAAACCCACATTTCCTCCATAAGTTTCTAAAAAAAACAACAGAAAATCAATATATTACAACGGTAATTATATGAAATTTACATTATACAACTTACCATTTCCAAAAACCAAGAAACTTAAAGTGACAATTGAAATATAAACAATACAAATGAGATCCAACCAGAAACCAAAGGCTCGAGATGATGCAATAAATAAATACCAAGCACTGCTATGAAGATCCTGATGACTGTCAAACTCATGAATTAATATTTTTTCAGCTTGAAATGCTCGAATAGTTGTTAATCCTTGTAATGAAGCATTTAAATGAGAGAAAACTGGACTACGAGCTGAATAAAAGAAAATTAATTTATTAAGTGGTACAAATAAATCATTGGTTTATTCAAATTAATTTTATTAAATTTAAACTTCATAGAAAATTCTTTCAAACATAATTAAGAATGCAAATTTACTCACTTGTTCCTTCCATTCTCTTTACACTTCGACTTGTAGAGAGATAAAAAATACGAACAAAATAAAATATGATACCGATAAAAAAAGTCGGTAATAATAACCAAACGTTAACAATAGCAACAACTATTATAATACCCAGTAAAGCTAATCCAATCTAAAAACAAAAGAATTACAATAAATAACAATTTTATTGTGAGCTATTTCATAATTCTTACTTGTAAGCAATCAATTAACGCTGCTGGTAATAATTCATCAATTGCACCCATATCTTTTGAAAATCTATTAAGAATTCTACCAGATGTATTTACATTAAAAAATCTCATTGTTGCTCTTGTTATACTTGCAAACATATTATTATGTAAATTCATTGATGCTTGCATACACATATGGAAAAATGCAAAAGCTCTCAATAATGATAAAATAACTGTAGCAATTGTGATTCCTGCAAAAATATAAATGCATGTTTCTCTACTAAAATCCCAAAAATTCCATTCTTCTACAATTGGTCCCATTGTTACATTTGTTTCCCCTGTGACATTACTGATCTCCACAATTTCTGATAAATTATTTTGTTTATTGTGCATTTCCTCTAAGTTCACCCTTAAATGCAAACATACATACAAAATAAAGATACCCAAAATTACAAATATTTATAACTTTTAAATATAGCTCACCAATATGTAATAAAATAATCTCCCCCACTGGCAGATAACTGGGAGGAGAAAAATAAAACAAATAATGTGAATAAAATACAGCAATTTCCACCTGCTTTAAAATATTCTTTATACACATAAGAACCAACAGTTCCAGATGCTTTTTGTTCTGTTTCTTGTGTAGGCGCATTATCTACTTTACTGTCTTCAATAGACGAAGTAACACTTTGAACAGAATCATTTCTTTTACGTACTGGAGAAACTGGATCTTCGATTTCAGAATTTTTTTCATCGTGTAACAATTTTGCAAAATCTAATCCACTAGCTTTAAGTTCTGTAAATGTGCCTTCTGCTTCTATATTACCGTTATTTAAAATTATGATGTGATCAACATCTTTTAAGTATTGTAATTGATGAGTTACTAAAATGCAAGTTTTATCACGTAAATAATTACTGATACAATCATCAAATAAATGTTTTCCAACATGTGTATCTACAGCTGACAACGGATCATCTAATAAATAAATATCTGCTTTACGATACACAGCTCTCGCTAAATTTATTCTAGCACGTTGCCCCCCACTTAATGATACACCTCTTTCTCCTACAATAGTTTTATCACCGTATGGAAACAAAGAAAAATCTCTTTCTAAAGCACACTTTTTAACGACTTCCCGATAACGTTTTTTATCAAACGGCTGTCCAAAAAGAATATTTTGACGTACTGATCCAGCAAATAACCAAGGTTCTTGCGAAGCATATGAAATAGAACCATTTATAGCTAAAAATCCTTCCTTTAATGGCAATTCTTTCAGTATCGCTTGAAGAATACTGGATTTTCCACTACCTACAGGACCAATAATTGCTAACAATTGACCAGGAGTGATATTCATATTCAATTTTGATAAAGTATTTTCTGCACTCGTATCACTCCATTTTGCAGTAGCATTTTTCATAATTATCTCGGCTTTATTAACTTTAAGAACACCATTCATATCACTTTTCTCTTCAATTTTATCATTAAGTAAAGGTGTAAATCTAGGATTTTCAATATTTTTATTCATATTTCTCTTTTTATTATCTTCATGAGGTTTTGTTGAAATTGTTTCACTACATATTTGAATTTCATCATACAACATATACTTTTCTAACCGTTTCACTGACACTTTTGCTTCTGCATATTGTGCAATTCCTTGCGGGAAAAATACAGTCATTGTTTGCCGTAATATATTATAATATGATGTTAATACAAAAACTTGCTCTGCAGTAATATAATTTCCTAATAATACATAAGCAAGTATACTTGCAAAGATAGATATTCGAGTTGTAAACATTATAAAAGAAAGCAGGACACCTCTTATGTAAGATGTAGCCATAATTTGTTTAATTTCATTTCTGGAAAAAAAATTAGCAATAAAAAGACTAGTATTTAAGAACTGCATATTTAACTATAAAATACATTAAGATAAATATGTATTAAAAATCTATGTCACATGCATTATGTGTATAAGTATATACACACATACTTATTTATAAAAAAAATCAGGTTATAGAAGAAAAAGTATATATTTATTACCTTCGTGCAATAGATACAAGTTTTGCAAATGGCTTTTCCCACGTATACATTTTTATTACTTGGATTCCTGAGATAATCTCATTCATGAGACGCACTCTCTCATCTGTACGAAGAGCTGTTTTTAACCGTAAGATAGAAGTTCGTTTCCCCAACCAAGCTAAAAATTATTAATATCTATGTAATACGAAACAATGTACAGAAAATGAAATGAATTACATACCTTGTAAAGGAATAAATGATAACAGTATTGCAACCCCCACAACTGCAGATATTCCTACTTCTCGGTATATAAAGTAAGTAACAATTATTGTTTCTAGCGGTCCTACCCATAACATATGTAAAAATATTACAGCAACATCGAAACGATTTACATCATTCGATAGTAAATTAACTACTTGGCCTGCTGTAGTTTCGCCAAGAGCAGTTTTACTGAGTCTAAGAGACTATATAAAAAAATAAAATTTAAACATTTTCTTGTAGTATTTAAATTCAAAAATACCAATAAATACAAATTAGACAAAAAGTACATTAAATTTGCGTACCTTGCGATAAATTAATGAACAACACGCGACGCGAACCTTCATTCCTACATGTAAGATTCCCATCATATAAGGATGCATGGAAATAACATTTAAAAATGAACATAATATAACTCCACCTGCATAAAGATATGCTTCAGTTTTCGTTACAGTACTTCCAATTGCATAATAAGAAATTAACTTTCCAAGAGCCAAAGGTTGCATGACTCTGCAAAATATAAAGTTATTGTTTAATATTTGATAAACAAATATTTGCACTTTAAAACTTTATCTAGAAAAACTGCAATCAAATGATCTGCGTTTTATTTCACAAAATGTTAGCATTAATATTTCAACTAATGCTAGAAACTTGTAAACAGGTTATACTTATGTATTATTACACAGAGGAAACCTAACCTATCTACTGAAGTGATTAGTATTAAGATTAAAAGAAAGAATTAAATCACAAAATTAGATTTGATTAAGGATTTCATACCTCCTTCTTTCGTTCATTTATCGTATTTATTAGTTGAATAATTAAACTTTCAAGTTTTATTGCATCTTATTGATATAATAATGATTATTGTAATTTTCAGATATATATATATATATATATATATATATATATATATATATATATATATATATATATAATAACATTCAAATATTGATGAAACTGTACAAAATATTTTCGAATGTTAAAAAATTAACGTACACCTTACCGTTTCCTTCTTAACTACGTATTATAAAAATATCTAATCAAACATCAAAAGCATTTAGATACAAGCATAAATATAAAAGTGCTTTAACAATGTCTACAGAACTTGCAAGCTAAACTACACACCAATATATTACAAAATGATGATTGAGGATTGTGTTGCTCACTCTTAACTTTAACTTTTTTTTTTAGAAATTTTTTTGCTAGATAACTTTATTCAAAATGCTCAAAACTATATCTACGCTAAAACATATATTAAAAAAAAATCAAACCAAGCAAGCACAACCACTCAAAACTTTCATCAAAACTAACAAATTAGTATTTACGGCTCAGTTACGTTGTGGTCACGATTCAATGAGGATAAGTTCGTTTGTGTGAAATATTTGATTAGAGCTCCCAAAAATAAAGGCTGTTGTAATCTGTATATTGAGAAAAAAACACGTGATAATTGTAGTACATAACATCACAGTAAATCTTTTTTTAATAAGCAAATATTTATCTCCAATTATGTTTAATAACACAATGAAAATATAAAAAAAAACATTTCATTCCCATAGGATCAATTATTTAAATAGTTAATATTTAAAGTGATTTAAAGGAAGATATAGCGTGTCTCTAAGCTCCATGCAACTTTTCGGAACATTTTACTTCCATAAGTTTGACTTCACATTTTTTTACGTTTATTTGTGGTACATGACTGAAATTTAAATGCTTACTAATGAGTTAACATGTTTCATTAAAAAATATACTAAACACTATAATCAATTAAAACATTTAGGACTGAAGAAAAATCAAAACATTTTTTTTCAGGACAGTACAAATTCATAGTTCCTTAAACCGAAATCATTCTATATATAAGAATTTATTTTTTTATGTATTGCAAAAACATATACAAACCCATACTGGAATAACCACAAATATCTTGCAGAACCAAAAATAATATGAGATAAAAAAGATATATAAAACTAAACCTTTATCTAATTCATATTTTTTTTATATTTTGTTAGACTGGCTCAAAGTACTTGAAAGTTATTCTTCATTGAAACTTTTGTCTTTTAATAATTTATAAAAACGTTCTATTGCAAACTAGACTAAATAAACACATTATAAACTTAAAAATTATTAATAATTATAAATTTTCATATTAATCATGTCATAAATAAATGATTACGAAAAATTGTGAAGTCGAAAATTTATACTGAAATATAGAATGTTTGAAGAATGTTTTCACACAATTCAAGGACCGTTATAAAGGCATTATCCCATTAACTTTCAGAGATAAGAAAAATTAAGATATATATATATATATATATATATATATAAAAATCGAACAAAATATATGAAAACGTACCGCATTCCTATTTCGAATATCAGTAAAACGAACCCGTAGAACAAAAATTCGAACCCGAAACACTTGACAAGACATCGTGTTAAGCTCGGTCGACGGTTTTTCGCTTTCGCTTTTACTAGCTCCTTGTCCCAATACTTAACTAAACGATCACCTAGTCGATCTGATCGATGCTCATTGAGCGGTTCAAACAAATCTTCAACTTCCAGATCTCTTTTGTATCCGGTACAAAAAGTAGGAATCGTCCATCTAAAATAAAAAAAAAATCATTAATATTCATCAACAAATAAAAGCTGGCACATTGACAATTTGTGCAAACATTTAAATTATTTTTGAACACACCATTTACGCAACGAAATTAATAAGTTAAACAAAATAATGTATAATACAAGTTGCGTGATTACTCTATTTACTTTGTAACTTCATAATAGATAATAGAATTAAGCGCTTCATTTTATATTCACTGTACTATTAATACTTTTAATTACTTAAGCCGCAATGTTTTTAAAGGCAATAAAAAATCGTTACTTAACTGTTTAAAAATAGAATTTTCCTAGAATGTATTTTAAATTACACCACGATTGGTATGAATAAAGAAGTATATAATTGATTTTTTTCACAATAAAAAATCATTTTTATAGGATAAATATTGCTAAATATTATTTTATACGATACTATCACTATTTTATTAATATATTTATCATTGAAGTGAAATATAAACATAATATCGACTGTAATTTATAAGATATGTGTAACTGTTTTAACAATTAAAAAAGTTATAATTCATTATATTAGGAACACATATTACGGAAAATGATTTAGTAAATATAACATTACATTAAATATCAATTTAAGAATGAGATCATTAAGTATAATCAGAATTTCCAACAAAAATGATTATAATTAGTTAAACATATATATATATATATATATATATATATATATATTTATAATATTTATGAAAATTATTATAAAAAAACTTACAAAAAAAACAAAGCTGAAAATATATTTGCATGTTCTCTCGGGTGTGGATTCTTCTTACTTGCATCGCCAGCGTCCATTTTAAGGAAATATTTTTTTAAATACTAACGAAATTATCTGTAAATAATTAAAATTCATGAAATTAAAAATAATTACCTATAAAAATAATACAACATTTATATAAATACACTTTTATCCTTATTTAAATAACTACACGACACTGTGAACGTACGGCTTTTTTATATTTTTTTCTTATAATAAAAATAATCTATTTTTTACTTTGTGTTTTTTTTTGTTATTGATCATTTTTGAACATTTAAACACTTCCTAGCATTTAAATGACAATGCAGTCATCTTCAGAGCTACGGAAGACTGTTCTGCGTCTCTAACATTTTAAGGATATTGAGATATCATAAAAATGCGTACAATTAACAAAATAAAAATGATCAATAATCAATTGCTGAATATTTTCAACTAGAGAATTTATGATTTGTTCGAGAGTGAAAAATTCATCTGAAAGTAAATTTAGCCAGAATGGCAAAAATATGTATTGTGGGAAAATGTATGCAAAAAGATATTAGAACTAAAAGTTTCTTATATAAAAACAAAACAATTAGTTAATATTAATTTACAAATTATAGTTATGAATAATATAATATATAGTTTTTGCAATTATAAATAAATGTTTTTTAAAAACGTATATTTTTTTAAGTGTCATATTTTACATTTCACAAATGTGTTCCACAAAAGTATATGTAAAAATTAAACACACTTGTCAAAAGAATGTAATAATACTTTTGAAAATAAAATAAAACATGTATGTAATAAAAAATAATATTTTATTTAAAGCACGTGATGATATTTGTTATGTTTTAACATAATATTTGTTTAGACAATAAATACTACAACAATTATCATTCACCAATTCAGTAACTATGTACAATTTTACAAGAAATTCAATGACTTTTTATCTCACTTATCTACATAAGTTATAAAATATTATATTAAAATTAGTCGTGTAATTTTATTTCGGTGCTGAAATTAATTTAAAATTCAAAACTTTATTTACATATTTAAATTTTTTTTAAGAGTAAAGGCTAAAAACATGTCGAATATTTATATACACAAATACTATTTTGAAGTCAAAGAATAATTCATGTTCCAAAAAATCTTTATTAAAATCAAAATTCCTCAAAAAAAAATATTAACGATCTAAATTAAAAATGAAAAGATACTATTTTTTAGAATTTTATCAAATATACTGTTTATGAAAGAATATAAAATTTTAATTGACTTTGTATGAGAAAAATATTATAGAAATCAATAAGAAACAAATAAACGTGAATTGATACTAATTTGGAATAAATTTCATTCTCGGACTATTAAAGTGTGTATGTACTTCTACATTTTCAGCTTCTTTAAGAATAAAGTGAGTATTAAAAATAAGCCTATTTTTTATATGAATACATCTGTGACAAAACAATTGTCTTAAGTAATCGAGTTTTTAATTATAAATATATAATCAGTTATTTTCATAAAATATTATAATAAGAGAAATGACCTTATTTATCATATTGTTTACAGAATACTGAGATCTATGTAATAATACACTACTGTGTTTACTCAGTGTCAACTTTTGTTAATTATAAAAATAAATTTAAATGCGTTGAACTTAATACTGAATATAAATCTTATGAGGATTTTAAAATATAAAAAGAACATTAAAAACAAAGTGACTGATAAAAACGAAAATTTAAATCTAAATAAAAAAAAATGTGAAATAATACAAAAAAATATGGATCTTTTATGAAAAAATATGTATTCTAAAAACGTTTAAAAATCTATACTCAATATTTAACTAGTTATTAAACTAAATACCGTACTCATTTTTCAATAACTACTTTTACATTTTTTCTAAGCCTTAGTTTTCTATACTAAAATAAAGAACAATATTTGAATAAAACAAAAATGAAATACATGTTAATGACTTCAAATAATCAGAAATGTTTTTATAAATAATTAATTACTTAAATTTCTAACATCAAAAGTATTTATACGAAATCAGAAAACATTGGAAACGATCGTAAATATAAATTACTTTCGTGAGATTCTAGATTTCATTTAAAATTTTAAATGTATTGATCGGAAAGAAACTACATGTTTCCAGTTCTAAGAAAATTATTATTGAAACGAGAATTACTTATAATAAAGTGTAATTTTATAAAAGTGATATGAAATTGAAATTCCTATATTAAATATATCAGAATTATAAATCATTTTGATTCATGTTTAATGTTTTGTAGACATAATTTGATTCTAGGGAATACATTAAAATTCCTTACTGTTCATATAATTCACTGTTCCACACACAACTTTACACTGACAAGAAATCAATAATGTCAACTAATACACTAAAACAATGAATCAAATATGAAATAATTTACCAATGTCCCTCACATTAACGTCACACTTTCTGTGTTTAAGCAAACAAAAAAAAACTAAACAAAATCAATATTCTTAACAACTAGGTAAATATATGATAATGTAGACGAGATAAGCGTCGATTAACATTCTAATCGAGATGAAATTCAAAGAATAAATATATGAAACACATTAACAGTTGTTGTGCAATGTTTAAATAGCTGGATTTAAGTTTTTATGAAAAAAAAATAGATAACATGTTAAGTATTACATACTGTAGACAAATTACTTATTTGCAATAATTTTAAAAATTAGAAAATACTCACAAATATTTTGATCGTGAAATTTTTAAAATAAAATATAGTTATTAAATATTGATTATTAAATTAAATTCTTCGAAATAAATAACAGTCAAGTATGGATAATCTGAATACATATGTACACACACACATATATATATATATATATATATAATATCTTGTCTAGTATAGTCAGACATATTCTGTGTATTGATTTTACTGCAGGTGTTTTACTAGTTTTCGGTCAATGTATGTCTGGAAAGGAGTTTATTTTTTTTACAATATTTATAAGGAAAAATTTTCATCAAATGACATCACTTTCCAACTTTTTTTGAAGAAAAAAACAAACAATTTAATGTTATTAATGCAACAGGAAACAAACTGTATGTATAAACAAAAAAATACTTTAATAACGAGCAAGGTACAAAACAAATACATTAAATTCCACAAATATGATGAGTAGAGCCATTTAACGAGCATATTTACAAACTAATTAAGATAATTAGATATGTAGTGGATCATCCTACAGGACTATATTAGATAAATACGTACTCGACATCATTAACCACTATTCTATAACTAATTGTAACTATTTGGTTACACTAAAAGATTAGTTCTTTCCAATAAGTTAATAAGTCACCTATTTTTTTAAATACACAGTAACAACGCTTAAATATATTGAAATTTTTTTAAGTATCAAAAATTATTTAAAATATTTTAATTTTCATTATTCAATTTTTTAAAAAATCAATCCTTCGTTTTGATAATAACATAAGAAGATGAAGATCAATAACAGTAATATACTGAGTTCATACTACTTATGGAGATCGATCATGAAACATTATAAAAAATATTGAAACTATACATTGAGGATAATGTAAATCGAAAAACACAAAGGCAAAAATCTAAATTATTAATAGCCCATTACATAATAAACTGAGCAGTTGATGCAGGAGTAAAAATTAAATTTCGAAAAAAAAAATATTTTCACTTGAAAAACATGCTGGTTAGAGCCAAATTATTCTCTTGATTTAACGATGAAACTTTGCTTACAAAATCATGTCCTTGTTATTACCTTCGAACATTTAAAGAATACTTACTTTTTTACGGGTATATAAAACATTCAGCCGTTGTTACTATAATATTTAAAACATACAACTTGATAACAATAAAAATGAATCAAACCAACATACTTATTTTAAAAGATATAAATAGTATTGTAAATAAACTTTTCAAAACCAAACACATAGTACAGAAAGCGACATTAAACAATGTTTTAAATTATACAAAGAATTATATAAAAGACATATATTAAAAGATAAAATTTTAAAACTATAAAACTAACATACCATAAATCTAAAATAAGTTTTATTTTCATAACTGTTATGAGAATATTAAATAAGAACTAATACGTTTGTTTATAGTAGGATTACATTCGGAACATTGACATTAAAAAAATAATGCTCAGTTTATAAGTAGCATTACAAGCAATTTTGTTTCTATATAATTATATAAATATATATATAGTTTATAAATAATATTAAATAAACATCTAAGAAACTCTGATTTTAATTTTATTTTTAGAAGGTTAATTTAGTTTCTTATAATTTTACTACAAACATTTATATTTAATCTACTCTTATTCACATATACGAGGGCAATTTAAAACTTTCACGGCCTAACTATTAAAGAGTATAACTTGTGTTTTTAAATTACTTTTTTTTCAATATGATCCTCCTGAACTTCAATGCACTTCATCCAGCGACGAAGTGCACTGAACACCTGCAGTGCTTTTATTTCGACCCGAAAATCCTTTTCTTGGAGGTCCTCAAAATAGTGCTATCAGTTCTTCATCTGACAAAAATCGCTTATCACCAAGGATTTTTTTTAAGTTTTAGGAACAGAGGGATATCTGAGGGGGCCAAATCTGGAGAAAAGGCTGGGCGGAGCAGCAAGTCGTACTTCAATTCGGTGATTTTTGCCATGGATACATTTGTTTAGGGATTTGTATTGTCCTGATGGAAAATGATTTTTTTCTTTGATAAACCTGGTCTTTTATAACGAATTGTTTGATCGAATCGATCCAAAAGTTTAGCATAATACTCTCCCGTTATCGTTTGACGCTTTTAAACATTTAAATTCAACTGCCCACTTCTTTACGGTTGTATACGAAGGTGCATTATCTTATTTAAATTAAGATAAATCTTTGATATATTTGATATTTTTAAAACTGAAATTATTTCTCATTAATAACCAGTAATTATTAAAATAGATTAACTAATTTCAAAAGAACTGCATACAATAATACAATACACAGTCTCTTAAAATTTTCAACATAAAAGATAAATTCATGACTAATTACAAATTGTATAATAAACTTTTCGATTTCTTATATTATTTTAAAACTCTATTCAAGTATAAAAATCCTCTAATCGTCCAACATGGATATTTTAGTCAGTTTTTTTATAATTTGTCTAAACACAACTATCTCATTTCATATCATATACTCTGACATATCGTTATTTTCGAGAACACTTTAGTTTTTTTTCCCCGGCTAGGTTTTTTTACAACATCTAACAGTCCGTTCACATGATTATATAAACAAGCATTTAAATTGATATTAGTATGACCATAGAAGTATAATTTACAGGAAGACAATTTCTAATATGACAGTGGTATGAATTGTCGCATTTTACTTCCGCCAAGTAACTTTCCATTAATCAATACACTGTCTTCACATTATCTGTTGTTGCAGTTTTCAATTTTTATTTTTCTACCCGAATGTCTATTTTGTTTATAAGCGCTTTCCAATTTATCCAGGACAACAGACTATAGTTCAGCATTTTAAGAAATGGATTTACACCTTTTCACAAATCAAACATTTCTAATCAAAAACATTCTGTAATTGATTATTAATCGTATGAAAAATTATATTTTACTGTTTCTTAACATGATCTGAGATTAGTAATGAAACGAAATGCCGATAAGCAACAATAAAAAATAGTCAGTTATTGAATATTTTTGATTATAATTTTTTTAGCTTGAGGAATATTTTTTTTAGTTCTATGGAGGTATAAGACAATTTGTGGAGATGAATTTAGCCATAATCTTAAAAACTTGTAAAGAACTTCGTGAACTTAATTTTATATTCTAGATATCTTAATTTTTATCTTAACGATTTCTGATAGCATTCACTCTTTTGAATCATTTAAGTTCCTGTTTTTCACTGCTACTTTCATCACATGTGCTATCTACAGGTAATTTTTAGATAACTAAGTTATCTAAAAACTAAATTAATTAACTTAAAAGTTAATTAAAACAGATGATTCCAAAAAACAAAGACGATCAACACAATGCATCAACATGATCACTGGTACGAAAACAAAATTATAATTTTATTTTTATCTTTACCAGAAAATTAATTTTCATATTATAATTTCTATATAAAAGTTCATTTTTGTCTACATCACTGACGTATACCTAAATAAAAAAAATACACATACAGATCAACTTTCAAAATGCTGGATTAAATTATTTCAAATAACTATTGAAAGTTTTTTTACAAATTTGTCAACTGAGGAACTTGATCATAAAACTCAAACATTTCAGTAAAAAAAAAAAACAGAAATACAGAACAGACCGTATAACATAAATTGCGAATCGATAATTTTTATTTAAATTAATGTCCATTTAATAAAATGTTATATATTTTTAATAAATGAAATTATATAAAAAAAATGTTGACATGATAATATATTTTTCCTGTCAAACATATAACAATATGTAATTTAATATAACAATCAACTATATGCAGTGATAAAATTATAATCAAAACAAAACCAAACTAATTACAAATAATAAACATTTCAATGTGTTTAAATGCATAGACATAAAACCGAGTACGGAATACAAATACATTTTTCCAATCTTAACAATAGCAATCAATAAAACTGAAAACATGTTACTTTATATTTTATGATGAATACATTAATAACGTTGCATTTCCTAAAAATGCGAGGTGTTTAAAATAAATACATGCAGAAAATGAAATATTCTCTACGTACGTCATACGTTCATAAAATGGTTATAGTTATATTTTGAACGTGAGTTATTTTTAACTATTTTAATAGGAAAGCTGATAAAAGTTTATGAAGAACGTTCGAGATACACGAATACCAATTACGAATAGAATTAATTGGCAACACATCAAATTTAGTAACTATACTAGGTAGTGGGCATGTAAGTTTCATCGCAGGAATGTTGAAATGACATTCTAAAACAACTTTAGATAGAAAAACTACCTTAGAAAATACGTTATCATTTTTCTGTCATACTAATGTTTATTTACTTTATTCAATCCCTTTTTGGTCACATAATAAATAAACCTTATATATATATATATATATATACATTTAAAAAAATAAAAATCAAACTATATATTTTTTATTAACTGCTGACAAAAACATTTTATACTTTTAACTTCAATTCAACAAACCACTTCGTACAAACACTAAAAGTACAATCTATCAATATATACAATTAAGGTGACCAGATGCCTCCTTTTTTGATAATATGTCCTATAGCACATTCAATTCTCAAAATATAATGTTTTCTTGGCAATAAATTCGTTATCTCTGAACAGCCAGCCATATTTAATGACGACTGATCGAAAAGTATATTTAATGAAATGACATTGAGAAAAAACAAGTCACCGATGAAAAATTAATGTTTGTAATTCTTAAACAATTTCAATCGACTGAAAAGAGTTGATGTATTTTTTCATTTCCAATCTATGAATATTCTGTATAAAAAGATTATATAAGTATTGAAGGTTTGTGCCGTTTACATCACTAAATTCCAGCATTTTTTTTCTGTAATAAATAAAATATGAACATTCAGAACACTCGATTAAGTTTCGAAACAGTGAAATATATGTTGAAATAAGATATAATTTGATGAATTCCTGTAAGGATTTCTATAAAATTCTCAATGTTAATTCCAAGTTGTTGAAAAAAAATCACTCGTGCTAAATACGATCAAACGCAGACAATATTAAAGTTTCATTTTGTGGTATATTTGATTTTAAATGTCATTCTGTTAAAAAAATTATATACACTTTTTTCTTTAATTTAATTCTTTTTATTATTTATTGTTCAAGTAATAAACATATTTATTTTTTATTATTGTACTGAGTTTGAACTAATTTGAACACAACTTGTGGTTTTAGTCAGTTGCTTTTTCGTTTACTCGTTAATGAAAAAAAAATAAGCTAAATGTGGAGGTATACAAAATATTTAATATCCCATTTTATCATTTTAAAATCTAATTACTATATTATTACCATAGTATAATAATAAAAACATATAAATATGAAAATATGGTGTTTTAATAACACACAGATTTTAAAACTGATCTATTTAAAGAATATTTTAATACTTGGTACTTTTATACTTTAAAACACTGTTCTTGAACTGAACACTTTTGCATCTAAAAACATATATTTATTTAAAATAACACAAAAATTTACACTTTATTTAAAATGTATATTGAAAATAATGAAGTACAAAAATAAACGTATTTCAGATATCAAAATATAAAGTTTTGAATCATTTTTTTTATAAAAAAATAAAAATTTCAATTGTAGACACGTTTTTTTTTTAAAAAAAACGCAATTATTTTGTTTTAAAACAATTTCCCATGTGTAAGTAATTATCGTATAAAAATATTTTTTTGAACACAATTTCAGATACTTAAAACTGAATGATCATTCAGATTCTTCTCTAAGTTTTTTTAGAATTTCAAAACGTGATAATGAAACTTATTTTTACTTTCTACTACACATTAAAGTTTTTTATCTTGACAAGTCAACAAAAATTCTGTAACAATTATTTGCATTTAAATCACGTTCGAAGTGTAACTCTTACATTTTAGTTACTATTTGCGTAATTTAGTAAATGCAGAATAAATATTTAAGATTTCTGTGCATGCATGTACACAAATACACGCATATATATATATATATATATATATATATATATATATATATATATATACATATAACATCCTTTTTGTTCCATTATTATTTGCAGCAAAACAACCTTGCATCATAATTAAAGAATATCATGACAGCCAAACAACATATTTCCATGTATTAAAAAAGGAAGTATATACTATGATTAATGAAATTTCATATTATTACTAATGTTAGTTGTAGTCAGGATTTGAATGAGTAATTCCCACACAATAGTTTTCATAGAAATGATTTATTTTTTTGCATTACATCTATTTACTAACATCTGTTTTTTACATAAACAATTCAAATTTCTGTGTATATCATAACTCTTTAATGTAATCATTTGTATGAGTGCACTTTCATTTTATTACAGTATTTTAATATTTTTTTATATCTACTAGAGCAAAAGTTATAGTGTTCAGAACAAGATAAGAACTATTACGTTCAATAAATAATTATTTACATTATAGTATTACTGGAAAATAATTCGACTTACATTTTCACTTATAGTATTAAAACAGGAAACAAATATATTAACTTGTATTGTAAAATAAGTAACTAGGTTAAAAGCAATTAAGTGAGAAAATAAAGAAAAATTAATTGGATTCTTTTATAAAATTAATATAAAAAAATCACGTGTCTTTTTATAAAATAAGTAGGAAAAAATCTAATTAGAAAATTTAAAAAGATATAAAAAAATTCAATTATATATAAAAAAAATAAACATAACTCTGTCGTTTACATTAAAATGTCAATAAAATTTTAATTACTTAATTGAAGAAAAATACTCTTTTATAAAAAAGAGAATGTGAAACCATGTTACTTATTCCATTTTATGCATTTTATTAATTGCCTTTATACCAATACTTACATTAAAGAATACAGTACATTTATGTAAAGATGTAGATATTTTCGGTTTATTATATTTTTACACAATAACAAGTTTTAGTCTCAATTAGCACCTACTTTGAAGTATTGAAAAATATTGTTCCTCGTTAGAATGATTTTATTAACTGTATATTACCTAAAAAGGTAGTATGGCACGTGTCAATTATTTATGTAATGAAATATATCAACAACAACAATAATATATATAACACGTTTCGAGAGAGCTTTTCTCGGCGTTTATCTTTCACAGCGACTCTTAGTTGATGCATTAAAGAAGTATATTATTCTTCGGTCACAGTAGAATTTCAATATTTGATAAAATATCATTAATAAAATCATTTTATAAAATTCCTTGCGAATTCCAAAAAGAATGTATTGAATTAAATAGTTTAATCAACTCTTTGACTATTGAGCAAGAAAAGAAAGAATCAATGTACACAGCATTAAGACTTTTATTACATCTTTATGTACATCTTTATTCGCTTTTGACAGAAACTTAATTACCATTCCGTACTCGATTTTACACATTTTTAAAATATGAACAACTACATGTGTTTAATGAAATATACCTCACCCATAACTAAACACAAGAAAACGATTTTTTACAATTTATGAGAACATTCACAAAGCACGAAACTACCTGTCAATTAATTTTTAAATATAATCGACCCGGAAACTTTTCTACGCTGCTATATATATATATATATATATCCTGTTAAAACTACTGCAATGGTATAACTATGTTTTATCTAGGAAATTGATTTCCGAATAAAAAGAGGTTGTTATTATTGTTTCTTTTAAAGATATTATCACATTTAGAGAAAATTAAAAGGTCATTATTTTTAAATAGAGTGAAATGTATTAGAAAAATGTTATTTCCAATTATTTTAGGACAGAATTAACGTAGAGTACTCTGTATAAAATGGAATTAAATAGTACTAATTTTATTACAATCCCATGCAAGTAATGGATTTATCTCATGAGCACTCTGGAGTTCCATTAGCTGAACTGAATGAATTAGACTCGCAAAGGATTCAATTTGCTCTAATACTTAGAGAAAACATTTCAGATTCACATAATACCTCCAAAATTTCAAATATACTAGTCATAAGTGTCTACGTCCGAAACTTGTTATGTATAGAACAAACTGGTCTCTGTTCAAAAAAAAATATTTTATAATTCAAACGTCGTAACATAAACAATTAAACATTATTTTCTATACTCCTCACCTACAAAATTATTCAGATACTCACGCAAAAATGGTTAAATATTTTTTCATTGTAATTTTTTTCCGAAATTTAATAGAAACATTAAACAATTCCCGTGAAACGAACTAGTTTTATCGAAAATTATGTGAAAATTCACACTGAATATTGAAAACATTCTCAGAAACTATATACACACGTTTCACAATATATAAAAAGTTCATTTCAACACAAATAAAAACAACAATGGATTATCTTTCAAAGTTAATTTGCAGAAAATAAATAAAACAGAATAACATGATAAAAATACAATCTGAAGTTATATGCTACGTATTTTCTTTTTGCCCCTGTATTTTTTTACAATACAAAAAAACAATAAAAAGCATGAACAACAGATTTCAATTTATAAAAATAAAATTCAATGTAAAACAAAAAAATATATAAACTCTACTAGCATGTCTTGTTCAATATTATTTATATTCACAAGTAAAATGGTCGTATAGATAATACTCAACTAAGACAGTATTCTTATATAAATAAAGGCTTATCTTTGAATAATGTGTATAAATAATATTAACTTACACTTAAAAATTAATTATTGACTTAAGAAGATACAGACAAAATAACACATATCGAGATGATATGCACATTTTAATGTTTTTATTAATAAAAAAAAAAATAATATTTTTTTTATAAACAGAACGGTTTTAATCACCTACTCTTGTTAATTTCCCTCTAACCATTCATTCTTATATACATATCTCTATTCTATTTTATAATGTAAGTACACTTCAGCTATAAGAATTTTACTTGGCATTCATTATTTCGTCTATTTATCATCTTGTCAAATTTGTCAAACTAAATAATATACTAACTATACATTAATGGTAACTGATATTATAAAATACAACTACAATAACAAACATTAAATACGGCAGTGAGTGTAAAAAGTGGGATATTAAGTCACCTCAATCTGAATCAAAAATGAAAGAAAATCAATTCTATTCGAGCATAATATAATCATATTAAGAACAAAAAAACTCAATTATTAAACGACAAAATAATATTAAATACACGACTGTCGTTCACATCCGTCGCATTTGAGGCTAATTTATTTATAATGACAATGCGAAATCATGGTCGTACATATTATTATACAACATTAACTTGTAATACTTTACGTACAGAAAAAATAATAAAAATATGTTGTTTTCAAGAGAATTTTTATGGTTCGTAGCATGTCACTAATGTTCTTTACAACGACTCTGTAGATTTTATATTGTTGTTCCTTTATTACAATTTTTACTTTTATCCATAAAATGAAACGGGTTGTGTGTGTGTCTATATATAAATATATTTATATATATATTTATATATAACAAATAAAATTAGAAACTTTTAGAGTAAACATAAATTCTAAATTGAATTCCAAATAACATATCATTTTAGTGTAGTAAAAATCACGCCATAAATAGACGAATAAAACTGTTTTAATATTATAACCAATTTTAATTTTTAATTTTTTTTTTGTATAAAGCGAGAATTATAAAAATAAAATACACGAAGATATTAAAATAGAAAAGTAATTGAAACAGAGTAATCAACTTTTTAACAGTACACTATAATCTATAGAAGACATTTTTTTGTTTTCTTAAAAAAAGATTATCTACATATTTTTCATTCAATACATCTTCACTTAAACTTCAAATCGAATTATTCTCTAGATCTTTAAAGTATACTCGTATCTGTTAATTGCATTACAATTAAACGATACCACTTAAATAAAATCTCACTTCGAGTGAAATATCATACAAATGAGAAACAGGTTTACAAAGAATAATAAAGAGTGATACGAAATGTATTTTTAAAAAATGGAAATTTAAAAATGTAGCTCATAATTTTGCTGGAAAATGGATTTTAAGAAACATCTCATTTTCGTGAAACCGAAATTGAAAAACTGAGAAATTATTCTTCGCAAATTTTCATGATATTTGAGCTATCAATAAAGAATTCGGTTTGTTTACAAAATAATTTACATTGAAACATTTTTATTTAAAATAAATTTATTAAATTTTTACAGTTATACAATTTATACAGTTCAATACTGCAACATTTTTTACTCTTCTGTTTTAAAAAGAATCAGGCTAGTTAAAGAAACGAATATGGATAAAAAAATGGATACAAATCGCTCTAAAAATGTATTTACAAATAATTTGATACTAACTACCAGAAGGAGACTGGGAATTGTTTTTTAATGAGTATCTTTTCTAATATTTTTTTTATTAAGAAATATAAATACAAAATATTCTTTAATACTTGCATTTTATATATATATATATATATATATATATATATATTCATCATACATATGTTAGATTCACCTCCCAAATATATTATTTTCATCTCGCTATCAATTACACTATTTACAAGTTATGTTAATAATTGACATTACAAATATAAAAGTTCAAAACAATGCCAAGACAATGAATGTGTGCATAAAAGCCTACTCTACTGTCAATAAATATTTACCAAGAAGTGATAACTAAATTTACTATAATTAGATTATAATCGTTTTATAAATCGTCTCCTCGTGACAATTCAAATATTCTACATGTCCCAGAACGTATTTCAACTACTCAGAAATATGTAAACAAGAGAATGAAATTAGCCTGTGTCAAAAGTGTCTTGTTTTACTGGTGTTAAAAAGTTTCGAAAGATATTTCATTGAAAATTATCTATTCTAATTTATTTTGTAATTTTATTATAATACATATTAATATTTTTTTACATTCATTTCCTTTAGTAAATATAAGTAATACTTTATAAACATTTTAATTAAATGTTCTGTCTACCGGTATGCAGTCAATCTAAATAATATACTTAAATGTCATAATACATTTTTAAATTTTCTGGTGCGCATTGATTAATGAAAAAAACGGTTAATATTTTATTACATTCGGGTTATTTATATACTACTCATTCATCTAAAATTGGTGAAAACAATGACAAATACAAAATTAAATCAGAAAACTATGGAGAAAACTGTAAGTAAACATTCTAGATTCAACAGAGGCGTCAAGATTTTCAATGAATTGCAATCTTGCATTCTGGAATTTTTTTTATTTTGCATGTGTGCAAAGCACTAAACTTGTAATATGAAACACATGATATAGTTTTGCTGCTACAGCACTTTTGTCGCCAGACTGATTTATCTTAAACAAGAACAATATAAACAAATGTATTTGGCATAAAACTGCACCCAACACGTTACAAAAGATAATAAAATATAAATACTTTTTCATTATAGAACAAAATATTTTCAATTACATTTAATGACAACGTACGTTTATAAAGAAATCTATCTACATCTATCTATCTTTCTTCTAAATCTACGTCTCTACTCAATAGAATAAAAACCCACATTTCTCGTCACTTTGTCCGGAGGTCAAAGTCCATTGCGACAATAGAAATGTTTATATATGGTGACGAGAGAATGTTTGCTTTGCCAGCTCATACGATTCAGTTTAATTCATTATGTTTCGTTCTTAGGATATTTATTTACTTTTTATGTTTGAATATGTATATTGTAAAAAAACAGTAAACAGTTTTTTCTTTCTATTTTCCCGTCAATTTTAACGGATTATATACTAGTATTTATATATGTAACTCTAATTATGATCTTACAACATTTTTTACGAATATTATTTCTAATCTATGTTATTACTATGATACATAATAAAGCGGAAAATTATAATATATATATATATATATATATATATATATATATATATATATATATATATATATATATATATACATATATATATATAAATTGAATAAATGCAAAACATGACTATAATTATCGAAAAAAAGTTATAATTGTATATTAAAAACTTGCATGTATTAGAAAGTTAACTCATGAAAAAAACAATTGTATTAATAATTAATTTCAATTTAGTATTTTCCAGCCTGCATCGATTACTGAGCGGCAGTTCAATTGAAAAATACCACTGATGTCAAATTAATTACTGAACATCTGCTTTTTAATATATTTTAATTTGTGTTGTACAGACTGATATTGCGTATACTTTTCAAATAATTTCATCAATAAATTACCAGTTTTATATCGTTTTTAACTAACAAAATATATTCAATTCAATAAACCCGTCTACAATTTAGTATCTCATCAATTTTACAGCATGTATTTATGCAAATGTGTGTAGGTAGATAATAGATATAATTCATTCGGCCTCAGATATCGTAATGGAAACTAATCCGCAATGTATTTTTTTTTAAATTACTCTAAAGTAAAACTAGAAAATGCATATTGTTCATTTCACAATACTTCAATTAAAATAATTTATGAAGATCAAGGCATAACCTCTAATCATTATCGCAGTTCAATGAACAATCAACTGCATATTACACATTACTACTGTACAGTTAATCTTATACTCAATGCCAAGTTGAATGTAAAAGTCAGAAGCAGATCGTATTGTTATTTAGTAGCTTTTCGATAACAGTTGCAAAATATTTATGTTTTATGTACATTTCGTATTGCAGTAAAGAATAAAATTACTTATTTTTCTAAGAGAATATGCATGCTATATATATATAATCATTAATTCGTTAAAACTTTTATCGCAACAAAATATTTTTATTTTATTTAAAAAAATATATATTAATTTTAATTAAATTTTTTATTTCGATACAAACCACTGCTAGGGGAAAAATCGAAAACATATTACTTTATTTGAAATGTAAGTTTTTTTATATATTTTTTTCGACTTTTAAATTATAGATGTGGGAACGATATGACACACCAAACTGGTAGCCATTAGACTTCATCAAATTTCGAAATACTACTGTTACTTTTATATAAATAACCAGTAACAATAAAACTATATTTTCAAGTTTGTTGCACAAACATTAAACTCTTACATTGTACTATAAATATTCCCCTAAAAAAAATATTTTCTAAAATGTACTTTTAGTGATACGTTGCATTTATTTGAATAACTTGCGCAAAAAATAATTTATTAATACATGCCCAAATTACAATTTATGACATTCGAATCATCACAATCTTTATAAATAATAAACTACAAGTTACTACATTGCACAATTTTTGAATAGACACTTAATTTATGAAAAAACGATCACTGTACACCAGTTTGTATGAAATCATTTCTCCCCATGTTTACCGTACGATGCACAAAGAAAAATTGACTACCTGAACAAATAAAGTTTAAACTACATATAAGAAATGTATTCCAGGTAAATGAATACATCTGTTCATTTCGAATTCGTTCTTTCATTCGTAGAACAAAATGAGAAAGCTAAGTGTGTATGTACACTATATACATATACATACATACATATATATATATATATATATATATATATATATATATATATATATATACATATATTAAAGTGCAAAATAATGTACTAAAAATGTTTTCAATGTTTAAAGTTTGCTTAAAAATTAGTAATTGTTTGATAAATTTTATTAATTTAAATGAAAAAAACTTATTCCACAATTTTTGAACCACAGAATTCATTACTTTCCAGATCAGTGTTTTTCAGCATTTCTACACCGAAATACAAATGTATTTATTCATAATTTTTGTAATGTGTTGCAAACACTATTAATTAATCTGAAATATGACATTAATTGAATAGACATTGCATCGATTGTAGGGTTTTTATAATTGAAACAGTTTTGAAATCCGTATAAATCAAAACTTTTACTTTGAAGACGTGAATAAAATTTGTCTCATGTATTAGGCCACTAAAATCGTTTCCTGGCCCGCAAATCACCGACTGAACAAGATTTCTCATATTCAGGTACATGTTAGAGATTATCTAATATCTACTTAAAGTTGGCAGACGTACTGAAACTAATAATGGAGAACAGACACTGAAATGATCCAAATGGAAGACCACTAAGAGAACGTATACACTGGATCCACAGTTATAAAACATACAATTATTATTTTTAAAATTTTCTATAATAGCTATTTCTTCCGAATGAAAAATCTATCATTCGAATATACAACTTTTAACTTTAACATTCGATTCATTTATCATTAAATTGATTACAATTGTTCCTTTAATGCTAGAATTTTACATACAACGCCAGAACATAAGTTAATGTATCTATAAACTTTTCGATATAATAAAAAGTAGAAGCATAAATAATTCATCAAACACAACAATACTTTAATACTTCTTTTAATATTTTACACAATTAATTTACTCTTATCTATCAATAATAATACCGATTTTAATATTCTAAATTCCTAATTTCTTTTTTAAACCTATACAATAATAGAACTAACATAAGAAAATGAACTCTTCTAATTTACAGCTACATTTACTTATCAGTACATACAATGGGGATGAAATCATGATTATCATAAAATACTAATCGGTCAAAATATACCCTACATAAAATGTGAAGATCATGTTTTATGCAAATACATAAAAAATGAAATATTATGTTTACAACTCATTTAGATCATATTATTCAAAATAATTTATAATACAAATATCAAGTGAATTAGTAATAAGTAAATAAATAAAAATTAGTAATTAAAATACTTTTTTGTTCGTAATATAATATAAATTAGATTGTTCTAAATGCTATTTGTAAAAAAAAAACTCATTTATTTACAAACGGAACAAATATCGAGACGTAAGAATATGTTGTAAAATAATAATTGTGTTTATTATTAAATCAATCACGTATCAACTGATTGCAAGTGTAAACAACTATAATGAAATTGTTGAATATAAAAAAGTATGTCGAACAATATCTATTATTTAAGATTTATAAAACAATTCACCGACCACATACATCTAAATAGCTCCATGTATGTTTTATATTAAAAATGATTGTACAAGCCACGAATGCATCCAATATGTATTAAAATAAATCGAAAATGATTAAGAATCAATGTAAAAATAATCGATAGTCAAGGTAAGTAGGAAAAAACTTTTTACACGAATTGTTTATTAAAAAAAATACTATAAGATGTCTACTGTCAATTATGTGACTAACGAAAAAACATGTTAAAATAATTAATTGATGAGAACACAGGTATACCTATGACAACAAACGAATATTTTACTGAATAAATATATTAGAAAATGAATAATGTATTAAAATATATTAAGAGGTCATAAATTTTAAATTTGAACTCCGACGTTACCAAGCATACCGATGAAAGTCAAAACCTAACAAAGAAGTGGGCTCCACATTGTATTTACTTGTCTCCACTCTGCATTCAATAAGATAAAAATTAAATAGAAAAGATTAGATATATAGATAGGATAGATGATCAGACGAAATGCACATGGCTCTCTATTCTATCCTTATAAAAGAGAATGCACTCATATTGTTCAAGTGTTTATAAAAAGTAGAGCAATAAATAAAAAGGATTATACGGCGAAAGATTTAACTTTTAAAGTAATGGAGTCAATAGAAAGGTTTAAGAAGAATACTTTTACATCACGTTTAAATTTTATTTGATTTTGAAATGATCAAACATGAAAATTAATTTTCTTGGAAATTAATGATCTTTATTTTTTCGCCTTGCGAAAAATTCAGCCCACGGTGAATTTTTCACGAACATATTATCATTATAAGGAGAAAGAAGAATTTATTTAATATAAAATCGGTAGTACGCAAAAAAATTTAAGGTTAAAAAATATTTACCTTCGTACAAAACATACTTAATTATTTTGAAATAATAAAAAAAAATATTATAATAAAAGTATATGTAGTGCAAATAAAAAAATGCAAGTTCAAAAAACATTTTATATTATATTTAACTGTAAATAAAAAAAATAATTTTTTAAACAAATATTTTTAAGAATATAAATTTAACTTGATAATCTATGCAAGATAGAAATAAATGTCCAAAAAAACACAAAAAACAACGGCTTTCAATACAAATTCCTAATGTATATATATATATATATATATATATATATATATATATATATATATATATATATATATATACTAAGAGAGAGAGAGATTGACTCAAATTACAATTCTTATAATATGATTTCACTCTTAATGAAATGTTTCATTTATGAAATTTAATTTAAATCGAAGTTACATCAGAAAATTGGAAAGAATATAATATATACATAGAGAGAGAGAGAGGATTCAATTTAATCTTCCACATGAAAGTATTAAAATCGCAAAAATTAAGAAAAAAAAACATGTTATCCACCATTTAGTAATTTAGTTCAATTATATTTTAGTATTGAATTGAACTAAAATACTAAATAAAATGGAAGTGGAAACCTGAATTGAATCACATATATGTATGTGTGTATATGTGTATATATATATATATATATATATATATATATATATATATATATATATATATGCAATTTTCTTTTATATTAACGGATATACATGCACTATTTCTGAATAAATAATTTACGTCATAAATCAATAGACAATTCGTAGAACGTAACATGAAATGTTTTATTCTTTTCCAATCGAATTTGCGAATAGGTTAAATAAAAAACCGGTTTCGTGGGAATTACCAACGTCATAATTACATACTCTCTCAAATAAGAAATCAGAACACATACACAACTAGGTACAGCAGACAATAAAGACACGATGGACGGAATACATTTCGTTTCGCAAATAATAATCCAAGGATGCCGCAACAGCATCGTCATTTGATGAGAAATGAATTACTCGAGTTCGGTGCTATTGTTTTATTACATCAAATCTATTATGGCGGAACAATTATGTATCTGAATAATTGATGAGTGAAGTATGATTGTACAGAATAAATTCTAAATGCAAATAGTTGGCCATCATATCATTACTGGCATACAATCATTCCTAAGATTAATTATTTTACATTATATATAATTATACTTACTTTTTACATTATATATAATTGTTATTTTATAAATTTGTGACGTATATTATAAAATATGATTTGTCAATTCATTTTCAAACGTTATCAAGATAAAAAAAAATACAGACTCTTTCATTAAAAAAATAATAATTTTCGTAATAAAATACGATGCATGCTATAACTCTAGATTCGAAATCATATTACATTAATCTTCTATCATATGTTACCTCCGTGTTCGTTCTCAATTGATTTCTTTATAAAAATTGACATTCTACAAATTCAATTTCAAGAATCTGACAATTCAGTCAACAGCACGCTCATATTAGACTCGAAGCTCTAATATATAATCCCTTTGTACATATTTTTAATAATGAATCATCTGTTATACACGACCATTTTTTGTAAAACTTTACAGAAAAAGTATATATATTTTTCATGATAACAATAATTAAATTCAATTAAACGTACCAGAAAATTCAAAAAAAAATATTTTTATTGAATAGATGTTTTTTCTTAATTTCTTCAGATTACCTTCTCTATACAATGAATAAAACTTATATGTGTTAGCAATAAATGACAATTATTTTTCTTTATAAATATTTGTAAGCCAGCAATAAAATTTATTGCTACACAAATATTTAAAAATAATGGCATTAATTCTAATAAAAGATAATCCTGATATTTGAAACTAAATCTAAAAAAATAGAGAAAAAATATATTCATTATTAATAAGTTTATTTAAACCAGTAGTTCTTATACTGAAATCTATGAAGCCCAAGGGTTCGTGAAGTTGAACCGGAATGTACTTTGGTCATGGTGATTATTTTTTTTTTTGATTCCACTATAGGCATATTTAATAATACGGCTATTTTTCAACGGAAACACTTTATTATGAAATTTAATAATAGCATACATTAACAATTCATTAACTTTTTTAAATTACGAAAAAGTATATTTGATAATATTTAATTTACACAGGCACTACATTCTAAAATAATTACAATTTATTTTATAACTGTGATTGTTGTGTGTAAACGAACCTTCAGTGTAGCTTAGAGTTGAGTATTTGCGATAATTAAAAGCTTTGTTTCAGAAATTAATGTGAACCACTGAACTTGTCGCTTTAAGCATCTGTGTTTTCCTTTATTATTATTATAACAGTAAATATGATAATAAAATAAAACACAATATGTATTTATTTTATACACAGAGTCACTGATCAGTATTTTATAAATGTGAATATTTATATTATGTCGTGCAGTACTAATACATTACCTTTTTTTTAAAAAAAAAAAGGAAAAAAACAAAAGTATGAAAGCTTTTTATACGAATGTATATTTAATACATTTTGTCGAAGTTATAAAAGTTTCAAAATTATCATGACATGTATATATAACAATAATTTATATGCCAATCGCTTACATACTTCCAACACTACATGAATAATGTATAACCTTACATTATATCTGAAGTTATTAAACTGAATAATTGAATATAAAAAAATATTCGCTATTTTATCGAGATCAATATTTCCAGTTTTTTTTTTTAATATGGAACTCTTCAGACGCCCACTTTAAAAGCACCCACGCTTTTGATAAATATACCAAAATACAATTCAATTATCCATTATCAATACAGTACCCTGACTGAGCATTCAGCTTCTTGTAAGTTCATTTAGAAACATGAAAATTGATAAAAGAAATTAAAGAATATTGGAAAAGGAAATTTAATAAGAATATCTCTACAATCATATTCTAGACGTAATAATAAACTTATTCACTTGAACGTTTGATGGATTTGTAGACAAATTTCTACAAGAAAATGTAAAATGATTTTTGTTTATTTGTCCGCATACAAAACGCAAATAATACATATTTTTTTATATTTCTTAAATATTCGATTTTTAACAGTGAATTTTTTTAAAATATAAACAAGAACTGCCGAATATATATATATATATATATATATATATATATATATATATATATATATATATATATATATATATATATATATATATTCATAAATAATTGTACTTAAAGTTGGAATATTATTTATTACGTTGGTGATTAGTATGAAAAAGATAAACATAAACAGTGATACATTTGTACCCGTAGTTCAAAACATACCTTTCTTATTATTAATTCCCTTTGTTACTATTTTTATAATAAAAACAGGCTTAAGGTTAAAATTAGAAAATAAATGTTTGAAAATTAATCAATTGTGACAATATAAAATTAATGTTTATTAGGTTTACTGAATGCAGGTTAATACAAACATTCTGACAACTTTTACAATTATTTATTACTAATGTTAATCGTTATAAAAGTACTTATTCTCTCATACATACATATATATATATATATATATATATATAGATATATATATATATATATATATATATATATATATATATATTATATATATATACATACATATTGTTCATAAGCAGATGAATTTATTCCATATAAATGAATATAAAAGTTACCTTGCATTTTTTATTAATATATTTCATATATTAAAAAACACACATTTTCAACACATATTCTAACGTAGAAGAAAATACATAAATGGAAAGTTTTTTCTTTATTAAAAGATATTTTTTTGGTTGATAATACACATAAGATGTATAGCTGTTATATACGAAAATTTAAGATTTAATTTCTTCATAAAGGATTCACTTGTCTGCAAAAATACTTAATTTAAAATTTAAATATTTCTTTATTATATTAAATAAGACAACTATTTAACATATTTATGGTATAATCAGTATTACTTAGATTATAGATTTTTAATTTCTAACTAAAATCAGATTTTCTGCACGTGTACTCGAAAAGTGGTACCATCTCTATCGAAAAACGTATTAGTAAATAAAAATATATAATAATCGATTTATCACATACTTCGATACAGAAATGTTATGTGTAGAAAAGAAATAAATTTGTGACAGTGAATTTAGGCCACATTGCTAAATTGCAAAAAAAAATATGATTTCAAGACCAGCACAACTAAATAGAAACTTATCCCACATTTCGGTCACTGTGTTTCATTATAACCAGGTTGTTAATCTGCACTTGTGTAAACTTCAGTCGGCTTAAAATTCACTTTACCTACAGTGATGACATTCTAAGAAAACAATACGACACTGCTAGACAAATATGAAAACTAAAAATTTATATTTCAGGTACAGTACAATGAAACAAACTGTGCCAGTATAGCTAAACATTCTTTTTTACTGAATGTATGAAAATTATTTACACAACATTTAATCAGTAAATACAATAAAGAAGGAAAATGTTCCATAAATGTTCCAAAAAATTCCATATTTATCAAGTACAAAATAATTATATATATATATATATATATATATATATAAATATATAAATATATATATATATATATATATATATATATATATATATACACTATGTCACATATGTGAACAATATTTTATATGATGTCCTGGTGGTCTTCGTACTTTTGAATCACTCGAGTTTCTGTTTTCCCTTACCAGTTGTTTCAGCACTTGCACCGCCTTTAGATGGATATTAGATAATTAGTAAAGGAGAACAGAAACTAGTAAAAGAGAACAGTGATCGAAAAAGACAAAGGCTCTAACGCAACTCATAAAATAGATCGCAGGCATAAAAATATACAATTACAATTATAATATTTTACATAATAATTATACAAAATTCAAAACGATTTCAAATAAATGATATGAACGCAATTAAGGCATTATTTACTTTTTAGCTAGATATTCTTCATTATTTTCATTATCATTCTAAAATTAATGCTATGGATATGTAAATACCAGAAAATAACTGCTTCTAATGTAAAAATTGAAAGTACATAGAGCAAAGTACGGATATATGTATACGTATTTTTTGCATGAAAATATACGCATATAATTTATAAATCATGGTTGACGCATATGCTTAGTCTATGTATATAATTATTTTAAACATGTATTTAGAAGTGGAAAATGTTAACAATATTAAAGAAATTTCTTTTCGAGAAAAACATTACATATTCCTTCCTCTTCTATTCCATTAGTAGCATAAATACAACAATATGAATTTAAAATAATTGTAAATGAAGTAAAGACAACATCTTAAATGTCTTTCGGAAACAATCGGAATCTACAATTTATTGTTCACTGATGTGATGCGTTTCAATTATAATCATCAGAAATGTGTGACTAATTCTGCTGATAAGAAAATGTATGCAAACCAAATAATACAAACAACTGTATAATGAGCGAAGAACATAATATTGAAATATGATCACTGATATGAATCAATAAATAATTCCCTCTTACGCACGTTAACTTTTGTAAACAAATCTCAAAACCACCTTTTTTTATTGAAAAAAATATCATATATCAGCTTTTTATAGTGTGTTATTAATTTCGATATTTTTTATGATAAATAAACTATAAAATTTGAAATGTTTAGATCTGTAAACGTTAGTTACATTTTTGATTGTTTTTATTATATCAATCAGGTAATATAACAAAACTATCAAAAATTTTAAAAACTAAGATAATTTGGACAGTAATAATTTCGATACGATGAATTCATCTATATAAAAATATAGTGAAGTTGACAAATGACTAAATACGTACTATAGGAATAAAAAAATATTGTTCTAGTAATCGTTTAAATTATAAAATGTATAAAATATTCATTATTTATATTTAGAGGTGATTTCAGAAGAAACGTACCAAATACATAAACATAATTTATATTTTGAAAAGAGAAACTAAATAAATAAGAATAAATATATATGTTAATTATTCTAAATTCAAAAATATACATATAAACAAATACAATTTTTAATAGAAATGTAACCAGAATAAATAAACAAAGATACTGATATTCTATGCATATTTTGTAATTTGAAAATAATCTACTATCTATAAGTACTGTTATATACCTGTCATATTGTTAAATACAATTTAAACACACCAACAAACCAACTTAGAGAACTCTAAAAAAGCCTATAAACTGAAAAAAAAATACTTGGGGTGATCGACATCCACTTGTAGAACCGATATTATTGTTGTAATATTTTAGATTACATTAAAATATAATTAATATTTAAAAATATAATAATTACAATATTTAGATTATAATAAAAATATAATTATAATATTTTTTTTATAAAAAAATAGCAAATAATACTTAAAAGAATTACTCCATTCGTTATCAATTAAAAACAGTGGTTATTAAAAATAAGCATGAATTATTTACTTATTGCTTTAGTATTAAACAACTGTATACATACATACATACATACATACATATATATATATATATATATATATATATATATATATATATATATATATATATATATATATATATATACATACATGCAATTAACTGGATACCCCTAACTACTTCAAACCAACCTTCTACATACATATAGTAGTTCAATGCACCTAAATACGTTTTCTTCTTAAAATATTTTAACAATTTGCAAATCCTGACAAAACTCGTATAAAAATATGTTTCTAATTAAAATATGAAATAGAATTTTCATGCAATTCGTGTTTTGAAATTGTTAATAATAATTCAAGTTATAAATTATATTAATAATACAAACAAAATATTAAAAGTAATGACGGTTTTCAAATTATAATGTTACTGAAGTTTATTATTAACTCACTGACAAAAACATGTGCTTTTCTGTAGATAACTCTTATCTACGTAAACTAATTCTTATGTTGTTAAATACTTAACTTTTATCTATAATATATATAACAATGTCGAAGTAATAACACCTTATTAATCAAATAATAAAAATGTAATATAAAGTTGAGCAAATGCAGACAGCTTGCATAATGTTAATGAAATGATTCGACGAGAAATGTATAATTAGATAGATTAAAAACGTGAAATAAAACTTAAAAGTAAAATTATTAAATAATTCCTTTAAGGTTTATAACACCGCTAAGTCTTCAGAATTGTTTAAACATAAAGGAAAATAATAGTCTATAAACAATTCATTCTCTGCTGTAATTTTACTTTTCTTTCTATCTTCTCCATTCAAGTGTTCTATTCGAGTTTCATGAAGTGCTAACAGCGCTTTTATTTTATAAGGTATTGCATTTATATTCAGTGTCTAACGTAAATAATTAAATTTTAATTTTAAATATGGATAATCATTCTAGGCTGGAATCACGAGTAGTTTTAGGATGTATAACGTTAGAAAAATGATTACTTTTTGATTATTGTTGTGCATAACAACAATCAAAAAGTGTTAATAATCATTTGACATTTCTGACTATAAAAAATTTATGGTTTATTATGGAAGAGAAAAAAAATCATTTATAAGAATATTTAGTCGTTTTAATATCGTAGTTTTAATTTAACTACCACAAGAAACCAGTGCTAGAAATGGCTAGTACTAAAATACTGCTTATACCCATTTTCTTTCTAATCTATTATTTATTTTTAAACAGCTTGCATCTTATCATCATTTCATTGTATATTGCACTTATTTGATTACATAACAAAAAATGCTGACGGGTATCATTATAAAAAAATTACAAGCAAGACCTAGAAACAAACTACACAGTTGTTCATTGCACCTACTGCTTACTATCAGTTTTCGAATATTGCACGAACACTAACATACAGTCATTTGAATAACCATTTCCAAATTACCAATTAATAAAATTAGTATATAGTCCGTGAAAATTGACGGGAAAATAGAAAGAAGCACAGAAAGAAAAAAGAAATGTTTATTGGTTTTTACAACATAATAAATTTAAACATAAAAATACCTAAGAAGGAAACTTAATGAACTGAAAACCTGAAACATACGAGCTACAAAGCAAACATTTCTTCTCACCATTGATACTAGTCACTTTGTCCTGAGGACAAGGCAACGAGAAATGTGGGTTTATATATATATATATATATATATATATATATAAAAAAAAAGAGAAGAGACTAGTAATTTGCTAAATATCTTTTTATGAATTATATCATTTAAGTTGTCAGTAAAGCAAATGTTCTTAAACTGTTAATTCGATAGACACTGGTTCAATGCCATACAATAAATAATAAGAATCTTTTCTCTCTCTATCTCTCTCATATATATATATATACATACAGTTAAAAATATTTACATACATTTTTTATTTTCAGACATTTCATTATGTGAAATAATAAATACATAAAAAATTATATATAACCGGGTTTAATATATAACAATTACAGACATACATACATATACATACACATATATATATATATATATATATATATATAGACTTACATTTTTATAACTAAGAAATATAAAATTTTATTAGAACATCTAATTGATCAAATTTTACAAAAAAAATAGCTGGAAATTACACACATTTCGAAATCATTTTCGTAACCAACGAAATGTCAAAACAAAAACAAAACATTTTCATGTAATTCAATTAACACAAATTAACATTTGACCCAGTTTTTTATACTACCAAAAAGTGTCAAGTACAAGAAAGAAGAACAGCACGAAAAAATAAATAAACAGTTTAAAAATAAATTCTGTTATAAATAATCTGCTACATTTCCTGAAACGTTACATAAATACAATGACAAATGATGACAGTTCATCGAAACAATAGAATTTACTTACCGGTCAATGAAATCGATATAGGAATGTTGATAATTGTTTTCAGTTTATATAATAATTAATTATCCTGACTTATTGAACAATATCACAGATATATTTTTAACACCAGCACTTTATACGAATTTCATACCCCGTTTATTGAGAAAACATTTATGTTTTGATTATGTATCACAAATAGTCTTCACAATGGATAAAACCTATGACCTCAGTCATCACGCCGCCACCGTATTCGCAAAGCAATGAAAATTTTCAAAAGAAACATCAAAGAACTTGCTGGTAAAATTACATTAAAGTAGGGAGAACAGCTGTTCAAATATTTTTTAGACGTATGGTTACTGCCATCTGTTGTTGTATATTTTTATTCTTTTTATTTTTCCTTCGGTTTATATCTTAGCTTCTTATCTTCTGTTTTAAACATCCGTGGGAATAAAATGTTATGTTATTTCAAAAAAGATAAACAATTACTTAATTAATTTGGCAAAAAATTTCAGAAACATGAGAATAAATGTATAAAATTTCACAGATAAAAAATTATTTATTTACTGCATAACCAATACCTTTATGTTTAAAAAATGTTGATATTTATTTTAATTATATATTTTTATACGATTGTAAATCCATTTAAATAATATTTATGCATAATAAAAAAATAGTAGTGAAATATTATATAAATATTTTATACAAATGGCTGTTTTACATTAATTGTTCATGACTTATTTTTATTAATATTTCTAAAGAAATCTTTTTAAAAATATAAAAAAAATATTAAAAACATCATTTATCTTTTATTATAAAATAAATAAAATTATTTACGATATTTAAACATAATATCTTCAATATCAAATCAGGGTAAATCAAGCATGAGAATTTTAATAGTAAACATATAAATCAAAAACGAAAAATTAATCTAAAATAAAGAGACTAAAGTAATTTATTTGAACATAATAACAAAAAAAAATTTTTTTCGTTAATAATTCCTTTAAAAATAAAATGCAATAGTATATGCTAGAAAAACACTTCTCTGTGACTATATTTGTTGCAAAAAAGGATTCTTTCGAATAATCAATTTTTCTGTACTTTAACACTTGAGAATAATATTTTCGCTGATTGTCATTGAAGTACATATAAGTAACAATCAAAAATAATCAGTAATTATTTAATGAACTTTTTTTTGGTTTATGGGATGAATGAAAAATTTATTTGTAAAAATTCAGTTGTTTGAGTGAAATGAAACAAAAAATTGTAAGCGCATCTTTTCGGGCATTTTTTTCTTAATTTCGTTTAATACAAAATTCAGTGAAAGGGTTTTGTATAATTAATATCTAACACCAATTTAAACAGATAACTTATTTAATGTACTTCAAATATTTATTGTAAAAATCTTTTTTCTTCTAACAGAATAATTTTAACACTCGCTAAAAACAGCTGAGCTTATAAAATAAAAGATTCTTCATCTGCAAGAAATGAGTTTTAAAACTTAGCAAATTTGTACTAATTGCAGAAACATGTGTTAACATCTAAAAATTCAATTATATAAACCAGAGATTCTCAATCTGACCAGATCTGAGTTAAATACTTTTCAACGATAATTTGAACTGTGCTTTTTATTCACTTAAAATCAACCTTATATTTAAAATATATAATCATATTATTTTGTCCTGTGGATCCTCTTCCTATAGGATCAGCTGAAAGTTTTGCATTTCGCGACCGATTTCGGGACGTGTACAATCTTCAGGTCGATTTTAAAGACTTCTTTTATAGTTGCGTAAACATCAATGAACGTATTGTAAAAATAATCGAAAATTTCTCGTTGTAGTAAAAAAGTTAAATAAACATATCTATTTGTGCAAGTATTACCACTATAAATTATTATTTGTAGAATAAGAATTCAAATATAATTTCAATATCTACAAATTAATGTTTCAATCAACTCATCTCATCTCACCTCGATCCAAAAAAGTTTCTTGATCAAAAATGTGCGATAACTGATTATCTTTGATCGTTGTTTATGCGCATTTCAATGAAAATACTATACAGAAAAATTAAAATTTTTCTGAACCTTAACGGAATCAGAATTATGACTTTAATGTGTACAATAGTTTAAAATAATTCCAATAATTGTACATTATAATATCAATAATTTATGAATTCCTGCTAAACCTACCAAACCTTCAATTTCATGCAATTTTTTTGCTTGAAATCAGCTCTGAGGATTATATTATCGCTATCAGAATCCAATAAAAAATATCAATAATCAATTACTAAACATTTTTGATCAGAAAAATGTTAGGAAGAATCAGATTTGTCAGGAAGTGAAAAATTAATTTACTAAAGTGAATCAAGCATAGTGCAGCAATTAATTAAGCCTTTTCAAATGTACAAAAATGTCTAACATAACACTTTAAAAGTCGTATTAATTAACTAAATGTACAGACTTGAGAGAAATATCAAAAGAACGACTTAGTTATTCCATTCTGCGATTAATAACGTATAACAATAACTAAACATGCATAGATTCCTATCATGCTCGTGTTTGAAATGTATGTATAATATATGTATGTATGTGTTTGCGTTTAGTAGAAAAGTTATTATCTTTTTCCTATTATCCACAACGATAAATTTATAGATGAGTAAACGGCATGAGAAAAATCTTAAAATTTAGTTGCCTGGTTCATAATGAGATTAAAGAATATTTGTATATACATATATATATATATATATATATATATATATATATATATATATATATATATATATATATATATATATATATATATATATATATATATATATATATATATATACATACATATATATATATATATATATATACAAATAAATAAAACAATTCGAACTCGCGTTTAATTCAATTAACAGAGCGATTCTCAAAGTCATGTTGAAAGCAGATAAGTTTTATCTCTATTCTATAATACAACTGTTTTCTCTAAATTTGTTCAAACACATTTCATTTATTTGAGATAAGATAAATTCTTTTGTATTTTTTGTAATTGAGATCTATAAATACTCATCTCCTTTTCATTAAGTTTCAGGTGAAAATTTCATACTTAAACAGATATATATATACATATATATATATATATATATATATATATATATATATATATATATCATAAACACAGGCGAAAGGTTAAAAATCTAGAACAATGTAAAATTAAACAAGAATTAATTACAAACGAGTATAGATAGAATCAAGAATATAAAATGATGACGAATTTAATCGACTATACTGTTATGCTATTATTTACAATTTTTTAAATGATTTCCTATTTGAAACAAACAGCTGAATATGATTGTGATAAATCGAAAAAGTATTAATTTAATTATAAATTTAATATTTTACATATAATGATTTTGTTGGAACATAAAATATTAATGAAATAAAATAAGTGCAGGCACACATGTATTTTTGATTAACACAATAAGTGTAATTTATATTTATTCTACTAAATGAGAGTACTTAAACGAAATATTTATCACATTTTCTTTATAATACATAGTAGACTAGCAATAGTTCGACAACACAGTAAGTCGATGTATCCAATTCTTTTACAACGCTTTCATTAGATTTTATATTTTTGTAGTTCATCGCTAATTTTATTTTAATCAACAAATTATTCCATAAATCATAAAAAAATGTATGTACTCAACATGTAAATGTATATATATATATATATATATATATATATATATATATATATATATAATATTTAAATAAAGTGTATCAAACACGAACAGTACTTTTTGTTATTTCTTTTGCATGACACATCTTTGTTGTTTTGATTTTCCATACATTAAAAATACATGGACATTTAAATCAGTTTCTTCAATAAACGCGAATAGATTTTCACACCTATTCATTTTGAAATTGTTTTTAATTTAACAATAATGATTCAATTAATAGATCAATTCAAAGTTTAAACATAAATCAATCCATTTTTTTTACAAATCAATTTTTAACTTACAGGATACTATTTGTGCGTAATTAATGAAAAACGTTTTCAGCTAATCAAGAAATGAACCATTGTTTTTTTCAAAATCAGTAAAGTATTTTGTAATTTAATCTTAAAAATTAATCAATCGTATTTTCAACTGTATAATAAATGATAAGTTAACAATTAATACAATAGAATAATGAAGTGATTTAATACGTACTATTTAGTTTGATATCATTGAAAAACCGATCTATCTAAATTGATTTACTAAATTAATTAAATGAAATATCAGTATATATACATATATATATATATATACATATATATATATATATATATATATATATATATATATATATATATATATATATATATATATATATATTAGAAAAAAGAAGCATTCAATCGTACAAAATGGAAAATCATGGAAGAGGCCTTTATCCAGTAGTGAATTATATATATATATATATACATATATATTTATATATGACCTTGAATATTTTAAAAAAACTAGTGCTTGCGTCTTACAAATTTGTGCAAAGATAATTAAAGAAAATAAATGAAACTATAACAACATGAACTATATATAACTATATATATAATTACAATTATTAGAAATTTTGTTAAACTATTTGCGGTAATATACATATTGTTTATTTTTCAGATACGGAAGAATGAAATAAGCTAGAAAATTATTTCATGTTATAAGTTGACTTATTTTGATAAATATATCTTTTTATATTTATCTTTTTTTAAAAAAATAGAGATTACTTTAGAAATATCTATGGTATGAATTTTTTTTAATGAATTTTAATTATACAAATAAAATATTATAATGCTCAAGGCGATCAATGATTAATATATCAATCTTCTGATTAGTAAGTTGAACTGAAATCTAAACTAAAGACAAGAAGACGTGAAACACCACTATGCTGGTCTATGCAGTATAGTGTATTTGTTAAGTATCAGATGATGAATTGTTTAACTGTCAAGAATGGAGCTCATGATGGATATTTTTTTTTTTTTTTGATGTAACTGTATGATTTGGAGTTTGGTTGTATGCCATTCACATTCCAATCAAAAAGCACATAAACAAGATCAAAAATGGACAATAATTATTGATTGAACATTCTGATAAATATTTTTTGTACTTTGTACGGTGAAAAGTGTTTATTTATAAAAATGAATTTAGTCTGAATATCAGAACTGTATCACGGGCTTTATATTCAACTCCCGGTAGCTGTCAACGCTGCACCTCTGGAAGGAATAAAAAAAATTGTACATTAAAAATTATTTTGCAGATTTCACTACATACGAATCAGTTTTTGTATATAATTAAAGGACACAGGGATTCACAAATAAACATAATGTGTTTAGAATCAAGTAGTAACAATATTACACTTATAATTAATATATCAACAGTTCAATTAATTTTTAATCTGAAAAAGGTTAATCTTATATATTTGTTCTCTTGAAATTAGATTATAATATATACTAAATAAGTATGCAAAAAACATAAGCAAGAAAACGATGAGTGATTTTCACGAATCATCATTTAATCAGATGTTGCGTGGCGTATCATATGATTTTTACTAGCTACGTTGTATTACTGTAAAATCGCGTCATTGAATTTTCAGGTAAACTAATATATCAGATATTATAATTTTATTGAAAATAAAACAATGTAAATTTTAGATAACTCATATTATCTTTGTGTATTGTTATTATAAATGTATATATATATATATATATATATATATATATATACATATATATATATATATATATATACATATATATATATATATATATATATATATATATATATATATATATATATATATATATATATATATATATATAATATCTTCTATTTACTTTCAGTTATCTTAAAAATCAATTAGAATTTATTGGAAACACGGCTGTAAAATAAACTTCAACGTGAATATTATCTTTCCACGTTTTTAATTTCTTGCATTCATATTTAAAAAAGATATATTTATATTAATGTTAATTATATTTGAAAATAATTCATTACTTAAAAATAACTCGTGCGATTTCAATCAATCAATTAATAATGTTTTCAAAGTAATTTATTACTACGAATGGAAGTTATAAAGTAAAGGCAACATTAAAGAAATAAAAAAAAACTCTTATTCTACAAGATTTTTACACGTAACCGACGTTTAATGAGCTTCTGGATTTCGTTCTGGAATAAATATTTGTCTTTTAGTGCAGCTATTCTTTCTGATGTGAAGGTCATTAATGGAGTAGACCAAGTGTGAATGGGAATGAGACTAAAACGTTCTTCCATATGGAATCCAGAAGCTCAAAAGCATTGGACTAAGTGCATAGGAGTTAGAGGGAGATTATATAGAAAAATGTTTTTAATCAAAATCATATATGTAGAATTACATTCTTTTATTTCTTAAATATCTTTTTATTTTTTGACTTTGCCTCGTAATTCATTTCTCAACTTCCACACCACCATAAAGTTGTATTACATTATTCTTTTATATTTTATTATGAATAGTAATGTATAAATAAATTTATATGTTATAAAATAAATACATTTTACGCAAATCATAGATAAAAGTACCATTAAACAAACGTGATAAACGAAACTTCTCCAGCCATGCATTATCGTTTACGTACATAAGATAATAACATTTATTTTTAAATGAGTATTGCAATGTTTCATCATTTTTATATACATAATATATTTTATGAATGGCATGAAATCTAAAATCTAAATGGGTACTTTTTTATTTTATTTCCAATTAGACATGTATGCAGAATTATTTTTGTTAGAATTATGTCAATTACTAAACTGTTCAAATGTGTAATTGTTTTAATACTGAATAAATATATCAACATATATTAAATATACTTCGTTTTTTTTAATTTCGTCTCATTTGCATAATTAATGACTACATATACGAAAGAGATGAAAAAAATATTTGATATAAAATAATTTATATTCAATAATTAAATAAGTGAAGATTAGACTTAATTTTAATTTCTTATCTTTCTCTTAATATCTTTAAAGTTAAATATATATATATATATATATATATATATATATATATATATATATATATTCCCTTAATGATTCATAAATGGAAAAAAATATTACACAATATCAAGATTACTTTATATGTTGACATATTTTATATTACTATTTCCCCAAATATAGTTCATTTATCTATAGGTGTACCGGAAAATATTACAAGGAATATACAATAGATTTTTTTATTTCACTTTATTCTGCAGAAAATAATCCATTAAAATTTAGTATATAAGAATGATTTACTGTAGAAATACATCATAGATACCACATCCATTGACAGCCATATGAACAAATGTGTAGCAAATAAGTAGAATGGTTTTTTCTAATGTGATGTTTCAACAAAAAAAATAATACCATTCATTCATTTTCATTTCAAATCAGCAGCTAGTCTCTTTTTTATAAAATTTATATATAACATTATATGCTGTTCTGCCAAAATGTTTATTAATTTCAATTAGAATCGCATTATTAATTTTTAAATTATTATTTAATATTTAATCACAACGTATATCTAGTACTGTGGTAAAATTAACATTCTCTAATGAATTATTCTCTCATCCCACAAACAATAAATACATTTTTTTCCGGCTATAATGTTCAATTAATATTTATTGTTTTTTTATTCTCACTTATTTGTACGTTGTTAGCAATTCCATTATCCTCAGAGCGCTAAGTTGTAGAAAAATCTATTATTTAATTTAAGATTTAATTTTTAAAATTAAATCTGCTTTATATATCCTTAATCGTTATATCCAAGTATCTTTCTTTAACAAATCTTTAACAGCTCTATCTTCTTTCTTATGGTTATTTTTCATATTACCGCTTGTAAACTAATTTATTTTTGAGAATGTAATTATTTCTGTGATCCAATCATTTGTTTAAATTGTATTGAATTTATATATATATATATATATATATATATATATATTGTTGAATATTTTCTTGATTCTTTCAAACGCGCTAAAGGATATTTTATGTTCTTTAAAAAAAATTGAAACATTTGTTAAGGTTAACTATTTAAAAAGCCATTTTTTGTGGTTTTTAGAACAAGAAAATAAATTATCTGTGAAAGTGAATAGATAACATTTAACTTTTATTATATGTTTATTAATGAATCAATAATAAAATTAACCACTTTCATAAATAAATCATTTTTCCCGTCATAAACCACAAAAAAATGTTTGATCAAAAGTATTCAATAAATAATTATTGATCATTTTTAATTGTTGCTTATTTGCAATTCAATGGCGGTTATCATTTTCAGAGTGCCATGTATAGAAAAATATTTGGCCAAAATTCAATGATGATTTATTAATCATTTTTGATCAAGTTTTTTTTTCGATTTGTGAGATGAATAAGGAATTGTGAAAGAGAAATTTATCCACAGTAACTATATTTAGACAAAATCGTACTGGTTTTGATAAAAAAAAGTATTATTAAAACTACCCCAGTTTATTTCAATCGAAAAGGATGCGTGGTAAGACTAACAAAATAAACACACAAGAAAGTACGGGATTATATTTAGAAAATACTGATTTACACTATATTAACATTTTTTATTTACATAGGTTTTTTATTTCAAACATTTCTTATTGCTCTGTTTACTGAATACATTATTTATATTAAGAATACATTATTAACAACAAAGAATAAATTATATATATATATATATATATATATATATATATATATATATGCATATAAAATAATTTATTCCACAGATGTTAACAGGAAGACTAATACATCCGTTTTGAACACTGTTGTAATTATTATTCTCAATTTAATTAATAATCAAAGATAATAATTTTTAAAGAATGTTAAATATAAAAAATAGGCGTCATAAAAGCAATGTCGATTTTAATATTAGACTTTGTTAAATTTAAATGATAAGTATAAATTAATTCTTTGCGATCCACTTGTCACTTTTGTCACGATTGTCACTTTTATTTCAACAATATTTTTCTGTAAAAGTCTATTGTCACATTTTAGAGGACTAGTTATTTGATGACATTGGTGATTATAGACTAATCTATAAATTTATTTCATAGTTTCTTGTTAATTCTCGGACAAATAATACAGTTTAATAGATATAAATTTTCTAAATAATTGTAGATTTTAATTTATACAACATATGAGTGGAAAATCAACTTATATTTGATGGTAATTGAATTTGAATATAATTAAATCACGAACTGTTAAAATAAATCATAATCACAAATAACAAATGTTATCGATTAAGTAACGTATCGATTCAATTGCCAAGAAAAAATTTTGTTTTTTTGAAAGTGAATAACTTATCGATCATCATTTTAACATTAATAATTCATGTTACTTTCTTTCCAAGTTTTACAAAGGTTTGAAAAAAACAATAACATAATAACACAATGTGAAGATAATATGATGGGATAAAAGTTAATGTTCAATCTGTCTCTTTTTCTTATATAAATAAAAAGTTATTTTTTTTATTGCCTAAAATCACTGGAATATATAATTTAATGCTTGAAGCTGAACATTGGGTTTATATTCCTTATTTTATATCATATTACAATACAAGTAACATTTTTACTCCTCCGCAAACTACAGATCGTTTTTCTGATTAAAAATGTTCATTTATTAATTATTGATCGTTTTATTAAAAAAAACACAGAAATTTGCACAACCAAGTACATATTAACATATATTTCTAAACGACATTGTTGTTTAAATGTTTATTTTCAATTCAAACCTAGCTTTTTATTAGTTTTTGGGAAAACAGCATTATTAATTATAGTTTCCTGAATTATAATTGTTTATCTCTATCTCTCACTGGCACGAATTTTTAAATAGTAAAATATTTAGAATACTAACTTTTTTATAAATCTACAATTAAATATTTAATAGTTATTTGTATTTTTTTCATAAATCGCTTTTAAAACCGAGTAAAAACAAATGTATAAATATTTTTTAATTTTAATAGATTTTTAATTAAAAACAACAAATATATTTAAATATATTTATTTTAATTGTTAAATAAACAGATGATTGTTAATTGTAAAGTTTCTTTATATCAAATATCCTAAAATATGAAATTTGGACACGAAAAGAAGATAATCACCAAATATTAAGTTTTTATAATATTTAAAATATGTAACATCATTATTAATGATAAAATAAATGTAATAATAAGGTTCACATCCAAAATCCAACGAATAAAAAACTAACTAATGGTGGAGACAGTACAATGGGAAAATTCATAGAATATTAGAGAATATTTATATACACACCTGAATTGCATTATTTTATTATCAGTGTCAATTCTATGAGATAAGATTTTTCAAAAATATTTAAATACTTCCCCACATGACCATCCTTACCTTTTCAGTTAATATAACGAAACAGTTTATTGTTGTAATCAGTTAAACGTACCTGGTGCTCGCGACTAGTCGCGAATGTCGGTGCTCAGTGAATTCTAATTTTTTTTATTAAGATAAATGAATGTGTAATAATATATATCCATTCTTAAGAAACTTTATAAATGTGCAAATTGTAAAAAATAAGTGTTTGATCGTAAACGATAATTAAATATCCAGAATAAAACTATTAAATAAAGAAAATGGATACGTCGAAGAAGGAAGCGAATCCAAATCCTCGACAAGGAGCTAATCCATTATCAATACTATTTTTTGCGTAAGTACTGTTTCTTTTTTCAACACAATATATATATATATATATATATATACATAAATCAAATTTATTTATTTTTGAAATCTATTAACTTTCTGGAAATGATACATTTTATTTTCTGATAAAAATTACTCATTCTGATATGATTTCATATTACTTCTTAAAACTTTTTCCTATCAAAAAGTTACTATCATTTAATAGCATTGTAAACATTGTATTTACCTTACTTTACTTTCATATTACACATTACTTCTATTTCGTTTTCATGTGTCTCTTTTATGCATAATAAATAAGCATTGTTCTTATTTAACTTCAAGCATTTTAGAAATACTTTTATTTAGTATTATACCGAATTTTACTACAATAATTTTTTAAAAAAATATTATTTACATACAGTTTATAATTCTATTAATATTTTAAAAACAAAAATGTTTCTTATTTCATTCTTCACTACTTCTGTGTTTCCATATTTGGTTTTTAATTGTACATTTATATATATATATATATATATATATATATATATATATATATATATATATGTATATATATATATATATATATATGTATATATATGCGTATTTGTATGGCAAAAATAGACTCAAAAGTCAATTAGTTACTTTAAAAAATTGTTGCACTAATTAAAAGAAAACATGAAAACTTAAGATTATTATATTAGAAAATCGTATATTTTTAAAACTGTGCATTAATGAGTTTTTAATTGAATTAATTAATAAATTATTTAATTCAATTATATATATATATATATATATATATATATATATATATTAAATGTTTATATATAATTCAATAAAAACTAAATGTATCTCCTTTCTTGAATTTTATCTCACTAAATGATTTTTTTTAAAAAAATACAATTATTTTAGAGGGAAAAATTAATAAATTAAATAACTGTGTATACGAGATAGAATTTATGAATAAATAACACGTTTTTTTCAATTGAAATAATAAATCTTAAATGATATATATATATATATATATATATGTATATATATATATATATATATATATATATATATATATATATATATATATATAATAATATTTTTTTGTGTACCTATTGAACGTTTGATTGATTCATTCATTGTACTAAATAACAAGATACAAGAGAAGTATTTTATTTATTTAGTTAGTTTGCTTATTATAATCTTATCAAAATTATTATATCCGGATATAGATTTTAAATCCAATTATTTATGTGAATTTATATCATACATATAATTATATAATATATATATATATATATATATATATATATATATACATATGTATGTATACATATTAATTGTAATTCAAATTCAGTCACTATTCGTCTTATTTCCACATATTACACTTTTGTATAATTCTTTCTTATCTTCTCTCAACAAATTTTTTTCGATATTCGGCAAATGCAATATAGCTCATTTACAATAAGTCATACAACTTAGAGAGAGGCATTTTAAAATATCCACTTTTCTTTACTGTGAATAATGATCTTATAACTTCTTCATATTGTGTGCAATTATAATTAAATAAGGGAAATATAAACAATATGTACACCATTGCCAATTTTTTTCTCTATGTTAATATCTTAACTCTAATAATGAATATTGAAATGATATGATTAAAGAAAATAAGTATTGTAAGTGGATTATAATTATAATAAAAAAAATATGAAATTAACCGATAAAAACGTATACTTTAATAGGTAAATTCTAAGTGAAAAACATAAAGATAATATTTAATTATAGAATATGTATATAAAATATATTATTTATTAACGCAAACATGTAATTTTTTTTATTGCAAAATATATAATTTCTTTTAACGATTAAAATATATATGTATAATAATATATAAAATTATTATTTTTATTCTATTTTAGAATAAAAGAATTAATTAATATATAAACTCAATATATTTCAAGTAAAAGCTATATCTTAACTTTTTAAACGTTCACAGTATAAATTAAACTATTTAGACAAATAAACCAATAAAGTATTTAATAAAACTGAAAGTAAACACGCCATTAAAATCAATTCAAAACAAAAATTTCTATTATTTAGAACAGAAATTGTGTATTATTCATCATTTATGATTTAAGTAGTTTAAGCACTATTGAAATCAAAACTCACTTAGATTTCAAGATTTTTAAACGATTTTAATAAAAGATAAGATTTATGTTATTAACGTTTATGTACTTTAATACTGAATTTGAATTTTAGCGATAGTTTTGAGAAGTCCAAGTTTCCAGGTGGTTTTTTGTCTATCATTCCTCACATTTACATAGTAATTTTCATATCATACTAATTTTAATATAATATTAAATAAATTGTACATAAACAATAAATTACTAAGATGATTAACACAATAAGTTACTAAGAAATAAATCATTACTTTAAATTTGAGTTTATGACGTTAAAATGGCATTTGTATGTTTAAAAAGCTAATACTACATAATAATATCATCCATGAATTTCAACAAAAATGTTATAGAATTAATTCAATAATAATAAATGAATGACTCGGAAGTCAAGCAGCATAAATTAGTTTTCAGTAAAAGCTTCTTTCTTAAAATCTTTATCATAATATTTTTTTTTAAATTAAAACGATAAAGTTATTGAATAATATCTTTTTCTAATAATTAACACAAAAAGCACCCATAACATAAATTATATATTTATGTTTATTAATAATTTAAATGTGCTTAGCAAAAATTGACCTTTCAACTAAAATAATATTTAAATAGATTTTATAAATCTTATCTATCTTAGAGTGATGGCTTCGTTTTTTAACTGTATATAATCAAAAATAAAAAATGATTAGTAATCAATTATTTAAGATTTTGAATCAGAAGAGAATTTCAGATTTGTGGGATGAGAAAAACATTTGTTTGCAAAAGTGATTTTAGTCACAGTGCCAAAACTATTCTGTGACAATATTTAATTACACAGTTTATATTAGAAAAGAGTACTCTAAAAATATATATTTATATTTATATATATATAAAACTTTGAATATTTTATATTATAAAATGTTACTCTTTCAATCCATACATTTTTTTTATCTAACTTTTTTAAATTTTATAATAATTTTTGGGGAGTAATAAATTCAATTTAACTGGGGGTCTTTAATGTATAAATATTCCAATTTCAAAAACGACACTAAATATCTTGATTCATATCATAATAAATATTGAAAATAACCAGTGAAAATTTAATTTGTTCCCCATAAACAATTACATTTTTAAAAATTTATTTCTACGACACTGACAGTTGATTTCTTCATTTATAAATGCTTTTGCTAAGTAAAGAATATTTTTAAAACACTTAAAATAAATATATTGGATGGATTTGTGTACATCATGTAAAATTTACATTGCATTAAAATATAATAAAAATATACATTTTAAATAGTTATTAAATATATTTACAATTAAATACTGTTCTGAATAAAATTTTCAATTACATACATTGCACAACGAAGACTTATTTTATTGACATAAAATATAAACTAGAACTTGCAGTGTCATTTATAGTCACTGATATTTTATTACATGTGTTATAAAATTGATAAAAATGACAGTCATTGTTTGCTCAAAATTATTATATCATAAAATGAATGTATATTTATTGACTACAATTAATAAAGGAAGGTTGAATAAAAAAAATGATTCAGAACGACCCGAAAAGCTAGAAAATATTTGTTTATATTTTTATACAAAAGATTAAATATTTCGTGTTTGAACACAACTGATTAGTTCTTTTTTTCACCGGAGAAAAGTACTTTAAGTTAATTTTATATAAATAATTTGAGATAACAAAAATAATACAAATTCTAAATACAGAAATTTTCCATAAAAACCTTTCACTTAAACGAACAAGTAACATGAAAACTATTAGGATTTGACATTATTGTTTTTCTATATCTAATCAAATTAAGAACGATTCTCTGATGGAAATATTATATCTAGTAAGTAATTGTTAAGTATTACTACTTTATAGTTTATTTCAAAACAGTTAAAATAACATCATGCTTTTTTAAATATATTATATTATATTTTTAAATGGATAATTCAATTTGATAAATAAGAGCATACTTGTATATCACTAATTGATTTTCTATTATACATACAATTATATATATATATATATATATATATATATATATATATATATATATATAATCATAAACATAATTTTCTTTTTTTATGGACATTCATGAATTTATTAGTAATAATCAAAATATAACTTGAAATGGGCAAATAAATACGTGACAGAATGCAGTACATATTTTCTTGGAAGTATTGTTTTTTAATTCAATTATTTTACAATATTGTGAATATAGTGAACAATATTTAAATTCAATTAAATGATAATCGTAATCGAAAATTAAATAATCGATAACAGTGATTAATCACTCATAAATAGTATAGAAACAAAGCAAAACAAATTAAAACCCAAAAATTTAATGATTAGGATACACGATATATAAGAAATATGAAAATATCTTAATATTTAAACACAAACTGCCTAATTCTAAAATATTTTTGGCTCGAATTTCAGAATTTGTAATCAGAATCATATTTGTCGGCTAACAACTTATCGGATAAGTGATCTTCCACTATATCAGTTTAAAAAAAATATTTTCTGTAAAAAAATAGAATCTCACCTTGAAATTTTTATGCTAAAATATTATCTTTTCAGGCAACTTAGATACGAATAATAAAAGAGAATAAATCATTTAAATATAAGACAACCGAGAAAAAAGTAATTTAAATTGTAAATGGATGATTTGAATTATTTAAATCATTTATGATAGCATATATTTTGTCATTTGAAAAATCCATTTGAAATACTTTATAACAGAACAGCATGTATGTTTATAAAGTAAGAAAAGGCGATATTTATTCAATAATTCTGAAAATAGTTTACACAGTATATTTATTCCTACTTTTACAACAATCTTAATTTATATACCTGTAAAACAAATTAAAATTAATTGAAAATATTTTCAAAAATTTCGAGACATTAATTTTTATCAGCTCCCAAATCACATATATTAGTAAATTTAAAAACAAGAAATCTATGTAGAAAACATATAAATGACAATAAATTGTAAGTAATGAATTAAGAATTTCATAAAAATAGGCCATATTAATAACAAAAAAAAAGAAATCAACATTACAATAGAAAGAATTAAATATATTTAATCTTAATCCTAAAATAAGCCTTGTCAATATTGTCTATGAAACAAAAACACCTTTTTCTAATCCTTAACTAAATATTCATATATATATATATATATATATATATATATATATATATATGAGAGAGGATTTTTTTAAAAAATGCTTGTTCACGAATTAGAAGTTTTTATAAATCTTTACTCAAAAAATACCCAGTTCCGATATAAAATTAAAGATAAAGAATAACCTCGATTGTTCAACCACTTAATATTACTACCATAGATAAAATAACAATCAATTTAGATTTTTGTTTCCGTACAGGTTTATAGATAATTCTGTTTACTTAATTTATAGAATTTATATTTCATAACTATATTCAATATTAAGGCCATTGATTTCACTTTTGTTGACTTATTAATTTAATACTTTATTAGCTGAAATATAAACAAGTAATGTGTAAATTACTATTGCAAAACCGGTATTCTCTCCAAATTATTTCAAAACGAAATTAAGTTATTTTAAAATCTATGAAATATTTTTTTTCTTTATTGTTGTTCTTAAAATTATTACATACATGTATTCAGATCTTTTCATAGCAATCTTTAAAATGTTTCAGGATCAATCTATTATTAAACTTAACAATAATCACACATTTAATTAATAACTTCAATATTAATTCATTAAATGATTGGTACATCGAGTGACATTTGAAGATTATTAACTCATTCGAATTATATTTATGAAGCAATAAGAAAAATAAATAAGATAAAATATGATACCGACTTTTACCTGAAAGTTACATTTTCTATCAAGAAAATTTATTGATGACCTTGACATATTCTTGTTTTCATTTAGAAGTATAAAACGTGATAAGACATACAACAATTAAATTGTATAAAGTACTTGATATTGATAGACATTGGACTTAGATAATATAACAAATGAACAAGACGTCAAAATCATCTTTCTAGTAATTAAACATTTATTTAATAATGAATTACTAGACTATTATATATATATATATATATATATATATATATATATATATATACATATACATATATATATAATGAAAGTTAATTCTATGCAAGTACTTTTAGAATGTTCCATGAATTTATACAATTCTGAAAAAAAACTGATAATAGTTTGTTTTCTACCATTGATTTAATTTGAAATCAATACTTTTCATTGTTTCGATAGTTAGTAGTCATTCAAATAATATGTGAAAAACATTATGAAATTCCAAAAAAATCAACTAGTTTATCCTTCAAATTAATCCTTATATCAGTGAGAATATTTAAATATAATAATTATAGTAAAAAAGTACGAAGACAAATAATTCTATAGTTTCATAAGATAGCAATAAAAAAATGGATAATTATATTGTTTTGCGAACATGATAACATTGTGTTATAAAAAATTCACATTATTTATTTTTATACCAGAACCCTTTGTTATGATTTATCTCAAAAGCTATTTTCGGAATCATAAAAATCATTTCAATCATAAATCTGACATACCAATTCGATTCTTTTATTAAAATCTCTTATTTTATAATCAATTGATTTAATTATCTATTAAATAAAATAAAACTGTTTATGAAAATACATAATTAAAATATAATTACTATCTGCAAAGAAATTTCTATAACGAAAGATTTATTTTATTAAAAAATAAGCAATAGCAAAGAACAGTTTTGAACAACTCTCTGCTATATAATTTCACTCATATTTTGAACAATAGCCATATATATATATATATATATATATATATATATATATATATATATATATATGTGTGTGTGTGTGTGTGTGTATGAAATTGAATAAAAATTTAAAAAAGTATTAGAAAATTAACATATCCTACCGAAACCTTATATAGATTTAAATGAACAGAATACAATATCCACTTTTTAAATGAAAAAAAGAATGGCTCGCCCGTAAATAATAACCCGGAAAAATATATTTATAAAATTATCAAAAACATATATTCTTATTTCGTTGATTTAATTCTAATCTTACAAGATTATTTCACTAATGTAAACTGCCATATTGTAATTTTGAGATACGTATGAGCAATATGAATTATTTCGATCAGAACATACTTAATAGAAAAATTAATTCAATTTGTTTATTATCTTTTTATAAACATGAAAAACAAAACAAAAAATATATTGTATTTGTAATGTCGTCTTTGGAAAAGAATGAAAATGATTCTCTTGGAAGATTGATATATTTTCTATAAAATAATAGCATTTTATTGGTGTAGAGTAAACACAATTCATTTTGAATAAATAATGTGTTTTCTCTATGATATTTAAAATCATATCCTGAAAATCTAAATTAGTTTCTGTTAAAGGAAAGATGTCTCTCTTTCTCTCTATCTATTTATTTATCTATTTATATATCTATTTATTTTTCATCTCTCTATGTATCTATCCATTTCTCTCTCTCTCTTTCTGTATTTATATATATACATATATATACACATCGTTCTATATATATTTTTGAGATAATAAATAAATATACTTTTGTTTTGTACACTAGCTCTTTAATATAAAGTTATGACTGCGACACAACCTGGCAGGATTAGTTAACAATGAGAAACAAATATTCAAGATAATTAAATACATGCTTATACGATTTTACCAAAAGTTACTAAGAATTTATCAAATAAAATATGTGTATTATTTATTTAACCATTATATATATATATATATATATATATATATATATATATATATGTTATATAATATAATTAATCAATTAAATAAATAATAAATAATTATAATATTATTAATAAATAATTAGTACATAATAAAACAATACATTATGTAATATATTATCATACTCTTTTATTTGCATCGATGTAAAAATCTTAATACCTTCAGCATATTTTCAGGAAATACACTCTTGAATAAAGATAACATATTAGTAATTCACTAATCCTTTGATTTGTAATGATCATAGATATATTTAAAAATGTGCTAGTAAAATTTCGAATAAAAAACACAATTATCTACTAACTTAATTTCATAAATTTGAGTTATACATTAAATTTCACGTCAAGAAATATTTGTATAAAAATAAAAACAATAAAAAAAATGCTGATTCATATATGAAGAAAAAAATATACAGAATTACATCAAGCAGAGCTTTAAAGTTTAACTATAAATCTATTTTATAGATGTTTCTAATAAAGATTGTTATTATCAAAAATTATAATTAATTAATATTTTTTTCGACAGTTATACAGCTCCAATGTTCAAGAAAGGATATAGGAAAGATTTAGATATTGAAGATATATATGATCCATTAAATGGTGACAGATCCGCTCTTCTTGGAGACAAGCTGGAAAGGTATTATTTAAAAAAAATATATTTTAAATATATACATACTATATATAATTATATAAAAATTCATATACATATTTTTTTAATAGCTTTTTTATAGATTTTAATTTATGATTTATGTCTTAAGGATCAAAGAGTTTAATTCAACTATTTTAATTTTCACAATTATTTAAAAATGATTCATTTCCTTATTTGTAAACATTTCAGTGTCATGTTTGTGAACGTTACAGTGCGATTTTTTCATAATAAAAATAACAAAATAAATCTTTTAATATCATAATTTGTTTCTAAATTTAACGACAATCAATTAATATATGTTTACGTTTTTGATTAATTAATCGACATTTTTATAATGCTTAGTTTTTCAATTAAACTAGAGAGGTTTTATTACTAACATAAAATATAGTTTTTATTTCTGTGCCGAATTTTCTCATTAATTCAGAATGAATATCGAGATTTAATTGTGATTTTATTGATTAATATTTATAAACAAACGCATTAAAACGAAATGTATTAAAAAATTATAAATTTATATTTACATTATTTCTTTGTACGTGGATATGTTTTACGAATGGAATGCAATAAATATTTTTTTAAACAACTAACATTCTAAACAACAATTAAATATAACAATTGATCTGGAGACTAGTGAATAACAAATAATTAACATTCCTTTTAAATTTATTTTTAAATGTATGTTGACACAAAAATATTTTTTTTTAGAAAATGGTACGAAAATATAAAAAAATCGAAAAAGGTTAATAAAACTCCTAGTTTCTTAAAGACAATTTTAAGTACATTCGGTTGGGAGTTGACAAGAACTGGAATTATCCTTGCTATATTTGAACTTGTTTTACGATTAGGTCAACCACTCTTATTAGGACAGTTATTAAAATATTTTAATAAAGATTCAAAAATGACACAGTCAGAAGCGTTAGGGTGGGCAGGTGGAGTGATAAGCGTTAATTTCGTTAGTTCGTTTTTTATTAACCAATACTTAATAATGAGTTTTCGAACTGGAATGAAAGTTCGGATTGCATGCTGTTCGTTGATTTATAGAAAGGTATGTGCTTTATATATCAAATAAATAATCCTGAATGGGTAAACATTAACAATAGATACTTAATTTATTTCAATCACTTTGAATCTTTTTTATTTCTTATTGCTTTTTTGAAAGATCTCTAAAGTTTCCCATTACCATCAAATATCAAAACTGTTAAAAATTTACATAAATTATTAAATTTGAAACAATAAATAATTTATATTGGTATTTTTTTAAAAAAATTACAAAAACTTTATTTCATTTCAGTCTTTACTTTTGAGTCGTACTGCTTTAGGAGATACAGCATCAGGAAAAGTTGTCAATTTACTCTCAAACGATGTAAGCCGTATGGACGTGTGTGCACCGTTTATCCATTATTTGTGGACAGCTCCAGTTTCGGCCCTCATGATTCTTTATTTCATGTGGACTGAGGCTGGTTTTGCCGGGCTTATTGGAATGGGTGTAGTGTTCATTGTCGTTCCTTTACAAGGTAACGTATCTATTGCATTTAATTCGAATGAAATTTAATGCATAATAATAAAAAAAGAAACTTACATTTAAATTCAGTTTGTATCATTGATATTAAACATAGTGTTAACATAATGGCAATACAATTCTGGATTTTATTTTTTATAAATTTTAAATATTTATATATATATATATATATATATATATATGTATATACTTCAACTCGATAATTTATAGTACCTGAGATCTATACATGCCCAGAAATTACTCTTTTCAATTTTATAGGATAAATACATATTGATTTTAAATATAAATAATATATATATATATATAACTGATTTTTCGGTACCTTAGAGCTCTAAGGTTATTGGCATTACTATCAAAATGCACATAAGTAATAATCAAAAATGATCAATAATTAATAATTGATCAGAGAACACTTTTGTAAGGGAATGAAAAATTCATCTGTTTTCGTTCTTTACTCCTTTTGTTTCTAATTAAATTGTATTTTATGTAATTTTCCAAAGGCAAATATACTTGATAAAAATCGTTTTTTCATGAAGACTAATTTTTACCAATCTTTAATTCGTTCTCGTTTAAAATAAATACCTTTTATTTTATCTTTCTCTTAAACTTTTTATTTCATTGTAAAAAGAAGATAAAAAATATTAATTTAAAGATGTAAATAGGATTTAAAATAAAAACAATTCATACATCACAGAATAGTTCATGTAAGAAGAAAAATTTAATAAACAAACGTTTTTCATATAAAAAGAACTTGTTTCAAATATATAACTGCAAAATTTTGATTCAATAAATATATTAATAACATTCACAGTTCTAAAAATATTAAAATAAAAACATATACTAACTTTTCAACTTTCTACATTATTTATGAAGAGAGTATTATTGAAAAAAAGTTCTAGAACATATTTAAAAGTAGTTTAGAGTTTATACCAGTTAATAAAATATTAATATTAAAAAATAAATAATAATAGATTTGTTTTGTAACAATTTAAAAGCCTTCTTATCGATTTAAAAAAAAAACAATGGAGAAATTGATTAACCTATCTATATTCTAGCTTATTCTACATTATCTAACTTGCAGATTAAAATCTAAATAATGACTTGTAAAGAATATATGATAACGCGTAATTATTTTGTGTAAGCTTTTTCTCAACATTTCAGCATACACCGGAAAATTATCATCTAAATTTCGATTACAAACTGCTTACAAAACTGATGAAAGGGTTCGATTGATGGAAGAAATCATCAGCGGTATACAAGTTATAAAAATGTACGCATGGGAGAAACCTTTCACCAAACTTATTGAAATTGCGAGAAGGTAAGAAGTTTATATTATATTTGAAATAATCATAAATCTCCAAAATTTAATTATATATTTAAACTAACTGTATTTGTTTGGTCTATTCTATATTTTTAATATGTTGTTTACAATTAGTTAATATTCTTAGTACTCATTTTAATAGTAAAATTTAAGTAAAATAAATTAAAATAACAGTGTATATATAAACAAATGTAATGTTTTTTTAAAGGCTGGAATTGAATGTAATTACGAAAAGTTCTTATGTACGTGGTCTCTATATGACCTTTAATTTATTTACAACACGGGCTGCTTTGTACGCTGCAATGGCATCAATGATTGCTTTTGATCAAGAAATATATGCAGCTAAGGTAAGCACATTAAATAATAATAAAAAAAAGTTATTGTTAATGTATTTCTAAATTGAACTTTCATTCAATATATTTTAAAATTTTAGAATTATTTTCATCTTTTCATAGTTATTTAAAATATAATAATATTGATCTCAAAAATTAAATCTTATATGATAAATATAAATATGTTTATTCATATTCATTGATGCAATTTTTAGAAGTATTCGCACTTTTATTTTTAATTACAAATTCGAAAATATAAGAATCGGATATTCAATATAAATGTATTATGTTTTATTGTTATATAATTTAAAATGTATTGATGTTCTCTTGAAAAAGTATTAAATTAATAAAAATATGAATCAGTACATATAAAATTAACGTTTATTTAGAAAGGGTTGTTGAAATAGTACTATGCAAAACAAAAAAAAAACAATATTGTGAACATCACAAAAAAATAAAATTGTTCATATTATTTTTCAATTTTCAGATATTCGTCTTTTCGTCATACTTTGCCATTTTGGCTCACACAATGTCAAGTATGTTTGTAAGAGGTATCTCTGAAATAGCTGAAGTACTTGTCGCGTTAAAACGTTTACAACAATATTTACTATATGATGAATTCGAAACGAAAGAGAAAATCGAACTGAATGGAAACACATTAGATAAAACAAAACCGGCTCCTGAACCGAATTACGCTATTAAATTAGTAAACCTCGATGCAAAGTGGAATGCGAGTTTGACCGATACCGTTCTACAAAATTTCAACGTAAACGTGCCAAAAGGAAAACTGGTCGGTGTTATCGGACCAGTAGGATGCGGAAAAAGTTCGCTTTTACAAACACTCCTCGGCGAATTGCACATAGCGAACGGTTCGATAGACGTGAACGGTAAAATATCGTACGCTTGTCAAGAACCGTGGGTATTTGCGGCGTCGGTACGACAAAATATCCTTTTTGGAGAACCGTATGATAGAATGAAATATAATAAAGTTGTGAAAGCGTGTTCGTTGAAAAAAGATTTCGAACAATTTCCGCACGCGGATATGACAATAGTAGGTGATAGAGGAGCATCGTTGAGTGGTGGACAAAAGGCGAGAATCAATTTAGCGAGAGCCGTATATCGGCAATCTGATATTTATCTTTTGGACGATCCTTTATCAGCTGTAGATACGCACGTAGGAAAACATTTATTTGAATCATGTATCAGTTCGTATTTACAAGATAAAACGAGGATTTTAGTTACACATCAATTGCAATTCTTGAAAGATGCAGATTATTTGATTGTCATAAAAGATGTAAGTGTTTTTTTTTCTACAATAAACCAAATTACACAGAAATCGGACACTCCACACTTATTCTTTTAATATGTTTTTTTTCACATATTTCTTACTTTATAAAAAAATAACCGAAATTGATTAAAATAATATCATGTGCATGAAAACCAATTATATTAATAACATTATCAAAATATTAATTTAATTATCAAAATTAAATAGACTCTCATAATCCATATATATATATATATATATATATATATATATATATGGACCACAATTATATTCTTTAGTACTGCAATTAAATTCATTTTCGCAAATGAATTAATAGAACACATCACAAATCATTCCTTAATCAAAAGTGTTCAATGATTATTTCTTATCTGTTTCAATATATTAAAATGCATTTCGATAGAAATAGCATCCTCTTTAAAGAAATCAAGCACTGAAAACCGATATCAATCAGAATTTACTACTCTATAATTACACAAATTAATAACATAAATCATAGAAGAACTGTATTGATATTTTTTTATATAATAAAGGGAAAAATAGAACAACAAGGGACTTTCAAAGACATTGTCAACAGTGACAATGAATATGCTAAACTTCTAACAAGGAGAGATGAAGAAATAGAAAAGGAGGAAGAACGTAAAGCTAGGGAATCAACTTTAAAGGTAAATAGAAACAAAATTAAATAAACATTGAGAAAATACTTTTAAAAGTATATTATTCAAAACTATTGAATAGTTAATCGGTTTTATAACAACTGCAACTAATATCGTCGTGAAAGAAAAAAAATATTATTCTTTTGGAATTGTTTAATGTAGAAAATAATTACAATAAATGTTTCAGAAAAAAATATCCGTAACATCAGTCAAAAGTGACTCGACAGACGGGGAAAATGAAGATGCTGATTTACAAGCAGAACAAGCGGAACTATCATCAAAAGGCACTGTTAAAGGAAATCTTCTCTTCAGATATTTTGGAATCGGTGCAAATATTTGCGTCGTTATATTCGTCGGTTTGCTATTCCTTTTAGCTCAAATTTCTGCAAGTGGAGCTGATTTTTGGGTATCATTTTGGTAAGTTTTCATTTTTTTTTAAATAATCATCAAAGCAGAATAAGTAAACGTTTATTTTTTTATATATCCTTTCAAAGTTTGTATGCATTTTTATCTTCGTCTTCCTAAACAGAATTTCTGTTTCAATTATTTTCTAACATTCTCATTACTTTCGATTCTATATTATAAGAAAATGTTGATTTACTCGTATAGTTAATCGAAAATAAACGATTTTGTGAATATTCTTAGTTTTATCTATTTTTCTAATTCTTTATAACATTATTATGTAGTTAATTTTTACAATTTTCTTAGATCATTAGACTTATCATTAACTAGTTTTGTTTCTTAAATTTATTTAGATCGCTTTTTTAATTTAATATAATATTTTTATATAAAATCCTTTATCAAGCAACATTATTTTTTTAATCAACTCAGTTTCCAGCTGTTGTATCTCTACTTTCTCTCAACTTGTTATTTGTTTCTGTTTCATAGTATCTTTAAAACGACCATTTTTCATTATTGGGTTAAAATCTATATTAATATTCATTTTAAAAATGGATTGATATGGCATTCTTTGAATACACAACCTAAATCATTTTTTCTATTAATTTGTTCTATTATTAAAACTTTTAGCATCAAATAATCAGTTGCATTATAATTAACATTATATATTTACACATACGGAAATTAAAACTTCTTTTTTTATATTCTAGTTCAAAAATTCATTTTAAATTTCGTTATTATTTTTGTTTATCATTTTATTAAATCTGATATCAATATATACATAAAGATAGCAAATAGTATTATATAAAAATACTATTCTTCTAATTTTATTAAATTATATGATTTTAAAATCGTTTTTTCAATATTTTTACTTCATGATATTAAATATTATTTGCCACAGTTTCAATAACTTGTAAATCAATGTAATAAATTTCTAATATTTTTTATATTTTTTAGGTCTAATCAAGAAGAATTACGAAATTGTAATAAAACAGAATTATCAGCGAATGAATGCCATGAACCGTCTCTTAGCCAAGAATTGTGTATATATATTCATACAGGATTTATAGTCGCAATATTTTTATTTGCATTTGTTCGTTCTATTGTATTTTATCAACTCTGTATGAAATGTTCGCAAAAATTACATAATTCCATGTTTTCAAGTATTGTTTGTACAACAATGCGATTTTTTGACACCAATCCATCAGGACGTATATTAAATAGGTAATACATGTTTTAAATTTAATATTTTTCTAGTGATTCTCACACAAATAAAAATTATAAACCGAAAATTATAATTTTTTAGATATTTTTTATATTTTATTTACGAATTCGTGTAGTACTATATTTAATTTCTCTGAATAAGAACGATGATTAAATTTCTATTTTAGATTTTCGAAAGATATCGGTTCGATTGATGAACTACTTCCAAAATCTATACTCGATGCAACTCAAGTGTTACTTGTAGCAACAGGATCTGTGGTACTTGCTGCATATGTAAATCCTTACTGTTTAATTGCAGTTGCATTATTGGGTATAGCGTTTAGCTTTGTGAAAAAAATATATCTTAAGACGTCGAAAAATGTTAAACGAATTGAAGGAATAAGTACGTACATTTTAATAAAAATATTATTCCATTTATATCTATTTTCAGTTTTAACGAACAAATTTATTTCGTTATTTTTTTTATTTAAATAATTCTATATCGAGTAATATTTTGATTTCTAGAATAATAATTTCTAAAGTAGCACTAAAAATAAGTATTTTTAAATTTGAAATCCTATTTATAGAAATATTGATTGTCTTGATCCATCTTACTGTTCTTTATATATATATATATATATATATATATATATATATATATATATATAATTTTTAATTTTTTCTGATTATTTTGTTTTTTAATGAAAATTTAACGAGACCTTTTCAATAAAATGAAAATTTAATGAGATTCAAGCTAATACATCATGAGTTAGAATATCGTCCTGTAATATTTCATTTCTAATTCGTTAGAATAATAAATATTTAAATTAATATTTTGCTAAGTGAATTTCAATTTTAAATAATAAAATAATAAAAACATAAAATTTATCAAATAGATTCTAAATATTTTTAAATTTATTTAATGACCACTATAATATTACAGCTAGAAGTCCTGTTTTTACACATTTGAATGCAACACTTCAAGGATTAACTACAATTCGAGCCTTTGGTACACAAGAAATTTTAACACAGGAATTTGATAAACATCAAGATTTGAACACGGGAGCATGGTTTATGTTTATTTCTTCTAATACAACATTTGGGTTTACTTTAGACATCATGTGTTTTATATTCGTCTTCTTTGTGACGTTTAGTTTTGTCATCGCTAAAGACCCCGACAGTAAGTCAATATTTTTTTTCTAAATTTTACACGTTTAAATCGAATATGATTAGGACAATTCGTTGTTTATATGCCTAATGGAAATACGTTTTTAATTTAGATACTGGAGGAAATGTAGGTTTGGCTATAACACAAGCTATGGGTTTAACTGGTTTGGTTCAATGGGGTATGCGTCAATCAGCTGATGTCCAAAATCAGTTAATGTCGGTTGAACGTGTTTTGGAATATTCGAATTTAGAATCGGAGCCAAACTTAGAATCCGATAATAAACCACCAGCTAACTGGCCACTAAGTGGTAAAATTCAGTTTAAAAACACGTACATGCGTTACGTTGACACAGATCCCCCCGTTCTTAAGAATTTGAATATTACAATTCAACCTTCTGAAAAAGTAGGAATTGTAGGTAGAACCGGTGCAGGGAAATCGTCTTTAATAGCAGCACTGTTTCGATTAGCTAAAGTCGAAGGAAATATTTTTATCGACGGGGTTGATACAAAAGACATCGGATTACAAGATTTAAGATCGAGGATTTCGATTATTCCTCAAGACCCTGTCCTCTTCTCTGGTACAATGAGAAAGAACTTGGATCCATTCGACGAATATCCTGATTTTATGCTTTGGAAAGCTTTAGACGATGTAAGTATTATAAATTCATCAATATTTTCGTATATATATATATATATATTGAATACAGTTTTATATATTTTTTTAATTTTTTATCAAATTTTAGGTTGAACTTAAAGATGTTATTGCTGCATCGAACCAATTAGAAAGTAAAGTGATGGATCATGGAGCAAATTACAGTGTAGGGCAAAGACAACTAGTATGTCTAGCGAGAGCTATTTTACGAAATAATAAAATTCTTATGTTAGATGAAGCTACAGCTAATGTTGATCCTCAGTAAGTAATATAATAAATTGTATTTCAATCTGACATCTATTAATAGTTGTATCTGCCAGTTAAGCTTCGTAATTATCTATTCAAATCTTATATTTTTTTTTATTACAGGACCGATAAACTGATTCAAACAACAATACGTGAAAAGTTTGCAACATGCACTGTGTTAACTGTTGCACATCGTCTTAATACAATCATGGATTCAGATAAAGTTTTAGTCATGGATTCAGGGTCGATGGTAGAGTTTGATCATCCCCATATACTTTGTCAAAATAAAAACGGACATTTTTATAAAATGGTAGAAGAAACAGGACCAGTGATGACTGAACAATTATGTCAAATTGCAAAAGATGCGTATTTAAAATCTCAAATGTCAATAATATCACAACTATCGCATTAAACAAGTTAATTTCATTCATCATAAACATTTTTTTTTATTTTTACCGAATATTTTCAATTAATACATTTTCTTAATCATTCATTTTATCACATTATACATAATTCGTGTAGTATAAAACATCATAGAAAACAATTTATATCTAGATTATAAGTTAAAATTCATATCCATGCATCAAATAAAAATTTGTAATTGGAAACTGTTCGAAGTATATGGAGGATATTTATCAATATAGTATTTTCATAAATTTTTTATTCGGTATAATTGTATACAATTTAAAAATATGCGGAACTAAACAATATTTGTTTATAAATATAATTATTATTTCTAAAAAAATACCCAAAAAGTACTAATACTCGTATTTCAATATGTAATGCTCATTCGATAATAATTATTGATTCTATTTTTCTAGCGAAAAAGAAATCTATTTTATATTTTTTATGTGTAAAAAGAGCGTTGTTTAGTATAAACATGAATATAATTAAACACTAATTTCGTTTAATATTTAATTAATATATTAGTATATTTAACTTATTAACGTTTATTAACAATAATATTCAATTCCAGTTTCTGTAACAAATAGTTTCGATATTTTATTTGAAAAATAACCGCCATACTGACTTTTACTAACCCAGTTTAAATATACTTTAAATATATTAAATTTACTATGTAAAAATCGAGCCATAAATATATTTTTAATACTAAATTAAATAATGTATAATAAGTTGTTTTTTTTCTTTTTGTACTTAACTTTTAATGAACTAACATATTTACAAAATTAAAAAAACATATTTGTGTACAAATTAGAAAAATGAAAATACTATGTATATAAATTTGTATATTTAAAAATAATTGTAGTTAATTACTTTTTTTTTAAAAAAAAAAACAGTATAATAAGTAACATTCATATTTTATGTACGAATGGAAAAAATACATAAAACACATGACAAAATATTAAGTATTGTAAAGTGTTATAATAATTTGATGCAATATAAAATTATGTGTTGTTTGTTGAATAAACTTTTCCGACATTTATGTACAAAATGTAAATATATATCTTAATGTATAATATAAATTGTTATTTATTTTTAAAATATATCATTTAAATAATCATATATTTTTCACTATTGTTTCAATCTTTGTTCTAAATATTTCCAGTATGTTTTTATACTTTTTAGTTACTAATATTAAACACATTTTTGAATATTATAATTTTGATTAAAAAAAATATTTTTTAATTAAAAATTCTAATCATTTTGTCAAACTAGAAGGCTTTAAAATCTTGAATGTTCCTTAGATCAGAGATTATAGTTTATAGTTGTGCACCATGTTTTTATAGGTCCAATGAGCCTACTTTTTACAGTTCAATCAAGAGAATAAACATGAAAACATCCTATTACTGGCATGAAAATATAATTCCTAATAATTTTATTTGTTTACAGAATTTTGATCTAAATTTACACTATTTATACACACACACACACACACATATATATATATATATATATATATATATATATATATATATATACGTTCAAAATAAAATTGAATATATGTAACATTTTAACTTTTTTATCAAATAAACATCCCTATTTTTTAAAAAATATTGATAAAATTGAACTTGGTATATAACTAAATAATTCTTTTTCTAGAATTTTGTTATACATTTACAAATAAATTATGCAATGCTTTAAATAAAAACTGAATAAATGAAAACCCAATTACATTTTCAAAGATTAGTATTTCTTACATTACCTTCCATCAATTTTGTACTGAAATGTTTAAGAACAAATATATAATAAAAAAGAAAAATGTTTTTTTTTTGTTTGTAAAATATGATGGAAAATGTGTTTCAATTTTATCAGCAATTAATTTTTTTAAGAATATTGGTTCTTAGTTGTTAGTTTGTAACACCTAAAAATATTATTTTAAATTACAAAATTTTACACCTACTATAATTTTTAAAATTATTTATTAAAACAATATTTTAATTTCCTGATAATAAAATATCTTAAATTTGGTGGTTATTTATATAAAATTTTGTTTTTATATAAAATACATACATATATATATATATATACAAATATATATATATATACACTCATGATATATATATATATATATATATATATATATATATATATATATATATATATCAATAATACACATATCAATAAAATATCAGAAAGAAAAGTAATATAACTGAAAAAGGAAATTATTTAAAATGTTCGTTCTGTATTAAGTAATCAAAACTGCTGATGATGATACATAAACTCCAACACAAACAAACTGTGATGAAATATAAGCAAGTGTAAGAATATAAGTAATTATATTTTATTTATTTACAATATAAAAAAATAAATGCAAATATAGATTTTTACAAACAAGTATACAAATCTATACATGATAAAAGGTGTAATCTTTTAACATTATAAAATGTTTAAATAGCACAATTATTATACATTTAGCTATATTTATATATAAAAAAACAACATATTATAAATAATAAAATTATAATGATTTATTTAATGAAAATGTGTTTAGCAACTTCTTATATACTAATTGAATCTAATCACTAATATAGCAACTTTGTACAACAAAAATCTGAAAACAATGTATATGTACATATACTTATTTGCTGATATACACAGATCTTAACAGATGTAAAACTTATACTAGAATTATTTTTATACATAAAACTATGAATGAAAATACCATACATTCATTATAATTGCAAAAAAAATTCAAACGATGTTACACAGATTGTAATATTTTAAAATATTTCATAATTACATACACACATATACATATATATATATATATATATAAATGTATGTTTGTATATATATATATATATATATATATATATATATATATATATATATATGTTTTGATATAGCTTTTTTTATTAACAATAGATAAATATACTATTTACTTCTAAAAATAACAATGTTGAAAATTGTAACTTGTAATAACTTAAAATTTTGATGTAAATTATTAATAAAAAGGAATTATTGTCCTTACAATAATTGACAATATTTTTAATATGTTTTAATGATTAATTACATCTATGTTTGTATTTACACTTTCACACTCACACATGTTAATATTTAATTTTAATGTTGAATTCGACTTAATTCATTATTGTTGTATTGTTGGTAAAATAGTTTACTTATACTTAGTTATTAAAAATAATCAGTAACTGATTTAAATTATAAATTTATTTTTCATGCAAGATGTGACAAATCATCCAACTCTGGAGGTGGTATCATTTGTTCCGGTTTAATGGAACCTTGAGCAAACATTGGTTTTGGTACTACAGATATTGGAGGTTGCTGGACTGAAATTTGAGACTAAAAAAAGTACAGTCATTACAAAAACTATTAAATATTTATTTTATAAACTCACCTGACTGACAATAGGTGATGAAGTACTGCTAGACGAAGAATTTGGCATACAAACCACAACTAATTTTGATTGTGAGGATATAATTTTTTGTGTTTGTGATGTATTTGATGTTGTAACAAATTTAACTACAGTGTTTCCTTGTGAAATTTGTGACTGTTGAACAGAATTCGGAGATGGCAATTGACTAGCAGGTGTCTGTGGTCTTTGTGTTACAATTACATATTTTTGATTTGGTGTGGGGTTAGGTTGTCGAACTTGAGTTGGATTTCCCATAACAATTGTTCTACTTGAAGCAGTGAGATTTGAGGTAGGTGTAGTGAGACCAGGTACAGTTGGAGTTTTTGTTGGTCCTCCAACACCAGCTATAACTGTTGTAGATGAAGTCACCACATTAGATGATGAAGTTGAACTAGTTGCAGGTTGAGTTCGAGCTTTGATTACAGCTGCTTGCAAAGATGGACCCAGATATCCATAGTCACTCTTATACTCTTCAACATAATCTGGTGTATTTCTAATTGTTTTTAAAATAGGAGCTAAGACTTTAACCATCAGGTGTTTTATATGACCAGCAGCTATTTTATCAATATTATTTGTAACAGGACCTTCTAAACTACTTTCAATACGATCAGATACATATTTAATTCTTGGAACAACAAACACCTTAATGACTTCTGCACCTAGCTCAGATAAACCCTCAATAGCGCCATACAGACTGGAAAGTGGAGGTTTATCACCATACAATGCTCGACTGAACATTCTTGTAACACGTGTTTGAATATTATTAGTACTAGTATTGAAATTCTTGCATATTTGAGCCATTAACCTTGAAGCAAAATCCCTCAATGCCCAATGATTGTCAAGTTCAGGTCTCATACACAATTGCCGAGATACAATACATGTTGATACAGACGGAATTAACTCGTGTAACTAAAATTAAAATATTAAACGTTTCATGTTTCTAAACTTTTTTTTAATTACTTACTAATATTTATAAAATGGTCTATTTAATATTTGAAGTCAACAAAGAAAATGAGAAACTTACATATTTTTCCAAATAAAGAGACTGATTATCTAATAAAGCTTTGACCATTCTCATTAAATAAATTAACAATGCTAAATTATTTTGTACAACATTAACTCTCACTCCTTCCGCTATGAAGGTACACATGCGTGGTAACATTTCATGTAACCCTGGATCACATGCTAAACTTTGTAACGCTTCTGCTCGTCTTGCTTCGTCTGATCCAACACAAGCTTCTGTAATTTCTTTATAATACAACTGTTGTTCAACTGACAGTTCATGTGTAGCAAGTTGTTTAACATGCACAGTTTCAACATTTCTAAGTTTTTGTACTTTTCCTGTACTAGGTTTACCAGCCATTTCTTTTGCTGATTTATTAAGTTTAGTTATGGGATCAATAGCTTCAAGCTAAAACAAATGGAATTTAAAATGTGATCGACACACATACCTATATATATGGTACTTACTTTTTGAACTTCTTTAGATACTGGTGGAGGATTTTCTGGTATTGTCGGTTGAACACCATCAATACATAACCAATGTGGTCTTACAGTCATTTCAAGTGGAAGTTTTGGAGGCGGTGATTGAAGTACCTCATTTATGTCAACATCTTTTTCTTCTGTGAAGTGTAATTCTCTTCCACCACCAGATGCAAACCGGAATGGTACAGAATCAGGGCAATAAAACCCATATTGTGGCTATAGAAATAAAATACTCACTTACAGAAATCTAATGTAAAACATTCAAATTACGACGTAATTAAAATTTTAAACCAAATTTATTTAAAACAAAATATGTAAAATTTAATAAGATATTTAAATTTAAATTTTTAATATTTTTACCTCAATATTTTTAACTCTTAATGAATGATCTATATCATTTGTTGACAATTTAATACGTTTAGCATGGTGCATAAATTTTGCTGCATCTTGTATTATCATTTTTAATTTATATGAAATATCATCAGCCAATTCTTTAGCAGCTTCATCGGGCAAATTTCCAACGCCAACACTTTCAGCGATAACTTTAATTGATTCTATAGATATAGTTGTACCATACAATAAATCTGCTTCGTTTACTTTACTCATTTTTAATTTATATTTTTTTGTTTTGAAATTTTAATTCATCAGTTAGGTTAAGAATGCTTGACATCAATACACGCCATTTTGAAAACGCTATACAATAGAATTTAAATAAGAATTGTAAATAAATATATCTATGAATTATATGACAATGAGAATAAAATTATGTAGATATACTTAGACATTAATAATGTAATGTCTAATGAAATGTAATGTAAAATTTATAATCGTAACATTTACTTCTTTTCAATGTTAGTTGAAGTTGCAATAATTATAAAATGTATCTTCCTATGAATATTTTAGAAAGGTTTTCAGGTTTTTAACTTTAACCACAATCTCAAATTATGGAAGAAATTATGATTAAAAAGTGCTTTCTCTCTAATTAATAATTACAAATTAAATTAAAATTGAAATAAATAAATGAAAATTAGACTTAAGGAAAACAAAATACATATCTTTATTTTTTATAATAAAAGTATATAATATCTTGTTATTAACTTTTTTCTTAACTAATGACGTTTGTAAATATTGCAAGGCAGTATATTCATATATGTATTCCTATATAAATGCATACATATAATCTAAGCTTGTTTTGTGTCCAATTTTATTCATATCTTATATTTAAGAAAAAAATTAAAACTGCTCGGATTTATTATTAAATCCATAAATAGCATGAGTGAATATATAATAGTACTAATTCTATTTGTATATCTTTTCAATTGATTTTAGTTAGAGAATTAACAAAGTCATGGAAAAAATAAATGTTTATCAGTTTTTGAATTGGCCTGACAAATCAACACTCTAGTAGTCATTGATTGCTCTGACCAATGATATTAAACCACGATTCTTGTATACAATATAGAAATGACAACTCGGTGAACGAAGAGTCTTCATGTGAGTTGACCGTATAAATGTGTGGTAAAGTCAGTTGAAAAACTTTTTAAGTGATAGTACAATATAACTTTTACAATGTATTATATGGATAATGTTAATTCTTTATTCAGCGTTACACTCACTCCTTATGTAGTTTTATTAGCATTAGAAATAATAATTGATGGTAATTTTTATCTTCTAACCTCTGTAATATATACTGATATCAAAGTATTTTTTAGTAATCCTTAATTTTATTTTAGTTTCTGAAACTGCTACCCAGGCAACAGTAAACAATCATTTAGAGTTAGGAAGACATTTTTTGACACAGGGTCAACTATCTGATGCATTAACACATTATCATGCTGCAGTAGGTAAGTGTATTTTAAATTCAAATTATTTGATATATTTCTTTTTAATATGTAAATAATTGTATGTAAACAATATGTACAAATATTTATATAATTATATATATTTTTTTAGAGGGTGATTCGAATAATTTTATGACATATTTTCAACGAGCCACAGTTTATCTGGCATTAGGTAAAGCTAGATTAGCGTTAGGTGATTTGGAACGAACTCTAAATTTGAAACCAGATTTTACTGCAGCAAGAACTAGTCGTGGAGCTATTCATCTTAAGCAAGGAAATTTAGAATTGGCTCAAGTTGATTTTCGTAATGTTGTAAGTATATACTGTTTTGAAACTAAACCATGCATTTATTTGACTGGATTACAAGTATTTCAATTGTCTTAGCTGGAATATGATCCGTATAATCAAGAAGCAAATGAATTAATCAATAAAATAGAACCGACACGTCAGAGTATAGAGTATGCTTATGCGTATTTCCGTCAAGGAAATTATGAATCTGCCATTAGTTTGTTGAATGCTATATTTGATACTTGCCCGTGGTCAGCAAAATTAAGAAAGTTGCGTGCTGAATGTCATATACAAAATAATGATCATTTTTCTGCAATATCAGATTTTAGATCAGCTAGTAGATTAGAAACTGACAGTACAGAAGGTTATTTAGAACTTTCAAAATTATTATATCAATTAGGACATGCAACAGATGCTCTTAAAGAAATTAGAGAATGTTTAAAATTAGATCCTGAACATCCACAGTGTTTTCCATTCTATAAAAAAGTTAAAAAAGTAGAAAAGTTCTTGACTGATGCAGAAAATAGTCTTGAATCTGGCGATTACAAACAATGTATTGTCTCAGCTGAAAAAGCACTTAAAACAGATCAAGATGAAATAATGGTTTCTTTTCATGCAAAACGTATTATGTGTACGTGTCTGGTGAAAGACGAGGAAATTTCACAAGCATTACAAGTTTGCAAACAAGCATTAGAAATTTCATCAGAACCTAATATATATTGTGATAGGGCAGAGGCATACATACTTTCTGAAATGTATGACGATGGTAAGTGATCTTTTTTTTATGAAAAGATGTGTATCATATTAGTACATAATATATTTTTTACAGCTATTAGAGATTATCATTCAGCTCTTGAACAAGATGATAATCATCAAAGAGCAAAAGAAGGTCTACAGAGAGCTCAAAAACTTCAAGTGCAAGCAGAACGCAGAGATTATTATAAAATATTAGATCTCAAAAGAAGTGCTACAAAAAAAGAAGTCGTAAAAGCATATCGGAAGGCAGCTCAAAAATGGCATCCTGATAACTTCCATGGGGATGAAAAAAAGATTGCTGAAAAGAAATTTATTGATATTGCTGCAGCAAAAGAAGTAAATATATCTTTTACTTAAATTAACTTTATATTTATTGTTTCATTACTTATAAATTTCATTTATCAAAAAATATTTTTTAGGTTTTAACAGATCCTGAAAAAAGAGCACAATTTGATAGAGGTGAAGATCCATTAGATCCTGAATTACAAAGTAATAAACATGGCGGACATCATTTTCATCATTTTTATAGCGGTTCCCCATTCCAATTTAGATTTCATTTTAACTAAATCAATTTTACAATTATTTTAGTGAATGAAAACTTTTCATTTATGCTAAGTGAAGAACGAAATGAACAAATTTCAGTGTTAAACGCGTTTAAACGACATACGACAAACTTTCGATAATTTATTATTGCTTTCTACTTGTTAACATGTATATAGTTATGAGAATTATTCAAGAATGCAATGATAAAAATGTATATATTAGTGTGAACATATTACAAATATTGTGATGTATTACAAAAATTAATTTATTAATTAACAAAAATGTTCATTATTTAACATGAACATTCTTGTACGTTATGTACAAAACAATGTTACATTGGCTTCAAGAAGCTACTCTTAATGTACAATTTACAAACTGTATTTTAATATGTGCATATCGATGATTAAACCAAGTACAATTAGTTTTCTCTTAGATTGGTTTATTCACATGCATATAAAAAGTAGTCAGAAGAATGGACTTTGAAAGAACTGATATTTTTTATTTTTCTTTGAGTAAAAAGTGCACTTGCGTTAAAGTGTTTGTAAATAACTAAATGAAATAAAAAATAATGGTTAAATAAAATATTTTTAAGAACATGTCTTTTTCTTAATAAATATTCAGCAACCTTAACTTTTCCTTTTATTAAGTAATATTTTTTTATATGAAGAAATACATGAAATTAAAATAATTTTAAGATTCATAAAATTAGTATTTGTATAATAGAACTACATTTTTATTGCAATTTTTGTGAATTTAAATATGTAAATGAATTGAATTTCGTTATTTACAATAAATAAAAAGTGATTAAGTTTAATCTATAGCAAATTTATAATCAATAGATGATTATTTACTTAACCAATATAGAATAAGTAAAGGTTTAAAAAAATGTATTTTTGAATTGTGGTTTATATTAATATTGAACAATGAAAATAAAAAACACTGTTGTTAGTTACTAGGGTATTTTTATTTGGCGAATACTTCCTGAATTATTGTTACCAACTTCAAGTCTTTTTGTAGTATATAATATCCGGTAGGTTAAGAAGTGTTTATCTTAAAATTACAAAATAATAAATAATTATTCGGCTTGTTATGTTTTTTTTTTGACAAATATAAATTAAAATCAAATAAGGTCAATCATTTTGAGCATGTAATATTTCTTTTATTAATATTAAAGTAATATTATATCAGATGATGATGGATCTTGTTAACAAGTATTAGGTTTGTATGACATACACGTGTGATACGTCTGTTTCATTTCAGAAATGGCTGACGCAGCTAAACCAAAAGCGGAGAAGAAGCCTAAAAAGGCTCCTGTAGTTGATGATAAACCAAAGTTAAAAAAAAGACCACGCAAACGCCATGGACGATTATACGCGAAAGCCATTTTCACTGGTTATAAAAGAGGGTTAAGAAACCAACATGAAAACACAGCGTTATTAAAAATAGAAGGATGTAAAAATAAGCAAGATATTGAATTTTATATGGGAAAACGATGTGTTTTTGTATATAAAGCTAAAAACAAGACTTGTGTTCCTGGTGCTAACAAACGAAGAAAGACCAGAGTTCGTGCTATTTGGGGTAAAGTTACAAGACCACATGGTTGCACCGGATCTGTTAGAGCAAAATTCCGCCGTAACTTACCTGCTAAAGCAATGGGTCGCCGTATTCGTATAGTAAGTATTATACTTTATCTAGTTTGTTTAATAAATTAATGAAAAGTAAGTGTTGAATTGACCTAATGACATAAGAATATTGTAAATGTAGATGTTTTGTATTAAGAATGTAGGTTTAGTGTTATAATTTAACTAGTTATACTTTCGATGATGTTTTGACATTTGAAACCTGAATACCAAAAGGTGTTTAATATGAAGACATTTTTGACTGAGATTTAATTGTATATTTAAATGAATGTTATATGTATATTTTAATTATATATTTAAGAAACTTGTTCTTTTTCAGATGTTGTATCCATCAAGAGTATAAGTTCTAACTTTAATTTATTGAAGATTTATCAATCAGTAAGTAATAAGATACCAGCATTAAGATTGCGTATTAATAATAATAGAAATAGTGTAATTATTTTTCAAATTAAATGTTTTTATTCCATTATATTCATAATTACATTTTACTATATTGAGTCTGTTAATTTTTGATTTAATAAGGAACTTTTCTACGTAAAACATTATTCTTTTTCGTACTGGAAATGTGAAATAATTTACATTAAAATGTTGAATAAAAACTTATATTAAAAGCATTCTTTATCAAATAAAAATAAAGTTGATTAAAATACATTTATACGAAACAGTGTTTTCTTTTATTTTCAGATCATTTTTATGAGCTGTCACATTTTCCAAGTTAAAGTTATATCTTATATTTTGATGTAAAAAATAAAATGTTTATAAACCGATATATTTGTTAATTTATCTATATATTTTTTTATTCCTGTTTTCACAGCAATTTATTACCTTATAAGGTTTGATCTCATGTGTATATATATATATATATATAAAATATGAAAACTAAAATTAGTAAAATGCAAATTTGTTATATGTAAAATGTTTATTAGAAAGTTAACAACAAAGTAGGTTGAAATTTTTAAAATATCTAATATATTACTTGCTGTAGTTTTTGTGTATCTATATTAATACTCGATTTGAGTATTCATTTGGATGTCTTTGTGAAAAAAGGGCAATATATGACAATGCACTCAAAATTGAGATTTGTATTCAAAATTTTCGATCAGGTTTACATACAGTAATTGATATATGCAACTAAAATTACACTTTTGTTTGTAGTGTAGAATAAGTTACAATTCTTCCTAATTTAAAGTTGATATAAACTTGAGGGAATATAAGAAAAAAAGTTGGTAAACATAAATTCACAAATTTTATTTATTAAGATATTTATTTCAGGTCTACATTTTTTAATATGTCCATATTTTTTTTAATGAAGTCAAAGCGTATGTTTGGAAATAGATATCTAACTTATTCCCTTTTCTTTAGATTTTTATAAAAAATGCAATTTAAATATCTCAATAAAACTACATGATAAATATGGGTTGGTTAGTTTTTGGAGTGTTAAGTCGCTTCAACAGCTAAGATCATTAGCGCCCAATGATAAATATAAATTAAGACAAATGTGATTACTGAATTTTCAATTTTTATATTTTCATATCAAAATATAATTCTAACATAAAATTATAGTAAATTATACTTGAATATAAGATATCAATAATATTAAAATTTTGAAAATTGATAAATATGTAGAAAATAAGTCATTTTTATATAATAAAAAATGAAATAGTAATTGCCTTTTTAAATCAAAAAGAAATAACATTGGTTATGATTTATCGCGGTTAATGTTTTGTGTTACAACAATAATTTTTAAATATATTTAATTATTAACTCACAGAATAATAACAGCACAAATATTAAATATTTATTGTTATTATAAAATTCATAATTCATATGACATGTTTTAATTTTACTTTAATTATAGATCTTTTTTTATATTGAAAAATAAAAATACATTTCTGTGACAATTCTTTCAAAAGTACTGTTTTATAAATATATTTTTAATTAAAATATTGTTTGAATAATCAAAATTGTTTTTTTAATATCAATTAACAATTTTTTCAAAGAAAAATTATTAAAATATTAATTTAAATATTTAATATATATATATATATATATATATATATATATATATATATATATATATATATATATATATATATATATATAAAATGGTTATAATAGACTGTAAAGACATACGATTCAGACATTCAAATCTAGACATTCGTCTGTTTCGAAGTCCGACCAATCAAAAAGAACTTATTCTGAAGTTCTATTCAGTATATGTTTCTAAATACCTGTTCTCCTACGTATTTCCTTTCACGCTGAGCGTTAAAACATATAATACGATCTCTTTCTCTTTTTATTCCAACATAAATAGAAAGAGATATTGAAAAACATATGTCCAGTTGCATTGTTTACCTGTGTTTACAAGTGAATTTACTTTTTGTAAGTAACGTGAAACTTTGCAAAATCGTAGTCTCAGTGTCAAAATTATTGAAGTGTTGTTTATAAACATTTGCAATAAGAACATTTACGATGTAATTGCATCAGAAATGTAAATTTAACGAATTATTTTACTTTTAAATAGCTGGAATGCAGTTAAGTAGCGGTACCACCTTTTTAGTTTTTGTGTCTAGAAATATTACCGCATGAACACTAACTGTAAATAATTATTGTTTACCTGTGGTATTAAAAGAAACATTCCCCCATATCAATAAAAGTTTTTCATTTTTATTAAATGGATTTTGTGTTTTTGCTGACATTGAAATACTTACGTTAAAACATATTATATAATTGGTAAGTTTGGTTATTTTGTACTTATGTGCTCATAAAGTCTTGTTTTTTTACCTGTACTACATATATATATATATATATATATATATATATATATATATATATATATATATATATATATATTAAAATTTTAAAAACAAACAAATCATTGTAAAAATATATTTTATAACCAAAATATTTTCTATTTATTAAAACACTCAAGTTAAAATAATTTGAATACACAAAAAAATAACTTGATTTTTTAAATACATAACTTTTTAATAGAAATAAAATTAATTGAACATCAAATTATAAAAGAGTTGTGATTAAAAAAGGAAATATTTAAAAAGTAATTTTCACAAAATATTTAGTTCTTAGTACATATTTCTGATCATTTCGATTGGTTCTAATTATTATCATCAATAATTATTTTTTGAATGTACAGGCTTCTGTTTTATTTCGATTAGTTTTTTTTTACATAAAAATGTTCTTAAACAACATTTTTCTGTTCCATTTATTTTTGTGGCTAGAAAAATTGTTGAATTTATTCTAAAAAATTCATTTCAATATATATATATATATATATATATATATATATATATATATATATATATATATATATATATATCAAACTATGGTTAACGTTATGGTAGTACTTAAAATTAATTTAAATATCAAGAAAATATGTTTTTGTTTACATCGAGTTTAAGAAACTAATTATAAAAACTGAGGTTTTTCCACAAATCTTGAATATAAAATAATTATATAAAAATTCATGAATTCAGTTTGATAAAAAACACAATCTTACTGTTTTTTTTTCTGTTGATTATTAAATAACGATTTATTTTTCGTAATAAAGTATAATTTAATTTTTCTTAAGAAATGAAAGTACGTAAAATGGTTACGGTTTTCAATTATTTACAACTTAGAATCCAGATATAATACATGTTATTTTTTCTTTATTTTTATGAATTTAAATTATCATTGCTTGATTGATGTTCGCTTTGAAATTTTAATAATTCCATCAAATTATTCTTATTTTATTATCAAAAATATTTTCAAGATTTTACTTTATAAATAATAATTGTATCAGATTGTTTTTTACTGTAAAAAAAAGTAATGATAATACCACATTTATTTAAGATTTATTTGGGAGTAGGGGCAATCTTTGAAATTTGCTTTTGTAATAAGATACTTATACTTATCTCCTTTCTGGAGATAAATATATAAAGAAAGAATGATGAGAGAACAATTAATTCAGTCTCTTACGACTCAACTGAAAATAGAATATTTATTAATATTCTTTTTTAATTCTTAGCTTTAATAAAGTTGTGAAGAATTGAATTAAGCAAAAAACAGAATCCATATATATATATATATATATATACAGAGAAACGATGTTAACAAAAAAAAGCAATTTGTAGAACAATATGAGACAATGTCCAATTTCTTTATTATAACATACATTTCGAATTGCGTTATCAGTAATAAAAACAACATTTTTGTAAAATTAAAAACATTAAAAAGTAGGGGAATGGGTTAAATGCGCTAGTAGTAGAACCCAATACAATCGTTTTTATTTCTTTAACTTTTTTCCACAAACTACCGCATGGAATGCTATGTACACGTGAATGTGTACGCTGGCCTACATTAACCAAACACGGTCAATCTTGTTGATGCGCATTCCTTTACATCGGCATAGATCGATCGATCAAAGTAGTCAATCGGTATATAAGTTTGAATTTTAAGATGCATGAAAATTAATGCCTTATATATTGTACAGTCGCCACAGCAGGCTATGTTCAGTAAAAACAATATTATTTTTTCAATATTTCAATTTGTTCGAAAACTTTGTAGATACACAACTTTAGCATTATTTTCAGGATTGGGATTATTTTTTATATGTTATTCGACCGTTTTTAAGTCAAAAGTAACCTAAAAACAACTGTCTATAATAAATTTATGTTCAACATATAAAATAATGAAAAATAACTTTTAATATAAATTTGAGGATATAATTAAAATAAAATGTATTTCAATTTTTTCAATTAAAGAATATTTTGTGCCTACTATATTCACAACTTATACAATAAATAAAACATTGATTTTTCTGTAAATAGAATATCATAAATCCTGTTTAATAAAAATTAAATAAGAATAAAAAGTAGATAAAATAGAATAAACGAGCGAAATAACTAAATAGAACTTGGATTGATATTTAAACTAATTAAATATTTGAATATAAAATGTTAATAATAATTTGTCTCATAAAAGCAAAGATAAATCAGACTGAAACTTAACGGAAATTTTTATGTTCTAACAGTCAATAAAATATATGTTCGCATGACAAATATATTTTTATTCTACTTTTATAAAATAACAAATATGGAATTATGATAGTTTTACATGGAATACATATATACATATATATATATATATATATATATATATATATATATATATATATATGTGTGTGTGTGTGTGTGTGTGTGTTGTGCATGCGTGTCTACATATGTATATGTATATATATATATAACAACTCTTTTCGTATTGTACCCTTGGGATACCTTGAAGTCTCAATACGCCACTACCCGGTTTCAATGCGTCAAAGCTGCATGTAGTAAGAAGAATTCAAAGTATCCCAAAGGAGCAGTTTCAAAAGAGTTGTAACACAAATGGGATCCCGTGTGTACATACATAGAGGATGTGCCAAAATTTATGACGGAATTTGATTTCTTTTCATTTGTGAAACATTGAATCTCTGCGATCATAGTGTGTATAATATACATTGATATTATTACTACAGAACGAATTCTTTATATACTAGAATTGATTTATATACGTGATTAGCATTTTATATGATTATCGTTGATAAAATGGTTATCCTCTCACATAAGCCAGCAATGAAAATCGGTAGTCGAAAATAAACTTTCATGTTGTAATTATCATTATATGGAAACGTTTAATTTTTTAACAACTCGTTTCTATTAAAATATAGCCTATAGATCAAATAAATCGGAACGGTATGTAAAAGTAACAGAAATCAGTGTTATCTATTGAACAAGGAAATATAATTGAGATTTTTTAGATTTCTGTTTATTTTTGAGCCAATAAGAGTTAAGAGAGATTGTTAAAAATGCTTTTAATATGATTAAGTGTCTTTATGTCTGTTCTTATTTACATAATAATTTTCTTTTAAAGTATAAAATTAATTAATTATAAATAATATTCGTACTGCATCAATAAATTTTCTGTATCGGTAACTTGCATAATTATTGTATAAAAATATATACATTGTTTTATGTCATTATATTCAATTATTATTAATTTATCTGTAATTAATTTTGAAAAGTGAAAAGTTTCGTTTTTTAACATGTTTTCACTGCTTGATATTTTAATTAAAATAATGAAATGTATGACAAGAAAATTTGAAATAATTAAATTATCATTATATTGTAAATAAATTCCAATAATATCTAATCTTATTTCGCAACATTATTTAGGGATTTAGGGCGCTTCGACGGCTTTGGTATATAGATAGGATCATATAAATGAAAATTGCAAATTTTAAGGTGCTATATTTGTATTTCTTTTATGTTAAGAACCATTTAAAAATATTCGGTACGTAAATCCGGATCAGGAGTCTAGAAACATTTACAGGTGAAATGAATACGCAAAAACCTGATGATATTTATATGTATGTGTATCTTCAAGTTATTTTTATACCGATATTTACATATATGATGTCCAAGAGGCCATGCCGGAGGCATGCAGATTTAAAACTTGTTTATTTCCTTCTTTAGTAGAAGTTGCCCCATTCGCGGACCGTGTGGTTGTGAAACATAGCACATGTATATATGTATGAAACATACGAGCAGTGTTGCTAATCTTGTAAATGTTAGCTGTTTTCACATCATTGTATTGCGACGATATTTTGTTTGACAGTAATTGTTGACATCCCTAATGTTATTTTAAATAACCATTGTTGATTGAAGACAGAACTAATTTTCGTCAAGTATCTATTTTTTTATATACCATTTTTGCCACAAACATCACACTTGCTTAAAACAATTAAAAATTGCAAAAAATATACTTAAGCAATAGATAACAATTAAGAAATGGTTTTTTGATCCTACACTTAATTAAAACATTTTTTTTTCATTAAATACCATTTTTTGTTACCAATATATATTGCTTGGTATTTATATGACTTTAAATTGTGTTATAATATTTTTTTATTGTAACATCCGTTCAGGATTGGTCGTTCAGGTTCAATCACAATACATTTAAAAAGGAAAAAAGTTATAATAGTTATGCTTTACATTATTAAATGTTTACATACCAGATTAGATGAGGAAAAAATAATACTGCTTATTATGTTAATCGCCTTATTGTAGAAGAAAGAGAATATATGAAAACCAATTCGCGGGATTCGTAGAATTCTTTTTTTTTATTTCAACTAAAGTTTAATTTATAAATTGAACTATTTTGTAATTCACTTTGTTTATCAATTTAATTTATTTTAGTTCATTCACGTTACCTTAGAGCACTTTCCTTTTATCCTCTAATCCTTTTCAGTGTTTTAAAATGTCATTCCTATCTTTTACTTCTTCACATAAAGAGCGTTTCTCTATCCAACTACTATTTTATTTTTTTCGTTCAAGTAATTTTAGATCTAACTTTCGTCTATCGTTATTCAACATCTAAATTCGTATTGGAATTGTATGCAGCATTTTAAGCCTCAATCACCATCAATAATATTAATTTGTTTTTCATTAAACTACTATCGTATGACAGTTACTGCAAAGATAATTGCTGTCTGATGTATAAGAAAAGTATTATTTATAGTCAACGAACAAAAACTGTATTGAATTGAAAATGTAATATTTTTTTCTATATCTAAATACAATAAAACAGTTTTTGTTTATAATTATCATCATTTCATGTAAATAAATAATTGAAATGATTTTATATTATAAAAATTGAAACTCATTTTTTCATAAAAAAAACTATACTTGAAATGAAACCTATACATAGATAATTGGTGGTTTTCATAACTATTCGTGTAATTTATTACAAAATTTATTTTGAAAGAACGGTTCCCTGTTTATTACCATATTAAGGTAGCTACTTAAGTACCATTTGCATCTATGTATTCATTTGATTTATAATATAAAATAAAATATATTAATTTATATATATTTAAAGTTTGTAGATTTTTATTAAACTTTTGGTTTCTTTTGAAATGTCTTAATTCTTTAAAATGAAATAAAGCAAAGTTTGATTTTTATTTACATTCTTACTAAATGCTTTATATATATATATATATATATATATATATATATATATATATTATATATATATATATATATATATTTATACATATGTATATATATATATACATATGTATGTATGTATTTAATGTTTAAGTGAACAAAAGTACTTTGTAATTGCGATAGTCATAAAAAATGAGAAAATTATAGGCGATGACGTATTTTTCTAAGCTGTTTGTTCAAATTAACCAAATACACACGTGTTTTTATGATATATATATATATATATATATATATATATACATATATGCGTACATACATGTATGTATGAAATAATTTATTTGCTTAGAATTATTCTTTTGTATTACTCATATATTCTTTATTTGTTGAACTGCATTGAAAATTCTATTTTTCTATCTGTCAAGAGTAAATATTGACAATACCCTTACTTAACAAACATGCCTTTTATCAACTTATGTTTTTTTTTTAATTAATGACGTAGTATTTTGCATACGTTTCATTCTTTGTTATTGCAATTACTATATTATATAACTGTTGTTTTTTCATTATTTACTTGTGTAGATTTGTTTTTTTATTAAAAAAAGTCGGGGTATTCAATATTTAATTATATATTTTCTTAATATTTCTTTTACAGAATATATATATATATATATATATATATATATATATATATATATATATATATGTTTTAATTATTTAACTGTATGATTGGTTCCAAATGATTATTGAAACTGAAGTTAAAAATATTAGTAATATAATGAAATGTACACAAAATCAAACAGTAAATAATATAATTTTAATTTATTTTAACTAGTTGGATTTGAAGTGTTGGTAGGTCGAATTTGGCTTGCGGATCGAAAAGACTTGGCACAAACATAAATAAACTTATTTTTACATTTATTCGAAAGTATATACGTGAACCTTATCTAATGTACATTATCCGATTACTTGTATTTTTCATATGATATTTTGATTTGGTTAATTATAATGTCTTTCATAGCAATGATATTTTTTAATTTTTAATTGCAAAAACTTTTATGCTGCTTTCTTTCCAAATATTTTTATTGATTTAGTATTAGATTGGTAATTTAGTTAAAAAAATTTAAAGTCGGCAGCATTTGTATATACATTTCAAATTTATACATTAGTATTAATACTAATAAGATGGTGCTGTTTGACGCGCTCTGGAGCTCTTATGGCTGAACTACAAGAAGTGACCCCCTCGAGAGGCCACAAAAAATGTTCAACATTTTAGAGGAAATTCACGATATACGAGTTCTTTAAATTTTTTCACAACTCAGTCATTAACCTCTGCATTTTTGAAATCATACTGTGATATGATGGGGGATAAAGGTAACCTGAGAGAATGACAACATTAGTATTAAATATAAAATTCGATTAAATAGTTAACTGGAATTTATTTGAGGAAATCTGTTTCAATAAATTATATTATTGTTGTTTTTAATTAGAATCATAAATTGTGTTAAATATATCCACATATTTTTAATATGAATTAATCATATAAATTAATTAAATTATAAGTATGTGTTTTTATGCGTGTGGTCCCGTTGATAAATTCTTCTGATTGTCTTCTCCTTTTTGGATCATCTTAGTGTCCTGTTCTCCACTATTAATTTCGACACGTGTGTCATCTTCAAGTAAATGTAAGAATCTATTTGAAGGATACACATGTACCAAAACTAATACTGGAGAACAGACACTTCGATGATACAAAAAAACGAAAACCGATAGAACAACGTAATTAAATTTTTATTTTCAAATTGAAAATTGAACTTTAATAATAACTGTCTTATTTTTTGAACTCTATGTGTATTTATTCATTTAAAAAATGTGTCGAGCAGTCCTTTAAGGTGAATATTAAATATGGATGTTAATTTCATTACCAATTTTCTTAAAATAATTTGATGTATCACGGAAGAGAGTACACAATTAGATGATTCAGCTTATTACATATGCATATAAAAATTATGATCAGAGCGAAGTCTAGTATCATTGACGTATACATGTCACAGACATGTGGTTAATTACAAAATGAATAGGATAAATTCTGCGGACTCGCCAGTGAATGTCAGTTGTATAGTTCAGATGAATTTAGAAGACCGGATTTTGTTTGTTGTAATTTTTTATATTCATTTTACAGTTCTGTCAAGATTGTAATTAAGCTTCCATTCATGGTTTTCTTTTAAAGTATTACAGTTCGTATTTCATTGAAATGTATACAAACAATTACAATCGATACTAAAAGTTCACCTTTTAATTAATACAATTTTATTCTAACAATATTTCAAATTACTAAATGGTACACTGTACAATACTTGGTATACAATTTTTAAATTAATATAACATTTGTATTAATTTTTTTTCGTTTCAATTGAAGAATTATCTCTCAATCTTGAAATTTTTTTTACATTATTTTCTTTGCAACAGATGTAATTGTTTGAAAAAATATTGATAAAAATAAAAACAGGATTCTAATTCTATTAAATACGTACACAGATCAACCAATTAATTATTTGGTTATGCTATCTATTCTAAAAATTTTCTCATAAAATGATTATATACATATATATATATATATACACTGACAAAAAATATCTGTTAAAAATATTTTTCTTAATGAAATATACTCTTTAGAAATCTTTTTGTATTATAAACAAAATGACTGTATTATTATTTTATTATTTCCATGCATGTACTTTGTTCCCAGTGTTATAAACCATTTATTTTTTTATATCTGACCACAGTTTTATTTCGAAATGATTAGGGATAGACGTTAGTGAGTGAAATATGAAATTGTGTTGAAACATATTCTAGTGGTTTCGGTTTGATCTGATAAAATATAAATGAAACAGTCCTGTTATATATTTTTATATATAATGTTTATAATCTTTTGATTTAATAAAATTCTAAATTTATACAATTAAATTGTCATGTTTTACTTATAACTGTATATTTATGCAAGTTATTTTAGAATTACTAATATGAAATTAAATTAGTCAGTTGAGATAAGCACGTTATTTAATAAAAAAATGTGTGTATTCGTATGTTTTAAACTCTGATTTGAACTTACAACAAAGTGATTTAAATTTCAGTATATAACAAATTCGATTATTTTCACTTTTAATAGTAATTAAATACATTTAAAGAATATTTCACTTATTTGTCAATATTTACAAAATGTTTATATGTTTTATGAACTGTTAGTTATTGCATTGATCAATGTTTAGTGAAAAATCAACATTATTTAAAAATATGAAAATTTTGTTGTATATTTTGAAATTACCTATTAAAAAAATATGTTTATGAGAAAAAACTTGCTTTTTATGACTTGTTTGCGAACAGTATTAAAATAAAATTTCTAATTATTTCTTTAAGAAGTTTTGTTAATGAAATTGGAAATTGTTCATATTTTATAAATTAATAATTAATTAGGAACAGTCTAATTGGAATTTTCCATAAGTTTGTCATAAATTATTATAATCATATGTTAATGTTTCTTTTTACAAAAATTTAGACCTTAAAAATGTTTTTTACAATAGTATTAGTTGTTTAATTAAAACGAAACTAAATAATTGTTTTTAAAAAAGTCATCGAGTGAAAAATAGCTGTAGAGAGATTTTAATCATTAATACTTTAGTAAGTGTTGTACATTTAAAACTGAATATATTTTGCATGGAAAAAAATAAATTAATATTTATATTAAACGTCATTATAATTCATTTTAGTATATTATTATTACTGAATAAATTATTAATGAAATTATTAGAAATGTTTATGAGAATCGCCTGTAGCTATTTTTTATAAAAAAAAGATTCTACATTTTATTTCCTATTCCAAATATTTAAATTATATATTTCCGCCATGGATTTTATTAATGTTTTCGTTCTAAATTTCGTATTTTCTATTAAGTATTTGATATCCTGTTGGAGAATCATTTTGCATTCCTTTAAAATTTTGCTCGAACGTCGATTGAGTGATCGAGACTGAACTTTGATGATACACTTTTTGTTTTAGTTTATCCCACTCATATTCGATCGAATTTACATCCGAGCTACGTGATGGCTAGTTCAAAGGCGTGATCCCACGTCACGAAAGTATTCATCATTATATTTGACAGTGTGTGGTCGGTTACATTCATACTAAGTTGTCGCTAAGATAATGTTTATTCTTCAAAAAAATCTGTTATATATCAGGGATCAGTAAACGAATCTTTTCCTACAATACGTACTTCTGTACGGTCTTTTAAAAATATGTAATTCTTCATTATCTTGAAGGAAGATCCGTTATAATTATGTTCACTGAACATAAGTTAGTCATTTCTTCCTCAATATCTGGAGTACATAGGATGATTCGTGCCTCACCTAAATACTCTTTTCCATTCGTCTAGAAGACAGTTCTGGTTAATGATATTAGTTTTGAGTGTGAAGATATTATCTAGAAGATATTATCGAAGATAGTCTAAAAGCAAAGACAAGCTTTGTGTGTTCTCTTACTGTTTCTTTACAAATATATTTATTGTCCATGATCAAGTGTTTTTTTTAAAAAAAATATTTACTGCTTTTCGGTTTCGCAAAACTTAAAAAAATTATGAAAATATTTTGTACTGAAGCAATACATGCTGCTCTGAATCTGGACTCCATCTATATAATGATGTTTCGTGTTATCTGAGATGTATTCATTGAATTATAGAATATCTAATTTCAAGAGTCGATGCAATTCATCACTGCCTATGAATAGTTAATAAAGAAAGACTACTTGGGCTGCGTCTCATGAACTTACACTAATATTTAATTTAAAAAAATATTTTTCCTACAAACAGCAAAGTTGTTGTCCAACTCAGTCGAAATTAAACATTTAATGAATAAAAAATAATATTTATAATGTGGGAAAAACTAGACAGTTTGTAATATAAAAGTATTCTACATGAGAGAAGAGTATAACAGTATATGAACTTTATCAGTTATAAAAGTGATTTATTTTTTTCTGCGCAATGTGTATTAGGTGTAAAAATTAATTATTTGCCTTTAAATTGAATCACTCATTACTTTGTTTCAAATTAAAATATTTTCTTGTCGTTTTAGGATTTCTAAATGCCGACTTTAACATAATAGATGGAAAAATAGGTAGTAAAGATACCATAAACAATGTATATATATATATATATATATATATATATATATATATGTACGTATGAGTGTATGTCTGTGTGTGTGTCTGTGTGTGTATGTCATAATTACATGTAATAAATTACATCAATTAATAAAAAAACGTGGAGTGATATTTTTATATCATTTCAGCATATATCATTTTCATGTGATAAAAATATGACAAAATCGTGGTAAATGTCATTTAATAGAAAATAATATTATATTCTATTGAATGAATCATTTGATATGTGAAATCAATTAGTATAATTTATGTATAATTAAAATCACTTATCCATTTAACTTAATTATAAAACACTTATTTTATGTACTATTAGCGTGTAGTAGTTAGAAAACCAACAATTTTGTTGTTTTATATGGAATATTTATAACTAAGACTTTTATTTACATATGCATTTAAAGAAAAAGAAAATATTCGTAATTTATGTACATATTTGTTGTCGAATAAACATTATATATAATTTAAAAAATAAACAAACCCTGAAAAAATATTTAAATTTACAGTGGAAATAGCTATGTTGTTTTTGGTGTGTTCCTAATGAATTTAAAAACATCAAACAGTTATTTAAATAGTTTACTTCAATTAGAGGTTTTTGTACGTGAATTTATATTTTCTTCTTGTTCGTAATCGTTCTAATTATCTTTAACATAGCCTAAGGTTATTTCTTTTTGTGACCTTCTCTTGTCAATTATCCATAATAAAGGAAATATTAAATTATGAAAATTTTGTAAAATGTACCTATGATTATACTATATCTACACGAAATGTTAATATAATCACATTATACAATCTTCGTCAATGAATAAGAATTGTTTTCATTTACATAAAAAATCAAAAACAATTTATATACAATTTTTTAAGTTATAATAATTTTTAATAATTCAAGTATATTTTTATTTGTTGAATTGAACTGAAACTGTAAAATAATTACATTTCTAATTAAAAATTATATTTTTCTTACACAAATTTTAAGTTATCCACTTAATTTCTTTTATGAAAAAAACCTAATGTGACCACGTTTCAAGTTTAGAAAAAAATTGTATTTTTATAAAATTTATCCGAATATGTGTGTGTTTGTAAACTTTACTGAAAGAATTTAAATATAATAAGTATTATATTATTTTTTAAATTAGTAAAAATCTGCTTAAAAATAAAATGTTCTGAGGTTTATTTAGAATGCAATTTCATTCTTTTCAATTTTTATAAAATACCGAAATACCTGTAAGCTAAGCACCTGCATATTGTAATTAACTACAATATATTACTTACATTTGTTAACTGCTTGTTATATTGCCGTCAAGTGACAATTTAAAAATATTAATTGAACTTTGAATAGACATTACGTTTTTATTTAATGAATGAATAAGTATTTAAAAAATATGCACAAATTATTTATTTAATGATCGGTAGACAACATCGTTAGAATTTCACTTCCTTGTCTAAAATAGTTATTACTACTAAGTTTGTATATAATAGATAAAATATTTCAATATTTACTTTCTTTACTTGCCTATGTAGTTTCATCGTTTGAGATTTTTACAGTTTTTATATTTTAAGTAAACATTATTTTTACATATCATTGCAAACCTTTAATTGTTTTAAGTCTTTTAAAAGATAAAATGTTTGAGATAATATTTTCGAATTATATATATATATATGTATATATATATATATACATATATATATATATATATATATATATATATATACACATATACTTGTACACATATATACATATCATTCATCTTTTTAGGACCAATCTGCTGTTAGATAAAGTTTTTTTTATTTTTTTAGTTATTGTGATGTAATGTAAATATATAAATTTCGCTGCAATATTCTTAATCTTCCTTTTAGAATTTTTCATTGTTTTTTTTTTTTAAGAAAAAGATTCAATATTTAATTTTATAAGAATATAAAAATAAAACTCTAAACATTTCTTGACATTTATTTGAGAAATAAGTTTATATCTTATGCTATGTACACGCGAATGTGTTTCATTTATGGATTTAATTTAATTTCATCTTGATTTAATTTCAAGATTTAATTTAATTAAATGAAATCGGATTTAAACGTTGAAAAATATTTTTTGACAATCAAATATAATAAGAATTAAATTCTACAGAAATGCAGTGTCTGTCATAAACGCGAATGAAATTTGTTCTTCGAGAGAATGACCGTTGTGATGTTAAATTATGGGGTTACAGGTCAACAGAGCATTAAGTGATAGGATTCTTAAAGAATATATTTTGTCATTCAATTATATATTTCTCAGTATTTATTCTTGTAACATATTTTGAAAATCACACCATTTCTTATAATACTATAATAAAGGTAACTTAAACAGAGATTTAGTATTCCAATTAATTTCATAGTATTGATGAAGCTCGTATTTGATATGAACTGATATTGTTATTCAATTGTACATGTATTATACATACTTATAGAAATCACGTCCAAAAAAATCTAAATTATTAGAAAGCATTCGATTTATTCATCCTGCATATACCTATTACAAATAGAAAAGTAACATCTTAATTATTTTTAACCTAGCCAATAATAAAATATGGTTTAATATATTTAATATTTTAAAAATAAAATTCATGTTTTTATTATAAATTGATTTTATGTAATAGAAATCAAAATTACTGAAAAATTGCGTACAAAAATGATATTTCTAAATAGTAATAGATTGATAAATTTCATATTATTCATCGTATAAATATGAAAATATGCGATATACATATATATATATATATATATATATATATATATATAAGCATTGTTATATTCAGAAAATAAAGGGTTAAGATCGACGAAATAAAAATGTATGCAAATGTACATTTATAAAAGTTAAGGATACGATCAATTCAATATTTGCTATCTTGATGGTAATAAATAAATATTAAATATTTGAAATATTGTATGCGTTTTATATTTCCTGACCTGTAGTAAATTTATAACATAAATTAGGAAAATACTTAGTGAATGTACTCCACATCGGAAGAACAATTTATAATTCCAAAACGAGTTACGATAAAATTTATTACAAAGTGCAAATGAAATTCTTGATATCTTCATTCGTTCAAATTATCTTTTTTATACGTTTTTATTTCACTTTATCAACAGCAATTAATCTCGAAAACGTTATACAGTTTAATTTCGGAGAACATTTTCAGACTGGTACGGAAATTAAAAGAATAAATATGGAATGCGGCGACTTAAAACGGTAAATATATTATATTGTTTCTCTGAAATGCATCGAACAACTTTTAACACTGCTCACTGTCAAAAAACATTACGTGCAATGGACATTATCTTTTGATGAATTGGACACACCATCGATATGGCGGTATGTTGGACTAGTCATTTAATGAAACGTAAAAATGTGACCTTTCACTACTACCATTACCTGTTGATCGAGTCATTCTGCAATCTTGTAATTGCGTTAGTTATTTATCACAAGAACCATCTGTTAACTGCAGTGTTTGACTTTCTATGTAGTACAACATATTAAAATCTATTATTTATGTATTTTAAAGTAATACAAATGTAAACATTAGTAAAATTAAAAAAGATATTACATAATGAAACATAGATATCTTGAATATACCATATATCAATAGCACATATTCATTTCTATCTATTTATCTATCTCTCTATTTACTAATATACATACGTACATACACACACACACACACACATATATATATATATATATATATATGTATATATATATAGCTATTTTAACACAATTATAACTTCAGAACTGTGGATAAAATCACTTTCACAACTGAATTTTTACTCTCCGCATAGCACAAACACTTTTTCTGATTAAATAATTGATATTGATCATTTTTATAATATCTTATGGTAATTTCGATGCCATAATCCTCAGAGAGTTCACAAAATTCCTCTGAAGATAATAGAATTAAATGAGTAATTAAAATGTACATAAGATATTATCAAAATAATCAATAATCAGTTATTGAATAATTTGATAAAAAATGAAATGTTCACTGAATTCATTTAAGAAAGTAAAATAATATTTTCATAGCTGATTTGTATAAAAGAAGTTCAAAAGTTACTTTTCCAAGGGGATGTTCGGTTTCCTAACGAAAAAATATGTTAGAAAGTACAACTTAACTCGTAATACATTGATTATCAGTCTAATATGTTAGTCATTTGAGATGGTCTCTTGAAAAAATATTTATAATTGCACACTTATGCTTTAAAACAATCTACTTTATTAAAAAAAAATCTGTAACGTTTATCGGTCTAATAGTACGAATGCAATTCTTATGTAATTGATAAAAGAAAGCAATTCAGTGTAATTACTGATAGCGTTGACAATTTCAGCGACATTATAATTTTACCGTTACTTGTTACAAAGTGAACCTGAAGTACATGTACAAAGAAAATGTACTGTAAAACGAGATTTTTGCTTAATGTGATACTGAAACAGGTCTTGTTAACTATTTCTGTAAATAGAAGTGAAATAAATGACAACACGGAAAAAAATTAACTTATACTACTTTATCTTTCACTTCACTTGAAAATAAAACCATTATACTATAATACAACTGAACTTGTCTAATCATTTTCATATTTTGTTCAAGCTAAGAATAAATGTCCGATGGTTCATGTCAATCAAGTTTTATGCTAAAATAGATATGAATCGAGTGTACACATATAAAAACTATAAAGCAGACGTGTCACCTAAATGATCAATGATCTCATCTTAACGAATTCCAATGAATATTTCTTTAGGCGAAAATTCCGACAATTATTATGGTCATTTGTTTACATATTTTTCAAGGTTACAATTCTACGTTTGTTGAAAAAAAGTATATATATATATATATATATATATATATATATATATATATATAACTAATACTTTTTTTAAGATGTTATCACGAAATATAGTTCTTACATTTAAGTGCCAGGAAGTGTATTATATTTTTTTAAATTTTTTATGTGGCTGTATGTCTAATTAACATGTGTAGCATCATTTACGGAAGTCGTCGAAAGGCTATGAATTGTTTCCTACTTGATAGTGTATTTCTTTTTGGAATTGTCTGATTGAAATATCTAATCGAAATAGTTAATTCATTCATGATAGATTTTATTGTAAGATTGTTTGTTAAAAAGTGTCGAATACAAAAATAATTCAATAACATTAGTCCTTCTGGAATGAATAATTTGAATCGATATTCAATGTTTTCGTTCTTGTGGCTGTGTCATTCAAGATAGATTTATCTAGTTATACGTGTACATTTAGTAAAATATGTTCTGAAAAATATATTAATCTACTTAGATAAGAAGTGAGAGTCAGAAGTGATTATTGAATATTATTCTTTATAAGTAGTAAAAGTTTTGTTTATGTTTCATACTGAAAATGTTAATATAAATTTTCAATAGTCTTGTTTGAAAAAATAGAAATCATACTTGAATCAATATTAAATAATAGCTTTCATAATATATATATATATATATATATATATATATATATATATATATATATATATATATATATATATATATATATATATTGAAAATATGAAATATATTGTGGATAATGTTTAATTAAACAGAAACTTTTTTGGAATTTTTATGACATAAAGAAATATTTCTGTTTTAATAATAAGCACAAATTAAACTATTAGTTTTTAAAATCAAATAAATTATTTCTAAATTGTTTCGTAAAAAGGATTTAAAATGGAAAATATTTTTGTTCAGTATATTGTCATTGTATTTAAAAAAATCAAGTATATTTAAACAAGAATTTTATTTGAAAATCTATGCTATTAATAATTATTATTGTTAACACCACTCCTGTTATAATCTTTAATCTTAAGAAAAATTAATTCTTTAAAAATATTCTACTTGATTTTATTGATTTGTGATAAATCTATTTTTATAAAATTATTTTAAATTTAATTACTATTAAGCTTATTATTATTGTAGTTTTGAGAAATATATATATATATATGTATATATATATATATATATATGTGTGTGTGTGTGTGTGTGTTCATATACATTTTAAGTTTAGAAAAAATAATAACATTAATTAAAAAATGTGAATTTGAGAAATTCATAAATTTATCTGTTTGTAAATCTGTTATTAATTTTACATTAAATTCAGTCATAATTAAATTATAGTATATTGCTTTACCGTAACTTTTAAAATACTTACGAAATGAATTGAAAGTTATAAAATAAATTATCTATTTTCTAAAAATATTTTCATAAGTATTTAAACAACCTAAACTTTATTAGTTTCTATACGAAGTTGTTAAACATAAATATGTTTTCGTTTTCCGATCCGTCGAATATTAAAATAACAGTAAAAAATGTGTTACTGTTATTATTTCATTTATGTAAATAAGTTAAAAATATTTGTATGAAACTGTACGACAAATTAAAGCTTTGATTAAACACATTATTAAAAACCACTTTTTTAAAAAGTTTGATTCAACATCTGTTATTATATATGTTTATTATAACGGACCTGTTTCAAAAGGTCATTCCATTTGTATTATTTTCTCAGTTTGTGTTTTTGATTTTCAATAAAATTTAAATTGCGAGGAACATTACCAGCCAGTTGTTCTGTCAATGTAATTATTATATTAAAAAAAAACTTGTTTCATTTGATGTTAGATTCTATACGACATTTACTTAATTTCAGTTGTAAAAGTTGTTTTAACAATTTCGTAGCTTATATATATATAAAAAAAAATGTTATGGATAATGTCACGTTCAGGCAAATTGAAGAACTAGTTCTGCTGGTATTCACAACACTCGTGCGAAATTTGTTTTATTATATTATGTACATAAAAAGCATCCATATATATATATATATATATATATATATATATATATATATAATAACATATGAGAATAACCATTTCTATAAATCAAATGTCATTATATTTTAGATAATGATGATTAAATTTTCTATTATGAATACTAAATAATTTTTTACACTCAACCAAAAATATCACAATCTAAACGAATCAAATTGATTTAAATACACTTTATGGATGTATATATATATATATATATATACATATATATATATATATATATAAAGTTTGTTGTGTGTGTGTAATAAATTTTATTTTTTGTACTATATTATTTCTATTATTTATTATAAAATAACCTTAACAATACCTAATTATTGAGATTCATATTTTTAAAAAGTGCTAAAAATATAGATAGATTAATTTAATTATAAGATCAATGATGATTTGTATTTATTTTTTATAAAGAAAATATGATTTCTGCATATTATAGACTAATTAAAATTATTTTAGATTTAATAATCTATAAATAATAATTTATTTTTATAACAATGGATGATAAATATCAGAAGAGTAAAATAAATATTAATTAATGATAAGATAAAAATTAGGAAGGACATGGAAAATTTCAGAATATCTCTATTTAGTTTCAAGAGTGAAAAAATAATAATGTAATCGAATGGTCATAGATAAATGTATAGTTTGATAAATGATAAAAAAATCGATGTACTTGCAGATATTTTCATTCATAAAATATTATTCGTATATCAAGAGGATTTGTTTAAAAATAGAATAAATCAATAAATAAAAATAAACGTTTTATTAAAATTCAGTTGAAATTAAACTATGAAAATCAATAGTGCTGTTTATCTTTTTCGATTCATTTGATGTACTTTCAAATTCTAAAGTTTTTTATTTTTATAATGTTTTTTAGTTCTTATTAACTTATCATAACCTTTAAGAAGTCTTCTATTTTTCTGTGAGGAATTTGTATATGTTTATTCGATCTCAGATTTCCTCGTTTGGAAAATTGTGAATCAAAGACCTTCTTCCTGCTGTTCTCTAATAATTCATCTTTGTAGCTAGTAATTTTTGTTTTATTCTTCTGTTCAATCCCCAAGTTGCAAAACTTGCTTATTGAATGTATGGCTGAAAAAATTATGCATTCGACAGAATAATAAACTAAAAATTACACGTCACTTATGAATTATTGAAGAACAATAAGAATGTTTTTAAGAAAAAAATACATTTTTATTTTTTTTTGTTTTTTTACTTATTTTTTTTCTCTAGTGGAAGCTATTGATTTTTATAGTATACAATTTTCAGGAACACTAAAATATTTCCCTGAATTATCAGTGAATTGATAGATTAGTATTAATTTAAAGAAATCGTCGCAACTGGTGATGATTGTTTTTGGAGAGTGGATTCACAGATTGATTCTCTTCATTCGATTCCTTCGCTTCTTTTTGCGAATGATCAAGTTTTTTATCTCATGACTGAGAATACTTGTGGATGTCAGTCCTTGAATCTTTATTCTTAAATACATAACAGGAATATTATTAGTTTAATAATAGGTGATAATTGAAAGCAAAATTAACACAAATAATTTTCTTGAAAATTTAACCTTTACTATTTGCTTAACTTATATATATATATATATATATATATATATATATACATACATATATATATATATATATCTAATATATATATATATATATATATCCAGATTCTCAAAATATTTAAAAAAGAATTGATCTGAATCATTATGTGAATCAGAAAAGCGTTACATTTCTGAGAACTGTGTTGCTTATCTTGTCGGACTTATATGGGCGTCGTAATTTCTAACAGCGGTATAAAATCAAAACATGGAACACAGGTAGAATAATTTTTAGGATCTTAAATGAACAAAAATAGTATGCAAAACAGATAAGAAAAACAGACATAAATTTTATTTATTCATACGTACGTATGTTTGTGTTTCGTATCTGTGTACCCAAAGAAAATAGTGTTCGAATAAATAATGAAAATATTTATGTTCGTGTCAATGTTAAACGCATAATGAGTATTATAAACGCATATACTGATATGAAATGTACATCCGAAGAACGCATACATGAACGCAATGTGTGTGTAATTTCGAACGCAGGTTGACAACCTTATTAAACAAAAATAATACGAATTCAAGCGGCATCATATGAACAAGGTCTCGGAATAACAATAAACGATCAATAGCTCTTACGGAGAACTGAACAACTTTTAAATTCTTCGTCGAGGTTAAACTATTACTGAAGCAGAATTACAAGTGTTGGTCTTATAAGAGCAACGATATTTATAATAAAAAGGAGATTGATCGGATCCTTTATAACTATATATGACTCGACATTTTATATCGATTACACTTCGATTCTCTCATGTGAAGTTATTTTATACCAATTACATTTACACGACGCGTTTTATCGTGAATCCTATTACCGCTTTGTTGTACACTTACGGCTGTGTGACAAATCTGCAACTGATCTCGCACATAATTGTATTCTATTAGCCGCATATGTAATTATTATCTACAAGAATACTAAATGGTGCAAACATCATAACAATAAAATGACGTGGCACCCACATGTTTCACGTGGCGAGCTCATTAATAATAAATATATTCACGTACAGAACTATTAATATGGATTGTTTTACAGTTGTTTGAAACGTTTATGTTTATCACTTCTTCGCAGTTATCGAAAATGAACTTCATGAAACTTGAGGACATATTTGTGCGTTTCATGAAAACGTGAGAGAAACTAGAGATGTATTTACTGTTTTAGCACGAATTTCACGTTCATACATTCGATAAGATTCAACAGATGCTTGTTAAGTCGAGAATGTATGAAGCCGCTCCTCCACACATTCTGAAAGAAATATTTAAATATATAGAAAAAACTTCGAACAAATTGATTGAGGAACTCGTTGATGGTTGGTTGGTTATTTAAGGTTTTAAAGGGCGCGTCGACAACTAAGATGATTAGCGATCGCGGAACTTATCGTTTTTAATAAATTATGAAAAAGGTTTACTCTCTAAAACAGTAGTTTAGGTTTTTATGCATCAAAGATCTCTTTGATGTTTAAAATATTTTCTTGTGTCTCTTATTGAAAATTTGGGTTTTCAGCTACTTATCTGTAAAAAATGCGGGATGTATTGAATCTTGAAAATAATCATCTCGTTTCTATCATCAGAAAAATAAGCTATAGCTAAGCTATTTTTTTTGTAATCTTAAATTTTTATATTTTAATTAAATGTATGCAAGTTTTTTCGGATATCTTCATTCGATAACTGACCCATTTTTGTGTAAATTTTTATCCTTTTAATATATTTCATTTCTGTCGCTTGAATTTCGTTCCTTTTTCTGATTATTTTCAGACAAGAAATTTCCGTAAACAAGAACAGGGGTATTTATGGTCTTATAAAATGTCAAATGATTATTTAAATATGTTTTCTTTAATACCGTTTTTAATATATTGCATATTTGTTCGAATTTTGAAGTTTTTAAAACTTGTCATAAATGTAGCTAACTTAATTTTCAAATGGCATATTTACTACGGCAGGAAATCTTTAATTATAAATTTGAGCATTTTCTTTGACAAAATAGAAATACGTGTAATGTTTTAAATTGTACTTAATATACAACTGATTTAATTTGAAAATTACTTTTCGTAGATTATTTTCTATCTTTTGTGTAATAGTCAAATCGTTTGTAAGCCACAAAGTATGAATATGTATGTTCTGGATAATTACTATGTCTTTTTAACACACTTATTTCTGTCTTTTGTGATTATTTATCACCCTTCCTAGCCCTCTCTCTCTCTCTCTCTCTATATATATATATATATGTGTACATAATGCAAATTTTATAGTCAATTAGTAATATTTTTCAATAAAAATTTAATAACAGATGACATTCTGTAAAAGATCAAAGTTCAGTTTTGATACCTATACTTAGATAAAAACAATCTTGTAAAATAAATGTCATTTTTTAAAATAAAATATAGTTTTATTTATCTATTCAATATATTATCTTGTTTTATTTGCTATGCACATTCGATGCTATTTAATGCTATTCGATGTGGACAATAAACAATTCCTGTTCTTACGTGGCAAAATACATACTTTAAGAAATTAGATATTTTTCTTTTCAACAGATATATTTATGTTCGATTATAAATGTATTCTAATAATACGTTTGAAATTAATTTCCATTTAAATAATTTATTGTTCTATCCTGATGTATTGATAGATATTATTATTACATGCTTTATTTGAAAAAAAAGCGTGTTCGACACATAGCTTATCTAATATCACCTTACTTAACAACTGTACAAATAAAAAAATAATAATTACACGAAAACAACAGGATGTATAGTTTTAAAATAATCGTATCTACAACCTTCACAAACATCCAATGTTCTATATACGAAATTGTACCTCGGTTATATTAAATGAAATAGATTCACATTCACACATTGCCCACTGATCAGCAACCGAGCGGTGGACTAGTGAACGCATCTCGACAGTTGCTTCCAACTGGTTAGTCTTCAGTTTACCGCGATTGGGTCTGGAGGTGTTACCTGTGTTCATCGAGCTGTATGTGCACCTGTGTCAATCTTGTGTTGAAATCATAGTGATATTTTTCTTTGTTTACACATTTTCGAACTATTTGACTTTTTATGGTGAGTGGCGGTCAATAATAATTTTACACATTATTTGTTTAGTTCGCATTTACATAGTTTGTTTTAATTTGTTTTGAAGGGTATTAGATATACGATATAGTACTATGATATGGTAGATTTGTTTCAAATCATTAAATATTCATCTGAATGTACATGCTATTATTTCAAAATATTTGTTGTTTTTTTGCTTTTTTTTAAAAAAAACTTTATAACTAAATATTAATTAAAACTATTTTAATACAAAATTCAGAATTATTATTATTATATATATATATATATATATATATATATATATATATATATATATATATATATATATATGACGAAGTAGCTATAATTCAATGATTCGAACAGTTATGAGTTCGAATTCGACATCTGAATATATTTTTTCCATTAATCCAATTTAAACGATTATAACTATGATTTAAAACATTTATACGGCTCGAGTTATTCATTATAGAGAATTTCCCTCTTGTTTTAGAAAATTAATGTAGTTTTAAAGTTAATAACTTTTATAAAAAGCGTCTTTCCTGTTGTCATGTTAAAGGATAGAGGAAGTATAAGTTTCAAATTAATTTGTAACATTACTAAAGATCTCCATATATTTCTCTTTATATATATATATATATATATATATATATATATATATATATATATATATATATATGACGATGTTCCCATTGGAATCCGCATAAGCGAGAATCAAAAATAATCATTAAATTATTTACTGAATATTTTTGATCGGAAAAAAATTTACTGTGGTTTTTGGAATGAGAAAAAATCATTTTAGATAGATATTACCTATATATATATATATATATATATATAATGGAGGTACAATAAAATATTAGAAAAGAAAATTCTTTTCATAAAATAAAGCATCACTAAAGTTAAGAAAAGTGTATATCTCTCTAATATTCCAATGGCTACGATTTAGAATTTTAGATAGAATTTATCCGTATTTGTATAGAATTAAAGTTCTAGTAAAATAAATATATATTATAACACACTGATGTATGTGTATTCTTAATGTTCGTGTTTTTCGAGTCAACGATTGGAAGTCAATGTATTAAGGACGATTTGTTGTATTCAAGTTGTATTTTGTTTTCCTATTTGTGTGCAATGTGAAGAAAAATAACTGTAAATATCATTTTAATTGTAAATTCTAATCAAGAAACATCAAAGTAGGACATTTATTTATTTTAAGTACTGTTAATATGATTCTGAGAATTTTTAAAGGAAAAATATGAATTATTCTATAGAACTAATGCATTACCTTTATAATTTTACTTAATAAGAAACATTTTAATATTCTTAAAATATAATATTCTCTACATTTAAATCGGTTGTCATTTTTCTCTTCTTTAAATATAATAAAAATTTACACTGCAACTAAAACGTAGTATGATCAAACTATAAACGACCATTCCTCAGAATTCAAGAATATAAATATTGTTTGTCGTATATTTTCATTAAAAATGTGGTTCTACCAGGTACTATTATGATTTTTATACCGTATTCTTTTTAAAAACAACATTAGTAGAAATGTATTTAAATGAGATGTTTTTATTTCAAATTTGTAAAACAAATCTATGCAGGCAAGATCGGATATATACTTTAATTATTTTTTTATAGTCATTTAAACATTAAACTGTTTTATTTTTATTAGATTTCTTTAATTAGTTTTTTCCAATACATGCTTTTACATCTTATCAAAACCATCAGTACATTATTTAAAAGGATGTAATGAATTCACATTATATTGTATAGACTTAAATCTGTTTATATTTTTTATATTCGTTGCATCAGAGAAGAAAAACATGCTGATTTATATTATTATTAGTACTGAATTTGATTTCGGCTTGAATATATTCATAATCTATTAACTATTAGTAAAAAAACACTTACTAACACCGTCTGCAGACAGGAATCGTGAGTTGCGTGACATGAATATTTATTTAAAAATAAGCCGCACCTTATTTCTAAAACAACAAAATTGAAATAGAGAATTGTTTTCTTTATATATATATATATATATATATATATATATATATATATATATATGTATATGTATTATTCTAGTAACTGTTTAATTAATTGAAAGTCACATTTTTTTTATAAAAGAAATGAAAGATAAAATATGTAATTTAATTGTAACAAATAAACTTTTCAACTATGAATTATTGGATTGAATTTATCACTTATTATTGATGTTTTGAATGAGAATGATATTCCATATATTTTGTTCTTGATATGAAATAAATCTCTGAAAAAATATAAAAATGTTTACTTCAAATATTATCACATGTTATCTATGTTTTTCTTTATGCGGTTTATTTTGAAATATTTTGTAATTAAACAATATACATTTTTTAGTATAATATTTTATAGAAAAAATATTTTTCTATTACGATCATCAACCATCTTTAACATGATTGATATTTTTAGTATTTTCTACAAGATATTGTTTCCGTACATGTTTTACAATAAAAACATATTTAAGTATTTGAAAATACTATTCTAATATTTGAAAATTAATTGTTCTTAACAAAATTTATCGAGTTTCAAATATTAAAAACACTGTAATTTTAGGATTATCATTTTAGGAATTTCATTAATGATATTTTCATTAAACAAACATAATATTTTTGACTGAAAATACAAATAATGAATAAACGTAATTAAATCGATTCACCTTTTGACGATTCATATACACAATATTTATCAACTATATATTTATTTATTTTCAAATTCATAAATAATACTATTTCAAAATCCAGTACATCGTATGGTGTTATTCATACAAATACATCATTGACTTATTGTTTGCTTTCACGGTTTTTTACCACGAAACTTAATACGCTATTACTTCATGTGTGTTTTTTTTTAATTTTTTTAAGAAGACGTCGCTTTCACAATATTAAAATAAGAATACTTAATTAACAATATGCAAAAAAAAAACGACAATAGGTCATGTTTACATAGAACAATCTCCTTTTTGAAAGGTTATTCATATGATGTATTCATATTTGTGTAGAGCTTCTATGAAAATATATGAAAATTATGAATGTAATTAATGATAAAAAAAGAACGTAATTTCTATAGTACAGTTTTTTTAGTTTGAAAAGTAAATAGTAAAAATGATTTCAAAACAAGAGTCGTGATCAATAAACTTCAAATATTATTTTTTTGTTTAAATTTCCGCATATTAAAGGTTGCGAATTGAAGTGTATTGACGTTTGACATGTTTTTAATTAAGCCGAATTCAGTTTATTTTCTAAACTCTGTAATTAAAATATATATTTTTATAATTAAGAAGAACAGTATCTGTCGATAACATTTATTATATAATAAAATTATTCTCAGATGTTTTTCACTAATGAACAAAATTCTAGTAATCGTCGTATATTCCTTTTTGTTAACTATTTGGTAGACTGAAAATTTTCTTGGATGTTAATGCCCTATACGTATATATATATAACGTTAATTAAAACTTTAATTTATAATATTCTCCTTTAAATTATACAATAATATTTCTCATATTTCTCTAAATATCTTATTCTTGCGATAAACAGTTTCAAATTCTAGAAATTAATAATTTAAATGTTAGGTTCTCTGATTTGATCTTTAATACTGGCTCTTTACACCTAGTTAGGTTTCATGAAAGATCAAAGTAACAAAGTTTTTGATATTAAAACGATGATTACACGTTTTCGAACCATTATTTTAACATTGTTAGTTAGTTAGTTATTTGGGGTTCAAGGGCGCGTCGATTTTAACATTGTCTTTTTAGCCGTACGGATTGCATGCTTATTCACTGTTAAAATGAATGTAAATTTCAGACACATCAACGTAGGTAGGAAGCTGAGTATAAAGGTTAACTATTCAATTATTCAAAAATCTGAAACACCTAAATAAATTAAAATTGTTATGTTATGAACAATGGTGTATCCAGGATGAGTAATTATGCTCCTAATAATTTTTTCTGCAAGTAAAATTTAAAATCGAGCCTAAACTTTTTTAATAACTTAAATACGTTATCATGAAAATTAATATTATTATTTTTTTAAATAACTACACTCTATTCACTAAGACTAGAGGGTGAATAAAGTACATATGTGTGCATTTTTTAAATATATCTCACCAATATCTTCCCTATTTTATATGTAGGATCTGATTTTGAACAACCATATATTGTGATTGCAAAAACATTTTTAGTACAATCGTTTTATTATTTATACCAATTTAAAGTAAATATTTTCGATTGGTTTTTTCTATGATAATAAAATAAATAGAAAATCTACTGATATATGTAATATTTATTTATTTACAGATTATATACACGTTTACATATTTATATAAAATCGTAGATAAAGTTCAAAAAAAATATATAAATTGAAATAACGTTTAAAAACCAATGATATATATTTAGTGTAAGCATGGAGAATGAATATTATTCATTATTTATAAATATCTAGGTTTGATATTTAGTAAAACAGCGATTTAAATGTTTGTTTAAAATGTTTGTTTCCAATTTTAATCGAATCTGAATCTTTTGATCCTATTTTTGTTATTTTTGAGCATAGAGACTTTTGAAATTGTTTTTCGTGGATTAAAATCAATATTTCCATTTTTCTGAACTTTTGTACTCGTTGAAAAAGTTATCTTACATGCGAATTCTACGTTGAAAATCATTGATTTATACGCTCTTAGCTACAGTTTTATATTTACCTAAATAATTTGCGTAAATCTCATTAAATTTAGAGCATCTTCTTGGAATATAAGTTATCACCCGAAACGGAATCCCGTGTTTATTCTATAATGTGGATCGAGTTAATTCCGTTTGATATTCTTACATAAAAATCATTTTTTTATTAGTCATTTTCTCACCTGAAAAAGCTTAAAATGTTTGTCTGATTCTTAGCAAAGTATACGTCGAATCTCTATCCGTATGAATTATTTTTATATAAAAACTCAAGTATCCCTTTTGAAAATTATTCTATGTAATTATATTTTTCTCAATTTCATCAAAATCTTATTTTTTCTTAATATTTTCCGAAATCTGATATATATCTCACAAAATGTAACCTGCAATTCGTCGTTCGTATGGTATATTCTCAGAAGATATAATATATTTTAGATATGATTGAGTCTCTATTAACATTAATAAAACTTTCGTCGGAAACAACTCATCCAACAATTTTCTATGTACCTATTGTTTTCTATGTTCTTATATACTTTAGTATTTTACCTTTTTAGAATTCTTATTAGAATCATTGACGAATATGAACTTTATCAGCACACGTATTTACACAATGAGTAGGAATTTCAAAATAAAGAAAAACTTTTCATTTTATTTTTTGTAATGAAAAGGCACGCCTTTGCTACTTGTAATTTTAATACAATTATTTGTAATTCGGCAATTACTGAGTAACTACTTAATTATCTATCAAAAATTATAGACTGAAAAAAGTATAAAATCAAATAACGTATTTAATATATCTATTTATTAAGTAATTCTTTTATCATAAAGTGTGTTCTGAATGCGATTATCTGCAAGAAAGGTAAATTTTGTGTAAAAAAATTAGGTTTATCTTTATCAATTGCTTGTAAACGAAACATAAATTCTAAATTCACATAAAAAAATGTAAATAAATAATAAAAAAAATGTATTGTGAACGTGGTTATGTAACATATAAGCATACAACGGCTATTATACATCAAGGTACAAAGTATCATTCATAAAAACATTGATTTTTCTACTTATCCTGTATAAACAATAAAAATACGAATAGAATAGATAAAAAGAATGTTTTTTTAAATGTCTCTTATTACCATGTTAGTAATGTCAAAGAACTAATATAATAACATGTAATAATAAGATACGTACATATACCTTAAACAAATAGTTTTATATAATATTATTCTAAATATAAAAAAAATGTTTATATGTGTAAAAAATCGCGAATTATCTCTTATTTGTCCACAGAAATTCTGTACATAAAAATAAGATCTTATTAGAATTTATATTCTTATTTTTTAATGTTGTTTTTTTGTATCCGCACGTGTTACAGTAATGCAGAAATAATATACAGAAGTGAATTGAACTACCTTAGATAATTTTTTTTTTAATATTAAGTGGTATACAGCACGCTTTTATTGTTGTACGAGATAAGGTTAATCTATGTTTGTACTAATATTGAAAATATGAATAATACTATGTATATAAAAATGAAATTAAACAGTTTTAAACAGTAGGTCATAAATGCAAATATTTTGTACTTGACTCATTTGTGCTATTATTTATGTTTTAATGGAAGATGCGTGTTTTTTTTATCATGAAGGTTTCACTTTTTAATTATTATTTAATTTATAGTTATACATACGTTTTTTTAATCTCATAACAAATTCATTTTTAGAGATAATAGATGGTATGTTATAAATCTAATGACAAATATTTGTTTTTTTTTAATTCCCATACGATATATATATATATATATATATTGGGTAAATTACTGAAAAATAATACTGATTAATAAAGACTGTTCTGGACGAAACAAAACATTCTCAACTAACATTAAATATCAAACTTGGCATTCACCTCACTATTTATTTTCTGTAACGAATCAAGTTTCAACAATTTATAATATAATTTTCTATGAAGTATATTTCATATGAGTTGAAAAACGTTTATTTTATAACATTTTAGAGATGATTAAAAATGTAGAGAATAGTGTTAGTGAATCTCCTATAATAGTTTTTATTTTATTTTAGAATAAAAATATTAATTTAAATAAATCTATGAGTCTTGTTATTTTTTTTATCATTGATTGAAAACTGTTAGTAATTTATTATATTAATTGTGTCAACTACTAGAATTGAAAAATATTAATAACAGGGTAAGTGTGAGGGTTTGTAAAGCTAATGTTACATCATATTTAATAAACAAAGTTAAATACAAAATAAATTATACTTTCTTAAACATAATTTGACTGTACACCAATGTTTAGCAAAGATTTTCCTTTGATTTCTTTTGTTTATCATTCGTCGTGTATTTATTATTATAAAAAAGTTTCTTTTAGAATAGAAAATTGACAAATATTTCGTTTTTACCGTCATAAAATTATTCTTATTTTTAAATTAAAAATTGTGCTAATTAAATAATTAAAGAAAAAATATTTATGAGTATTTCATTCAGACATAAACAGTTATATATATATATATATATATATATATATATATATATATATATATATATATATTTGTGTATAAACATTTTATTTAAAAATCATTTTTTGTTTTTCAGAGTAAAACGTTCTCGGGAAAGTATTATATACGCCATTTTGTCATAAATTCATGAAGTTACCTCCAAAGATATTACAAACATTCCCTATTTTCCCGACCTTTAAGTGCACTTTGACATTAAACACAATTATGTATGCGTGTATTTGGTTAATTACTTATAAATAGCGTCAGAGATCTTCTTAAAAGGAACTATATATACGTTCATATATATATATATATATATATATATATATATATAAATACATAATATTCGTATGATTTATCTATAACACTAACATAGTATAAAATGACATTAAACACAACTATGTATATGTGTATTTAGTTAATTACTTATAAATAACATCAAAGATCTTGAAAGGAACTTTATATATCTTCATATATATATATATATATATATATATATATATATATATATATATATACATAATATTCATATGATTTACCTATAGTACTAACATAGTTAAAATTAGAATATATTTATTTTATAAATAAATTAAATGTAATTTAAGAGCTTGTTATTGTTGTTTTAAATTTTGATAATTTAATTTTAAATTAAGTTTATTTTGTAATAAAATTACTTCTAGTATTTTATATGTAAAATATAAATCAGATTTTATCATGGATTCGGATGTACTCCCGTGTAAAAGTAAATATATACATAACGAGATTGAATATTCTTTTAAATAAAATGAGCTCACTTTGGAACGTTTCAATTTATTGCCTCTTATTTACTTAAATATATTTTAGAACTTTTTATAAAACGTTTAAAATAAAAGTATTGAAATAATAAATATTTTTATCTGTTTTCTTATATAAAATCATTATTTATTTTTATTATGTTTGTTAATCTATATAATATGAGGTAATAAATAAAAGACCAACAATTTCAATTAACTAATTTTTATCACTAAAATATTATTTTCTCTACGAGACCGTCACTCATTCAATGTTTTTTTTTGTAACTCAGGCAGTAAATTTCTGGCTTTTTAATTTAATATCGCGTTTGTCAAATTTTGGGTCACGACCCTTTCTGCCGACCGCATGCATTAAAAACGAGGTTGAAGTTGGTTATGTCTGAATTAAAAAAATAAAGTTAAAAACGTATAAAATATTTTTAAATAATAAAAGTCGAGAGTTATGTTAACCCAGATATGTTAATAACATATCTGTTGTTTGTTGTTGATTTTCGTTTTTATATAAAACTAATATTGATATATTATTTTTTTTTAATATAATTATTATTTTAAAATTTATCTAAATAGTAGAAAATTAGATACAAAGCAATACCAATTTTTTGAAGGTTTAATTACACCAGTGTTTACTTATTTGCGATATTTACATCCGGATTTTATGAATATTAAAAGTTTGAGTAATTTTGGCTCTCAAGAAAAGTTCACTAATTGACATAGACTATGAATAGAAAGGAGAAACCTTCATCCAGCATTAAATTGATAAATATCGTTAATGATGACGAAATGTTGACAGGAAACAAACAGTTATTCATATAAATACAATAGGGAAAACAGAAATAAGGTTCCACAGAAAAATCACATTCATTTATCCAATTAAGTATTATTAATTAAATGATTCTGACAATTCGAGATTTCGGTTTGTGAATAGCACACAATGAAATTACTGATTAATTATGATTGAGTTCATAATAAACAAATAAAATTCACATATCTCAATTTCTGAGACAGCGTGTAAGCACACGAACTTGAAAATATAATTAAGTTCAAGTGTAAATTGTCACAGCTGGTAATGAATGTTTGGGTACGAATTTTTTCTTAATAACAATGCAGTAATATTCATATTTGTTATAATTGCCATCAATATTTCATATTCTCAATTATAACGTCATAACTTGATTTAGAATGGAAGAAAAATAATATCATATCTGTTTCCAATGGAGTTATTATTTCGTCAACTTTTATTCATGAGAGTTTTATTACATTATTCATATGAGGAATTAAATTATTTAGTTTATAGCATTATGACAACCTTGAACGAAGCGATTGTATTAAAAGTACCTGTTCTAGACCTACACATCTTTATATATATATATATATATATATATATATATATATATATATATATATATATATATACATATGTCTTATGCATGCAAAAAATATAAAAAGGGGTATTTTTTGCATAAAGGTCTATAATTTAAGTATCTGATAAAATAAACCTTACTATGTCCGTTTATGTATTTCGACACGAAACAGAAGTGAATAATTTATTAAAATGAGTCATGTTATAAAATCGTATCTGAGATATGACTCAGAAAATAGTTTTATCTGATAAAAAGAGCCCTTTAAATATGAATATTCAAGTGCAATTAAGCATTATTCAGCAGGTTTTAAAAATAGTAGTCATGATTCTCAGTATTTTTTTCTGTACATAAAAAATAATTCCATCGTAAAATTTCCATAAAACAATTTTTTTATACAACTCCTCCTTGCAAGACGTTCCCCCTCCCTCATACAGTCAACAAGTAGCACGTTGACCATTTCCCTTCCCGATTATTATCAATGATTGGTTGATCGCGTGGTTTCTGTTCTGATTGGTGAACATCAATCTCATGTAACTCTCTCACAGTGTACAACGAAAGAGCTGTATATGATTTTAATATTAAATTGATGACATTTATTTAAAATATTGTATTAACTGAAGCTTTAGAGTAAAAAATGTTGACACATTTTAACACTGTTTTTGTTATTAATTTTTATAAACTTTTCTAATAAAAAAATTACGACTTATATTTTACGCAGATATATATATATATATATATATATATATATATATATATATATATGTGCATATAATTTGTTAATTTCTGTTATTTGTTACGGGAGAGCGAGCGGGAGACCTTCAGAGATGCTTATGAGAGTAGCGAGTAGGGGGCAGAGTCTCCTGTTTTTTTTTTGTTTAAAAAAATGAGATTTTTATAAAGCAAAAGTGCTGGAGAAACTTGTAATTTGTTTTTATTTCAACAAAGATAAATATGCAATGAAAATAACTGACAGAAAATTTTTTAATGATAGGTATTATCTAAAATGTGTAGTCAGTCAATAAATTTATAATTGTGTTCACAGTCAAGTAAAAAAATGACAAGTTCTGAAAATTACATGTAAAAAAAATTACATTAATTACACGACATAACAGACCTGTTTGAATAAAATGTTATATAAAAATGTTGCTCTGAAAGCAGTATTCAATAAACAAAGCAATTTGCAATTGATTTTACAATCGGTGTATTTATTGCTGTAATACACTTTTAATACTATCGATAATCACAAAAAAGTAGCAGTGGTCTTGTGATGTCTAGATGAAGATTTAAGATACTTTCGTATTTAAGTATAACCTGTTTTTTGCAGACCTACATCATGTTGATCGATCGAATAATTTCGTACCTGATTTGTGTTTTAAACAAAACAACAGATTTATATTTATTCATCATTATTTGTGTTTACTCAGTTTATTGAACTATATACACATTCATTTATATATATATATATATATATATATATATATATATATATATATATATATATATATACATACGTATATACATGCAGATATATAAATGTAAAATGTATTTCTGCAGCTTATTCTTTTTATCGTTGTTTATATTGTATTTCAAGAATTGGAACGTCAATACCGACAATGCAGTTATTTATAAGTATAAAGTATATAGTCATTCTACAGTTGCTGTTTGCCGCATGACTTACTTTTATGAATGAAATGAGCCAAAATAATGCGAGTGTCAAAACACAATTTACTTTTGAAATACTGTTAATAATTGTTATTTCATAATATTTGTTATTTAGTCATTTCGGCTGCGTTGCGTGTATTAAAAACACATTAACTGTAATTTTAGACCGAAATGAAATATAATAATCGAAACAAATAGAAAACAATGAAGTTTAATGAGCGATTTCGTCGAATGTCTGTATTAAAATCGTGTATTAAATTGATTATTATTCGTTAGAATTTTTTTTTGCTGCTGGTAAATTGACTGTAGTTCACATTCAGTGGCCTGTATAAAGATCGGTGTGAATTAAAAACTGTTCAGTATTTTTCATCAAATTTTGTTTTAATATAAGAATTAGAGCGAAATAAAAAAATATAAAGAACAAGTATTGTTTTCTGTTAATAATTGTTTATAAAATTAACAAGTAACACAACTAACAAGTCCATAGTTAACACTGGCTAAATTCATTTTCAAAAATAAACATTTCATATCCTCGCATATTACAAAAAATATTTGATCAAAAATATTCAGTGAACTTTTTATGTACTAAATGCACTTATTTCATTAGGAAAATCCTTTAAGCAGAGATTGAACAGGAAAATTATTATACAAAAATAAAGTTTCTCCTTTTTGGAATTCCTACTTTTCAAGCTGCTGTTTTAAGCAGGTTTACTTCAAATTATTACTATTATTAAAACAATAATATTTTAATAACATATTTTTTGAAATGTTTATAGCATTTAAACACTAAAAACTGAATTATCTTTTTTCGAGTTATCTTACTTTTCCTCTAAGTAAGTTATATAGATATTTCTCTGTGAATGCAGTCTTTCTACCATTTTTAATCTTGACAACATTCAAATATAACTTAAGTACCGACGAAAAAATAATAAACGATTTATTTAATTAATAACTAATTGATTTAAGATGCTTAAACGTGTCATAAATGAATAATCATTTCGTAAAAAGTGATATTATTTTATACTACTCTACAAACAATATTTCATTTATTTAAATTTCACGAATCAAATAGCAATTATCAACCTCTGTACAATATATTGAATATCATTTATCATGCTTGATATCTTACCTAGAAAATATAAAAAAATTATTACATTATATAGTCACATACATTTATAATATATGTATGTATGTTTATAATGTGAAGGTTTATTTCTAACTGTACTGTAATACATTTCAACTACATTACACATCTCTTCATTAAAAAAATTATTGAAGTATACCGTTTATTAAAAGAATTATTCTATGTGTTAAACGTAGTTTAATTATTTAAAATAAATTCCTAACTTTTATTACCATAAAAAAAGACTGCACAGATAAAGACAATACGTGGAATAAATTTTAATACTAAACATTCACTTGGCACAATCGCGTTCTATTTTTTCGTAATAAATTGTAATTAAATTCAATTTACGAAAAAAGAAGCAGCAATATTTATTATTTTAACCTGCGATATCGTAATAAGTAAATATGACATCGAAAGTCCGTTTTATCATCGAATTCAGGACGTCGAAGCAGAATGTATGTGTACTTTGAATAACAAGTAAGACGATCTCTTGACTTTAAAAGAATCGACCTTATTTTATCAATGCCATTTTCGCGAATATGTACAGAATACTTATTTGTAACTGATAAATATATGTAAATTAAATTATATGCTACTTGTACATAATTAATATGAGACACATAAATTAATATAAACATCCTTTTCGTTCGCAGGGTCGGAATATGATTTTTAATACGATTATACATTATCATAATTTAGAATTTGTCTTTATCTATCAAGGTAATTAAGGTTAATGTGTTAGAAATTGCAACATATATATATATATATATATATATATATATATATATATATTTGATTTACTTTTAATTTTTTGGAGTTGATTAATTAAATAAATATATTACTTGTCATAATTGTGTTAATATTAGATGTAAAAATTAATTCTGTGCCTTTAAATTGATTCAGTCATAGCCTTGTTTTAAATTAATGTTTTCTCGTCGTGTTAGGATTTTGAATTGCCAACCCTAATATTTAAAAATACCATATATCTTAGCTAAGCAGTCGGACATCACCTCATAAAACAGTAATGAACACGATAAAACACTTTTCGCGTTCCAGTTGAAAAAAATGCTGTCGAATCTGCTGGAATGATTCGTTTAACCTTGGGGCGAGTGTTGTGATGCATAAATCATATAAAAATGTTTAAAGAGTGGAAGAGGTTTGAAAAAAAAGAAGAAATCGACTCAAAGCTGCTCTATCTTTTTGTCGACATGGGACTTGTCAGTTACTCGACAGATGTAGGAAAGTTATATAAAATAATGAGAGATATTTTAAGAACTGAAATGTGTTCCTTTTTGTAAACATTCATTTTCTGTAAAAAAGGGCACCGAATTAATTTACATGCCTAATACGTTGATAGAATAATTTATATTCTGCTTTCGTGGACGATAAATACATTGCAATGCACTTTTATAAAAATAAAATTAAAAACAAAACGAGAAATATTGAAATTATTTATTTTATGTAACTATAAATTTTCTTTTATCATTATTTCAAAATTTCATCATCCAATTTTCTAATAATTATAAATATTTTCGCATAAAATGTTTTATATTCGGATATTTATTATAAGTTTCTTTTGTAATACTAATTTTTCAAAAATGAATCATATATATATATATATATATATATAAATTATTTTTTTAAACATAATTTTATATTTTTTTTAATATAGAGACAATCATTGTTACCATAGCTGATTACACATTTGTTTCGATTTCTCTATCATTTTCCCAGTAATAAAGAGATAATACAAATTAAGTATTACTTATTACTTACAATAAATAACAAATATGAGAAATTTCATATAGTAGATATAATAATTATACAACAAATAAATATATAATGAGTAATTAGTATAATATTTCATACTTGCTTCTGAATTGTTCTTGTATTTTTAACATGACCTTCTCTCAACTCCACAGAACATTAATCTTTTAAATTAATTAAGATGGGTCAATTAAATTGACATCGTGAGTGATAATGATTAAGTCACAGTTGCTGATTTAAAAATAAACGTTATATATATATATATATATATATATATAACTGGCATTGTTTCGTAGAAATCGCGTGCATATATTTTTTATATATTCTAAAAGAATGCAATCCATGCAAGGTATAAACGTCAGTTAAGTAGTCTACCCTGCGTTTGTTAGATCGATCCTTTTTTGGACACAGTTACGTCTATTGCGAATAAGTAAAAGTGAAACTTTGATTTCTTGTTGGATTTCTTGATTAGAATCGTCTAATTACTTTCTCACGAATTGTTGCAAATTCGTACAATGTAAAAAAATCTTAATCATTATTTTTCTTAAAAGCTGTATTATTTTTCTAGTGAACTATCAAATAATAATCTATTATAAAATATTTTAAAAATGAACGCTGAAAATATATTTTAATTTTTATAGTTTTTAATCCGATTGTATTATTGATTAGGCTCTTTATAAAAATATTAAAAAAATAATTATTTATTTGATAATAAATTATATTAAAATTTCCTTTCAAGATACATTAGGTTATTATTATGAACATGAAAATTTGTTATTATTTTGAAAATGAAAAGTAAGAAATAATTATTGATTAAAATATTTTTTTACAAAATGAAAAATGTGTAGCATTTTTTGATAAATTTAATTTCTTTCAAAGTGTTGAAAATATTTCAGTTATTTTAAATTTATATTTTGGTTAATGTCATTTGTGTTTGTTTGTGTTCGTCTTATTATTTTTTTTAAAATTTTAATGAATCCATAAAATTCAAATATCCTCGTAATAAGTTCTTTTCATTTTTGTATATCAATATTCTTGTAATTAAAATGTTATTTTGTAAACATTGAATACCAAATTCTTATATTTCTTTTCTTATTGATTTAATAGAAACTTAATGGGTAAGAAAATCAAAATTTATTTATATTTTTGATCAAAAATGATTTTTTAAAATACGATTATCCTTTCTATAAACCTAAAAAATATACATTTAAAAAAAAATGTATTAATCTGTTTTATTCTCATAACATATATCGTTTCTTAATTAAATATATGTTTTCTCTGATCAAATATCTACATTTTTCCAAAATATTTGAAATATGATTCTAATATCTTAGATATCACCGAAAATTAAGTGGCTATTTGAAAATCTAATACACCAATTTTGAAAAGTGTATTTTTTCCAAAATAAAAGATGTAATGAGTTGATTTTCTTTTTAAAAATGTTATTTTGTTTTTTTTTCGCAGGGAAATTATAAATTTTAATCTTTTCAAAGAGAACATCGGTTGTTTTTAACTCAGCACGTAGAGTATTCTTTACCTCAGTTATCCTATTTTATTTATTCGTTGATTGCAATAATGATTTCCTGTTAATAATTTGTTCCATAATTCCTGCCTCTATGAGATAAAATTTAATAACAGATACTCTAATACCTCCATTTCATTCGAAAAGCGCAGTTAAGAAACTATTTCTTGTATAAATGGCAATGATATAGTGACTTGATCTATGCATCCTTTTAGCTAGTTTCCTGTTGGCGTAAGATCTTTTCTTCTCATAAAATATACATCCTTACCTGTTTCTATTTTGTTTACAATTTCGCTGTAGGAATAACCTTTATCAAGGGAAATTATTATCTTCTCTAGAAAACAAATATCAAAGAATAAGCATCTATAATTATGTTTACATTATTGTAAAATGTTTACTGTAGCTAATATACTATCATATTATAGGAAAGCAAATAGACTAAAGTTAATAATTCTTTCGTTTAATATTCACTCTGACAATAAATTATAATTTATTTCAAAATAAATAATAACACATGAATTATTTATATTTATATGCCATTATATACGTTTTATAATTAATTTAATCAATTTAACGGAAGAAGTAATAGCTTTTTGCTTTATATTTTGTTTAATATATGACTACAGTATATATATATATATATATATATATATATATATATATATATATATATATATATATATATATATATGTATATATATATATATGTATATATATATATGTATATATATATATATATATATATGTATATAAATATGTATATAATATTTATTAAAAATACATAATTACAACATGATATTTAAATGTAATTTACTTGTATTAAATAAAACATTATTTTTCTATTAAATTTATTTCCTGGAATAATTTATATGAGATAAGAAAACACTTGTGGAAGATTTTAGATTTTTTTAAATTACGAATGATCATTCTATTAATAGTAGTATAATTATAATTTTTTAATGTATTGTTTGTTTTTAATTTCTAAATAGTAAAGAATTATTGCTAAATGTAGATTTGACATTAAGATAAATATTAGTACAGTTAAATTAGGATTAATTCCTATTATTATTATTTAGTACGCCAGTTATGTTACTATTTTGGCAAAAAAAATTGAATAAAAATTTGTAATTCAATTATTATATATTACAATATTGTTATACTTATTAAACGTGTATTTCTATTCCATTCAGAATCATAATAGAATACAACTGAGAGATAAATGAAAAAAATATTGATAATTCGCCAATATTTTCTATTGATATTAATTATCGTATCTTAAAACGTGTGATCGGGAATCCTAGCAAAAATTATTTGATAAAATTGAAGAACACATATTTATAAACTTAACAGTAGACAATAGGTGATATTTTATTTTCTACAATTATAGTTTTTTGTACTGTCAATAAATCTGTTTTCACAGATGAACTTTAAATCTTCAGATTAAACAAGATTTTTGGATCAATATGTTCACTAATTAATGATTACCCTTCTTTATGATGACAATACAAATTTCCAACATCCTAAGACCGTTCTAATATAAATGCGCATGATTGAAATACACATAAGTCATAATAAAGAATTATTGAGTATTTTGATCAGAAGGAAATTTTAGTGTGTATAGACTGAAAATTGATTTGTGAAAGTTTTGTGTTTCAGTTAAGAAATATGTTTTAATACTATTTAAACATGTGAATATTTTTTTATACAACAAATTATTGTAATATTATAGTACACATTTAGACAGTAATTAAAAATCGACATTCTAAATATTTGTAAGAGATTTTTTAAAAACTGGAATAAACAGATAAAAAATAAACAAATGTAATAACATTTTATCACATTTTATTTATGGAATTATACTTTTAAGAATAAATTTCGCACGTGATCAATTCAGGTTCTGTGTAAAGAAATAATTTGAATAATGATCTGATATGCACTCACACCTAGATGAAAATAAACATTCACTATTAATTGTATCACAAGTGTTAATGTATCTTAGAAAGAATTTGTTAATGGCGTGTAATTATTTCAAGCAGCACCGATCGTACACAATTGTATATGTGAAATGTGTGAAAAGCGCGATAACAGTGAAATTCAAAAACAATGAATAATTATTCTTAATTACTAGAAAGTCATAATTATGATAAAGTAGCTAGACAGTTACCAAAAACTTGTAAACGAGTCGATCTGTAATTAAAATCAGTAATTGTATTTTCAATGTCGCTTATTCTATTTGCATCCGTGTATATATTTGTCAAGACGCATATCACATTCGAAACCACATAAAAATACCAGTGAATTTATACAATTAATGTACACAACTATTATATAGTTACTTATTTAGGTTGTATATTATTATCTAGTGATATTTAAATGCAGGCACGTACACTCATTGTATTATCTGCATATATTTTATAGGTATATACTTCTAAAATACCTATATATATATATATATATATATATATATATATATATATATATATATATTGTTCATTTTATCTTTGCTATTTTTAGTGTATGTAAGTGCTCACTTCATTTTTTACATATATTTTTTGATTTGCGGTTTTATAGCACTGTCATTCGACTGCCACAAAACTCATGTCTCATTGAGATTCCCCGTAATGTTATTTTTCACATAGAAAAAGTAATACTCACATATAGAATTTAAGTGATATAGTTTGCTTAATACACTTTTATAAAAGATCTTTAAATAATTAAAATTACAATTCTGTTTCAGATTTATACGATCCATCAAGTGTTTAAATTGCTTATCATTACTTTTGTGAATATTGTTGAGTTATAAAATATTTTATAAAATAAATATATTAAGTGAATTTAGTAGTTAGTTTTCACAACATAAATGTGTCCTTTACACGAATGTGTTCTTTTAATTCTGAAATATTTCTGTTAGATCTTTTATTTCTATTTAAAAAATGTATTTCATCACATTAGGTGTAATAAAATTTTAACATAACAGAAGGGTCGAAATAAATGAACTGAAGTATCACTTATAATTACTCTCTAGTGTTCAATACACGATTCGAATAATCTCTAGATGCCAATAGGCGTAGTAGTAGAGAATGGTGAATTGTTACTAAACTTGTCTATAAAAGATACGACTAACAGAATAAAATTTTATTACATATATTCTTTCTAGATTGGTATTAAACATAAAAGAGTGTTTTAGAAATAAAGAAGCGTTTAATTCATATTACTGAAAATTTATAATGAATAAATCCGAAATATGTTAATCATCAATATTTTATTTATATTTAAATATAGGACAATCTAGAAATATCTGTTAAGTTGTCGAATTTTCTAGAAAAATAGCCGAGAATGTTCTGGAAAAGTTTAGAAAGTTTCACCTCAAAACATTCGAACATGTAGAATAATTAATTCGAGAAGGATCTGGAATTTTCTAGAAAACCTGGTTTTGAACTCGTATATAAGCAATAACAATAAATGCGCACATATTATGCTGAAGTAAAATGAAATTAACAACTGTATTAATAATACACTCATCCGTGTAATGCACTTAAAATTGTAATGATCACCAAAGTTCCCAAATGTTCACAACAAATTCACTTACAGTGAGATAAAAACGATTACGATTATATATTTATCATTACAGTCACTGTACAATCCAGTACACTAATGAAGATGATTTCACTTTTCGTGTTATAAATATGTTAGAAAAAGATACAAAGTGTACAGATAACTTTATCAATTTACCTGAGAATATTTCATAAACTTTACGGAATGCTTCACACATGTATCAAAATGTCCTATGAATCAGCATATAAAAACTATATTATTAATATAGACTTTTTTTAAAAGAAAATTTTAACTTTTATCAGACTTTATTAGTAATTTGACTTATATAAAATGAAACAAACTGATTGAATTACAATCTGTTTCAGTACACAAAGAGACTACATACTGAATAGATTGTACTGGATCTATTTTTGATTCAACTGTCTGAACTTATTAATAATTAAGTTAATGTACTCTAAGTACGATGAACGATTTAGTATCCAGATGTTGAATAAGCCGGTCTTTAACCTACAGTTTACAAAAATCCAGAAGGTATTTCTTCGTAAAAGTGAAACAAAGATAATCTTTTATTAAACAGATTGTATTTTGAAATTGAAAAATCTTGATTTATATGGAAATGATTCACTTCCTCCATTCGTGGGGTATTTCATATTGCATACAAGAGACCACACATGTACTTTTTTTATATATCGTGTGTAAATATACAGGATATAAATGATAATACAGAAAATTGATCTGAAAGTGTTCTTTTTATCTTTATATGTATATATATATATATATATATATATATATATATACACATAAAAAAGATAACAAGCCTCACCTTTTTCAAACTTGAAACTTGAGATGCAAAGTTGAAACGTCATGATGGTTTCATTCAATTTTATTTTCAATTTACAACTTGTTGTATGTTCAGTATTAAACTTTGATGAAAGTGAACGTTTCGAATACAAATTTTGATATGATTTCAAGGAAAAATATTTTTTACAAGCTGTTAATGGTATTTAATTTAAAAATAAATATCTTTCATATTAATATAGTCCTTAAATATGTTGTAAATCTTAAAAAATAGAATGAAAAGTAGGATTTATAATTAAAATAATTGTTTGAAAATGTTGCGATCTTTATACAGATCTCTCTCTCTCTCTCTATATATATATATATATAGAGATATATATATATATATATATATATATATATATATGTTGCTATTTTTCTATATATCTAAAATAATTATGTTACATTTTTACTAAATATTTGGATGAAAAATGGATAATAAAAAAATACAGAATTAAAAATTATCTTAATAGCCCGAAACGTCTTCTTCATGTTTCATTATTAAAAATATTTTTCTCTGAATTTTGGTTAAGAAACAAGCTTTTTAAATGAAATGTTTATATTAATTCAAGAATCTATAACATTTTACATTGCAATAAAATGGTAAATAAAATTTTTTAATACATAGTTTGAGACTATTTACATTTTTGTATTTTTTTTTTAATTTCTATTTTCAGAATTTATGTATTTTTTTATGCCAATGTAATTTTAAAATGTAAAGATTTCTTGTCACTCAATTCGATTTTCGTTGGACATTGATTGCATTGTTTAATTAAAAGTAAATTGAATAACTTATTTATAAATAAAATAATAAATATATTCAGGTCAAATTGAAATACCAAGGAACAGTAAATTTTATTTCGATTTACCTTAGTTTTATACAGTTATTTAAAAAGAAACAGGTGAAATTAATGTTAAGAATTCCTCAAATAAAAATTACATAAATTAAAAAAAATATTCTCAAACTTTAGTGCAAGCAATAACAAGAGTTATGTAAGAAAAAAACATAAAAAATACATAAATATAATCTCAAAGATACACCTGTACTTTTCTTGAAAATAAAATTAATTACTTTTTAAAAATATCTGCTGTACAACATATTGTTATTTGTATTACATAATATGATTTTATTACATAATTACTTGTTTTTTCGTGCCAATTTTTGTATAAACCTGTTCGATTATAAAAAGAAGTACATGATTAAGTTGATTTTTCGAACTGGCATTTATTTTAAATATTTCTGAAACAGAAATATTGTTAATTATATCTACTGGTGGTTTTGAATGTTTTATTAACAATAATTTTATAATTATTTTTTTTTGAAAAATAGAAATCAAATATTAAACATTTTCATTCCAAGCAATTAGGTTATAAAGCAGATCAGAAGTTTGTACATAATACTACGAATTGGGATAAGAGTATGATAAACATAGAAATGTATAAACACCCGATGATATTGATGAACGAATGCTTATCGAAGCTTTTATCTGTAAATGATAAAATGTGGGCAGTGCCACTGGCCGTTGGAGTATAACGCATTTAAATGCCTGGGCAGTAAAGCTGGCTTTGTGAGTGCAAAGGGTTAATATTTATAATTTTAAACTTAAATAAATAAAACCTGATAAATCATAAATGAGTTCAAATAATAAAAATATTTAAAAGTAATTAAATATCAGTACATGAAAAAGCATATCTCATTGTTAATAACCGCAAAAAATCAATTACTTAATCAGTTTTATTGCGCGTTTTAATTATATTGACTACCAAAACTAAAGATAAAATACACATAAATGAATTATAGTTTATTTATGTTCTTACAATTCGAGTCATTCTTATTTTTTTCCTGATAGGTACAAACACAATGTTCAAACAATATGGTAGTTAAAACATATATATTTTTTGTGTGATTTATAGCACCACGATTACATTTTAATTCACTAATGTAATTATATATTTTTGTACCTACCTCCGCAAACGTTTATTATGAAATTGGTGAAACAAGTTTTTGTTTACAAACTATCAAAAAAAATAAACTGGTTTTACGAGTGTTCTTTTCGTTGAAAACTGTTTTAATCCTTTAACACGAGGAAAATATTATGACGATTAATTTTACTTCATTTGCTTTATTTACTTTATATATTTGTAAACATTTGAAAATTATTTATATTGATGATTTCTGTTATTAAATATTTAAATCTAATCAATATTTTTTAATCATGTAAAAACGATTTTCGTTTTTTTTTTATATAAAAAAATAAGCGAATGATCTTTTATATTTTTTAAATTCTTTTGTATTTTTTTAATATCTGATCTTCCTATAAATATTAACAATTCATTTATAATGTACGTATGTAAATATGTATCTGTTTATAAAGTTTTATAAATAATTCGTGTTCAAATTCTATAATAACACCAAACGTTTTTATACATTGGAATAAGGGAGTTGTATCAGAAAAAATAATCTTTATATTTATTGAACATTTGATACGACCATTCAAAGATTAGAAATTAATAGCTCAGCGGCACGTTTATATCTCGATATCCTTAGGTATAAGGTCGGTAAAAAAATAACTGCGGTTTATGACTTTCAAATTCATATATATTTTTCCATTTGTGGTCCAGAACTGTTGGATGACTAACGCCTAACTTGTGTGCAAGCTCTCGAATTGTTGTGCTTGGTTCTGATTCAACTAACGCTTTCAGTTGGTCGTTATGAACTGAAGAAGGGCGCCCGCGACCTTCTCCATCTTCAAAACTCTCGTCCCCATCACGAAATTTTTTGAACCATCATTACATCGTACATTTCTTAACAGTATCCACACCGAAAGCATCGTTTAGTTTACGGGCAGTTTCTACTGCTTTACCACCCGTTTTCAGGTCATACAAAGAAGTGCTTTTATTTGCTTCTTTTCCATCTTTGATTCAATAGCCGTGACTTAGACCAATTTGAAGCAAATTAATACTATAACCAATCGTTGTTTCCAAAATACAGACCGAAAAATGCATAACACGATGAAATAAAACTTTCATTGAAAAATAAGGTTAGATTTCGAAAAAAAACCCAATGATTTTCTTACCAACCTAATATTTCGAAATTTTTAAACTTGTATTCTGTATTTTACACAACTCTTTTTGATTCTCTGGGTAAAAATTAAAAAAAAAACCTATAGCAATATTTCCAGATGCAGAGAAAGTTTTAGTAATGATATTTTTTATTAGAAAGATTTTATCTTAAAAGGGATCGTATTTAATATATATATATATATATATATATATATATATATATATATATATATATATATGTGTGTGTGTGTGTGTGTGTGTGTGTGTGTATGTTGTGTGGATGTGTGTGTGTATGTGTAGTGAAATCTTAACTTTTATTCAACTTGGCCAAGAAACTTTTTGAACAACTTTCATATAGAACTAAAAGTTTAATTCTGTATTTAATCAGTCGTGTACTGGATGTATCGGATGATGTTTGCAGCTGGTACATACTATAATTGGTTGCCGAGCGCAGAGAGTACGCCGGTGACTCTTTATTAAGAAGAATTAATTTTAGTCAAGATTAATTTGAGTATTATACATAATCAAAGGTTTTATAACTGATAATTGTTTCAGAATTGTTTATATATTCGTCATACGTATATTTTCTCAGACTAACATTTCATTGTCATTAAAAATCGCTTTATAATTTTAGCATCAGATAGAAATTATATCACAAAAAAGATCAAAATATAATTTATACAAAATTACTTATACATAAAAATAGAATCACATTTACGAAATTATCAAGATATTTTTCTTTGTTCCGTCATTATTTAACAATTAGCATTAATAAAATTATTACCTCTTTATTTTTTTTTGTTGTTGTTGGCATTAATGTCTGTTAACAAAACTGAAAGTGTATCTTTATATATATATATATACATGTGTGTGTGTGTGTGTGTTCTTTTATGTTTATGTAATTAATAATGTAGTGAAAAATGTTTATTAGATATGATTATAAAAATATACCATAAATATAATAGCTATGTATGATTACTGCTTTTTAATGTAATATTTTATGAGAAATGTATGATGACAGCGAAAAAATGTGATTTTAATGAGCGGTTTTTCAGAATTTCCTTGCTGATTAACATCAGCCTCTTATATAACTAACTATTAAATTATAATAAATTATTGAATCGAAATGTCCGTTTACAATTACATATAATCAATTTATATTTTTACATATATTATTTACTATCGATATCAGTCATCGTTTCAGTAATGTTTTTATATCTACGTTTTTTTTAATTGCAGGTGTGACATCTTCGATTCCATGTTTACAATGAACAATGTGACATTCATGCTGCAGTGAATAGCAGAAGAATTATGGTCTCACGTGCAATTTCTACAGTAACAATTACGGATACTTAAGTAAAAAAATCGTAAGAACGGATATTAATAGAAAAATAAACAAACACCTAATTATTATATCCTTAATAATTACCGTGTGCTGTTTTATTGTTGTCTGTTAAAAAAAATCATACTTTTCGTGACATCAAATCGAAATTATATTTTTTATGAACTTGTACTCTGCAATTGTGTACACGAGTTTCATGAAACATACTTAATCTGTTCGTGAGTAACGAGTGGGGATATAATTTAAGTTAGTGCACATCGTGAGTGAACGTTTAGTATAGCGTACTGAAGCAATGGTGATAAACGTGTGTGAAATCAATTTCATTTCCTCGCTTTGTTTACTATTTAAAAATTACGATGCTGATGAAAAAGTTTAAGAAAACCATTCAGTGTTTCTGTTTTAATATATAGAAAATTGTGCGTTTATCTGAAAACTAATTGATATTTCTTAAATAATCGATTATTTTAAAAGATTTAATTTTAAAAATGCCGTTTAAAAAGATCGTAAGACTTAAACAGTTATAAAGTCATACAATTATTATAACATTCTCGCCTTGAATACTTCAAATTGTTTTTTTGCGAGATTCTATGATTATTTAGAAAATTGTTTACGGTATTTAAGTGCAATACAAAAAAAAGTGCGGAAGCAATTTTAAATTTACAGTGAATAAACTATATATTATGCACTTAAAGTCTTTGAAAGCGTTTGAAATAACGATATCGAAACGAATATAATAAAATAAGAAATTATAGTATAATTGAATGTGTACAATTATTCGATTATTTTTTTAAAATATAAAGTTTCGAAGACAGGAAGCCGTATACTATCTGTTGTAAAACCACACAACGTCCGGTGCACATCGTCGTGATATTCAAAACTGAAAATTTCTTTCATAATGTAGACATTGGTGACAAACAACGTGCAATTAATAAATACTATACATCACTGTGCTGTTTTCGTTTGTTTTGTTTTTTCATAACGAGAATAAATCATACAAATGACGCAAAATATTAAAAAGAAAATCATCTCGATCCAAATTAAATTGGCACAGGATCACAACGATCATAACAATGATAATAGACGACAGTGTGTGATGCTAACGGCGCCAGTGGATAGTGGTGTTGCGTGTTTGATGCGATGTCGGCCGAATAAAGAATTCGGCAAGAAAGCTCTCAAGACGCTGCTGAATAGACTGCGTATGAGAAAAGCCGCTAGTGTTGACATATCGCCACCGGATCCTACTTATAAAGTTGTGTATTTAGGAAATGTGCTTACTGGATGGGCAAGAGGTGAGTTCAGTTAAATATGCATACTTTTACATATATTAATCATTTATAATTTCATGTAGTTTATTTTAAATTTTATCTAATATTAAACTTAATACATATTTATACTTAACATATATATATATATATATATATATATATATATATATATATATATATATATATATATATATATATATATATCAAACTTTAACGATCCACTATTCGATAAACACTATTTCTAATTTTTTCAATATTTGATCCAATCAGTTTTTTTATCTGTATTACACTATACATGGATTTGTCTTTTTCTAGGATATTTTATATTTTTTGATTGGTAGTTAATAAATATTTTCATTCTCGTCCCTGTCCATTTTAATCTCTTTATTCCTTTAATAATTTATGTTTCTTATTTGTACTCATTACTAGTTTTCTTTCTTTCTAATCTTATAATTTTTAAAATATATCTTCTATGCTTGTTTGTTCTTCTACATGATTTTAAATCATTGAATTATTTTGTAATTCAACACCCATTTGCTATTTTAATGACGAATAGAACATATTGATCGAATCATTTTCTCTTCACACAAAATAGAATCTTTTGTTTAAATTTATGAGTATTGCTTTCAAATGAATTATATTCTATTTTATTCTCTTACTAATTTATGAAACATTGTTTGTGTATCAATGAATGACTCATTTTCTCAGTAACTTGGTCTAATTATATTTTCTTGTCATTTTTTTTCAATTTTTTTCAGTTTTCTTCCAATGAACACATTCGTTAGATATTATATTTCTTTGCTGATTCATTTTCAGATTTCAGGTTCATATTATTCTGTTTTCTCCATTAATTTTTTTATTTATCTCCTCTGACTCTCCAAGTGATTCCCAAAGATAAAAATAACAAAAAGATTTTGGTTTGTTTTCAATTCCTCTCCTTACTTATTAACTGATTTTATCACTTTTTTAAGATATCAGTAAATAATTTTGATAAAATTGCATCTCTCCTTTGTACTCATTTCATTTTAAATAAAAAATTGTAGAATTTTAGAAGATGCTTATATGAAATATCAATTAAATAACTTTCACAATTCTATGTAGATTTTTTTACAAAGACTATTAATTAAATGTCTTTTTTAAGAGTATATGGAGTAATATATTTTATATAAATTGAAATTAATTTATTACCATGAAATATACGTTTTTATGAAAAGACAACTTGTTTATAACTTATGACACGAGTACATTTTTCAAATTTCTGGACTTATAAATAGCCTGAATAAACAAGTTAATAAATTTTCTGTATTAAAAGTGTAGTTTGCATATTTTTTGATACATTCATGTTAATATTACTATATATATATACATATATATATATATACATATATATATATATATATATATATATATATATATATATATATATATATACATATAAGATAAAAATCGTGGAAGAGGCTCTTCTCCAGCAGTGGAGAGAGGCTGAGGATAATGATAAAAGCTAAATAGAAAAATGTGAAAATGATCAACATTAGTTATTAAAGAGATTTCATTCATTTCTTTTGCAAGATTTATGAGATTCAGTTTATTTATTTTATAAATTTATTGTTAATCTATATTTACAACCTCTTGATTACCTACAATAATTGTTATTTTTTTTACATTGTAAAAAGAATGAAAAAACGTACCATTTTTAACATCCCTTATCGTTTTTACTCATTTATTAGTATAAATTGATTTGAATATTAATAGTCCAAGATAAATAAACAAGTCTCGTGTTAATCAATGACAATTGAAATAATTACGAGAATTATATTTGATTAAAGACCTTCGTAGCAGTACGTGTTTATGATTTTTATTAATTTAATATGTGTTATAAAAACGAATATGTAATAATAAACGTGACAATCAACAAAATCTATATTTTCTTGTGCATTGACTTTTAATTTGATTCGTTGACTTAGTTTATTGTTTGTATTTTTATTAATTGTTATATATATATATATATATATATATATATATATATATATATATATATATACATTCATATTATATAGAAAGTGATCATTTTTTTAGTAATTAAAAACGATTAAAAATAAATAAATTAGGATTCCCAACCATAAAATTATTAATTCAGTAATATATTTTCTAATTTCTAATAATGAATATATTTTGTATTTTTAAATTTAATAATATTTCTAAGAAGCTCTTCTATAAATAATGTTTTAAGATAAAGATATGTTTAATATTTTGAAATATATTTCATGTAATATTTAAAATCAAGAACGAGTAATTAAAGAAGTCGATAAGATTAAATTAAATTTATATATCATTATTTCTTAATCACTTCCTGAAAAATGAAACAGTATTGGTTCTCTCGATAATTATATTAAAATAACGTCATTTTCATTAAATGATCTAAGCGCTAATTAAAATTGTTTGTTAACAATTTTGAATACAAAACATAATATACACAACGACTTCATATAACATAATTGTGAAAGAATCTTAATAGATAATACATTATTTATTGGTTTGTAGTTGGTACGTGCGTGTAAGCAGGCATAAAATTTAAAAGAATTTCTTTTCTTTCCCATACAGTCTGATATGTAGATTGTTTACTACCATTACTTATCAAGTTCAAGTACGCGGTCACCACAGTGAGATATAAACAGTAGTCCCTAAGGCAATAATTGGATATAAGCACCGGACGTACAATTAACGATTTCCGTGATGCCACTATGTTATGTACCTACCTACCAAGGTCTTAAAACATACCAGAATAACAATAAATGACAGTGATGTCAGCTGATCGCTGCACGTAAATCAATTTTTTGTATTATCTTTTTTTTTATGGAAAAACGATTATTATAATTGATTAAACAAATATAATTGTATAGTTGACCATCATATATTGTGTCTATTAATTAACTGCAAAAAAAAAACAGATAAAAAAGTTGGCATGTCTATGCTTTTATAAAAAATACAGTTGCAGCAGATTACAAACATGCATAGTCGTCTAAGACAGTGTTAATGAAGTGATATGCCTGAGAATACATCACTACACTATGTCATTTTCTAACGGACTTTCGACATGTTTTCAACGGTTGAAACTAATTGGCCAAGTACTAATTTAATTTAAAAATTATTTAACACCGACGAAAAGAGCAGTCATTCCCAACTTTTGTCTTAAACATATTTTTCTCTATGATTGTATGCTATTTTCAAAATTATTTCTTTATTGTTGTCTCTTAAGACTAATTAGAAGAAAATATTTTACCTTAATTTTAATTTTGGATATAAATTATTATTTTATTTAATAAACTTGTAATGCAAAATATATAAGGGCTCATCTATTTATAGTGCGAAAATGATTATTTGCGCAATCATGCATTTTTATTAAAGATTATAATTTAAATAATGTTTATAGGCCTATTTTTCTAATGAATGTGTTCTTTAGTGTATATAAAGCAATGTTTACCCAATAAAAAATTCACTAAATTAAAATCGTTAATCAATTTTTAAAAATTTCTTGCTTCTGTAGATACTTTTTTGTACTTAAGATTGTCCTTAAGAAAATGTCAAAAAATATTCTGTAGTGAGTTAAAATGTAATTATTATCAAGTAGCTATAATGTGTGATGTGACCATATAGAAATTGTTTATATCTTACATTTTAGTTCGAAAATATATACGAGTATACTTCTGTTTAAACAATCACTTGATAAATTTGTTCTATATTCAGAACTTATAAACGCATATTCTCGAAATGGATAATATGTATTTTTTTATATATATATTAAAGAAAAGAGCGACGTATTAATTTTGTTCTATATTTGTTGACTACAGGTTGATAGAATTAAATATTTTTTTAAAAAATTAGACATTTTTTATTTTTGTTACTGATGTGGAATTTTACGAATGATTACAAAAATTTGTTAAATAACGATAAAAATGTAAATGAAATTACATTAGAATGTATTTTGAGTTTAACTATAAATGATAAATATTTTAAATCTGATTCAACACTTCGCCTGTTCGTCCATCAGTTGCATAATCCTATTTGTATTTTCGAATATAAGCGATTTTCTATTCAAATTCAAAATTAAGTGTTTAAACATACTAAATTTAACAAAAAATAAACATTGTGTATTCAAGGAAATGTTTATGTATTCAAAACTGTTATAGAATATATTGCTTAAAATCTGAAAAAAAAAACAATGATTATTAGAGCCACTCTGTCACGAATTTTAAAATAAAATTTTATCAGACATTTACAATCTTCTCGTATGTTAAATACAATATGAAGCAAGATTATTCGTTCCAGACGAGATAAAATTGACATTGGGTTAAATCAAGGACATATTGATATTTATTATATAGTAGATAAAGCTTTACTAAAAAAAATACGGATAACATTTATCAGTATATCAAGTTATTTATCAAACGGTTGTTCAGTTTGAAACTATTTTTACAGTCACACATTTTTTTTAATATTTGAAATGTAAACATAAATATCAAACTTAGAATTGAAATTCTGAGCTTCTATTGCGATTTATTTTCTCGTACAGTCGATAAGTCGACCTGTAACAAAATACCAATCGATAACATTGATTTATTAGTAATTATGGTTTGAAAACAGATTCCATTATACTCGATATGCGTAGTTTTGTCATACAATTCTATAATAATTCACTTATATTGCCATTTGAATGAATACGAATTCCATAACTAATGGCATTGAGAATTAAATACGTTTCAGAAGTTTCACGTGGTCGCTCTATAGTAATTGTAATCGTATAGAATGGAAAGCTATTTGCAATTGATATTAAATAATAGATTAACAACTTCTTATCTACAGTATAACTAAAATCTTTAATTTGTATTTAGTTTCTTAAAAATAAGACATTGTGTTATTTTTAATTGAATATATTCTTATCAATATACATTTTGAAGTTAAATAATTCAATATATCAACAGTTGGAAACATTCTTACTTTAATAAACTTTATTAACAGATTTACTAGATTTTTCTGTACCTTGGCGCTTACAGAGTAATGACATTGTTATGTAAATGCACGTAAACAACCAAAATTGATCAATAATCAATTAATAGAGATTTTTGATCAGAATTTTTTGGTGTTTTGTACAGAGACTGAAATTTTTCTTTTGTGAAAAAACATTTAAAATTATAACATAATAATGTATTCAAAATTTCATTTTTTGGTATCATTGAAATGTGCCATTGACGGACGTTTATTCGATGCATATTCACTTTATGTGCCTTTTTTAATTTCCAATTACTTTAATAAGTTAAATACTTTTTTTTTAAAAAAAGAAGTTAACCATTTATCGAAAAGCAAAACAAATATTAAAATAACTTTAAAATTGATAGTGTAGGTAATTTAAGTAATTTGTTAAAATTCAGTGTGTGTGTATATATATATATATATATACTCGTATATATATATATATATATATATTATTTTAATGTAAATTATTTCGCATGCATTAAAAAGATATTCATATATTCCTTATTTCTATAATATATTCATAATTTAAGTTCGTTTTTACAAAACTTTGCACGCTCGTAACTTTTTATGTAGTTTTAATTGCTATTTTAATCATACAGAGTTACAAATTATGTAAATTCGTTAAAAAATAAGATAACTGTACATTTTTAATTAAAAAAGAAATTATTTAGAATTAAGGTTGAAAAAATAGTCTTTCAGATTTTAAAAAGTACTTTTCGTAATATTGTAAACTCATTACATGTATATAAATTACAAACTACTTTTAAAATGTAATTAAAAAGTGAACTATTTCATAATACAAATATGTTTTCAGTATTCATTAGTTGGTTGGCAATTTAAGAAAAAACGATGCCATTGCTCTCAGAAATAATAAAGTAAAAGAATAAAAGTCTAAGAATTCATACGTTTTTCTATAAATTCTTTTAAATTGAAAATCGCCGGAAAAATAATATACGTTGAAAATTATATGGTTTATTTTCATTATCACATAATGCTACTAAGTGAAGTGTGAATAAGTTTTTCTATGAATAATTCAGATATGAAACAATCAATCTTCCGTGATGAAGTTTAAGGTCAGATTTTGTAATATTACCTTTATATTTTCTCAGTTTACCTGTTCACACACTTGTATATATATATATATATATATATAAAAGGTATAAAACCTAAAATTCCAGTATCAATATTTTATAAACAGAAGCAATTCAAATAGGAATGCAATTCGTTCAAAGCAGTTTTACATTTTTTAATTATTTTGTTGATTTATAATTGCTACATCTGATAGGAAATTTTTCAATCAATCGATTTGATACGCTTTTTTAAACATTTTAAATGTCAGCAATTAAGTATACAAAAATAATATACAAAAATTTAAATCAGTTTTAATGAAAAGTGTAAATTACTGAATTATTAATATATATATATATATATATATATATATATATATATATATATATATATATATACTGTTTATTTTAGACATTAAATACCTTTTGGAATATTTTAATTGAACACTTTATTTTAAATTCGATTTAATAATAGTAGTTAGAGTTGGAATGTAATTAAAATTAATTATTTACAAATTAATTAAATACAAATAGACATATTTTTTTCTGAAACTTCAAAATTAATGACTGTATAAACATTAATGCCATCTGAAATATATGAAATATATAATGAAATTAAATTTAAAATAAAATAATATTTCAATTTATTGAATTCTTATCATTTTTAAACATAAGGGGTTTAAAAATGAATGTAACTTTCATTTATTTTTTACATGCAAAATTAAACCCCTTAAACCCTACATAACCAATCAATCTACATTGTGAAATATTATGTAAATTTTATAAAATATAACTAATAAGATAAGTTCAGTCCGATTGTGTCACATTTTTGCATTATAGTGTATTTAAATATTCATACTTGAAGGTATCAAAAATATATTATTTTGAAGGTAATTAAAGATAAACATCATCTATATTTTTATTTTTTTTGAATTCTTGTTTATTTTGTAATCGTTATGATAAAATTACTATGTGTACACATGCAATAATAATCTTTATGGGAAAATAAAATATATATGTTTGTGATATTTACTCAATTGAATTATTTTTTATATTTTGTAATTTAAATAAAAAAAATAAAACTTATCATTATGTATTGCATAACACTGCACATAAAATTACTTGTAGATATAGCTTTTAAGTAATATTTTCCTGACCAAATTTTTATTAAATTTCTAATTATGATTTAAAATAATTACGATTTGAAATTTTTACATTTCACATAAATTATTTGAATAAATTTTATAAAAATGTATTCATGCTTCAATTAGGTAATTTAGTATTATTTTTTAATTTGATAGAAATGCAATTATTACGTGTAAAAATAATTTGGTGACTTAAATTTAATCAATTATAACTTTGTTTGAAATTAAAATATTTTCTCGTCGTCTTAGGATTTTGATTAAAACACTATATATCTTAGCCAAGTAGTTGGCATAATCTCACAAAACAGTAGTGAACATGATGGCGTCCGAAAAGCAGCATATGAGAATAGTATTCTTTAACAGGACTTTATTCTTTAAATGAATTTTTATATTCACCTAATGAATTTTATTGAATTTACATTAAAAAAAGTTTTATCCTTTCAACTCGCCTCCCCTCAACATTAAATCATGAGTGCGCCACTGCATATGCATATATATATATATATATATATATATATATATATATATATATATTCATTTTTTTCTTGGTAAAGTACATTTATTAATTATAAATTGTTTGCCCTATTCATCTTTAAAGATAATTAATTCAAGGTTAATGGAATTGAAAATATTGTTTTCCTTTTGAATTTTATTTCGTAATGTTGCATACTTTTTATTGTGATCACATGTTTATAAACGAGAATATATATATATATATATATATATATATATATATATATATATATATATATATATATATATATATATATATATATAGTTATAGTTATATTAAATTTCAAATAAACGAACAAGTCATCACAATCATCAATCACATCAATTTTAAAGAATCTCATCACTTATGACATATAACAAATATGTATATATATATATATATATATTAATCTATAAATTAATCTATAAATTAATTATATATATTAATCTATAAATTTAGTATTAAATAGTATATATTGAGTACATAGGGAATTTTTGGATTGAAAGTGCTTTTAAATACTGAAAATCGATTGATTAGGTTCATAATAAAATTATGTTTTAATTTTATTGTTGATTCAAATAGGTATTAATTATAACCTTCTAAGATCAGGACTGTACACAAATATAAAAAAGAACAATAGTGTAATAAAGAAGTTATAAAGTTTGATTCATGTTATTTCCAGTGAATATACTGAATTTTTTTAAAAAATTGTTTTGTATTATTAAATATTTCACCACATTACATCAACTCTTAAAACATTTTCTAGCTGAAAGAAAATATTCTCGAGGTTATAAAGTGGAATTACTCGCAGAAAACAAAACGTGCCTTAAAAGTAATTTATTAAATATGTTCTAATAAATAGTAGTACTTAGAATTTGACTCATTCTTAACGAGTAAATGATTAATAAAGAGATAATGAACTGGGAGTATGTAAATAATTGTAAAATAATTGCGCAAGAAAATGTAAATTTAATTAAAAGTTTAGAAAATTCGTCATGTGTTTTTGGTAGCAATATTTACTTTTCTGATATTTTTATTAACATGTTTATTTTCGACTGAATTTTTTATCTAAAACAAATAGATAACCAATTAGTCTTTGATAATTTAATTAGAACATATGATATATATTTTTTCCAGGTCTAAGACACTCCTGGAATTAAGTTGAAGTGTTTTAATTTATCGATTTAAAGATAGTAAAATTTATTATGATTATGATTGTCCAACAAGTAATTAATTATGGTCTGTTTTGATAATTAAATACTCTCTGTTCTGATGACGATGATAGTGCATGTAATGCCATCATCACCAGACATTTTCTGTCTCTACTTTGTACATGATACCATTGCCATCAAAATGAATGCCAGTGTATCAAAACAAACGATAATTAATTATAGAATATTAATTTTTCTTATGAAAATTTAAATAAATTACACTTAATAAATTTAATTATTTTTAGTATTTAAGTTTGAAATATCATTAACTCTTAGAACTTCACAATGTATTTAAAAAAATAATGTATATAGACAAAACATTTGCCGAAATCATATTTGTAAAAATTATATGGTGCCATATATTCAAGCTAAAAAATCTATATGCTATACCATGTGCTCAGATAATAAATTTCTGAATTCACTAATCCATGATATGAGATTCAAAGTTATTTCTTCGTATGATACGTTAACAAAGAATTTAGTGAAATAGTTTTTAAAACATAGTGATAGATGTAGATATGATTTTGTAAATTCCGGCATACTATGAGATGTCTTTTCCTTATTATAGTGATACGTATAAGCCCAAAGAGAAGAGTTGGAACCTACTAACTTCTGCCTGAACACCGACGATTAGTTATCATTAAAATTTTTACTATAAGCTTTATTTTCGTTTCATTATTCCTATTTTTGTCCACGTACAATCTTTGAACATACAATGTGAAATTGTCGATTTGAAAAAAGATGTTTCCAAATTAATTCCAAATATTTTCTACATCATTTACTTGATAGTTCTTGTATTTTGTATATAAATATAAAGCAAAATTTAAACTTTTACAAGTAAATTCATGTCTGATCGATAAAAACTGCCTTAAATCTTTTTTTTAAATATTATCCCATTCATAGTATTTCGCAGTGAAGTTAGAATTGCCTGTTTTTATATTTGTGATTCTATTGATGTATTATTGTACTGGAGTTGGTCAATGGATTGAAAAATTGTTTTCCTGACTCGTTTCATCTCTTGAGTTTTTCTCAAGCAGCTTGTTGATATACTCTTAGATTATGAACAATCTTCCTTCTAAATAGACATGCAATTCACTAGAATCAAGACTATCAGACTCATATCTTGCAAGCTCTTACATATTACTTCCTCAAAATACATCTATAAATATAAAGTAAAAAAATTATTTTCATTTTAAAAAATGCAGTATGCATCTATTTAATAACACGACCTAATTATGAATCATAAAAAATATATTATACAAAGGAAATATGAGTAACGTTTATTTGAACTAGATTTAAATTTATTTTGTTCTTGAAAAAGTAATTAAATAAATCCAAATATTTACAATTACGTGTACTTCTTGATAAATTGATATGATAAAGTGTATTATCGGTGCACTTTTTATTTGAATAGAAACTGTATAATATATTAATTAAATATTGCTTATCATTTCAGTTTTATTGTTCATAACAAATATTCGGTCATTGTTTTTCTTCGTAAAAGTTCTAAAAATAATTTATTACTAGAAACGAATTATAGAAAAATATATACGAAATCTATTTGAATTTACCTGCGTGGAATAAATAAAATTATATATTCGTTTAAGAAATCAATTATATGTTTGATGTTAAACAGACCAAGATTACAGTTACATTCGACATTTTTTTTTACATACATGTTAATTAGCATAATATTTTGGTACTTGTAGGTTTTTTACTTTTTGTCATTATTGTACGTAACATCTGTTGCGTAAACAGCAATACCATTGTTGTATATATGCTAACAAACATTTACAAATGAATATGTAATCATTATTAAATAAATTTCGTGCAATTATGTTAACAATTTATTTTTCATGATGTACAACATGTAAAATATTTATTAAGCATTGGAAATATTGAATTTAATTTAGTAAATGTTTTACCAATGAATAAACGAGAAATATTTATATCACATTAAGTCAGTCTGTATTAATGTGTTCTATATTGTTGTACGGACGTATGACAACAGGCATGAGCAATAAACATCAATAAAATATTAGATTGTATATGACTATTTCCAATTCATATGAGATGTAATTTCATAATCATCAATAAAATATTTCTATGTATGTTGTATGTTTGTATTAACGTTATTTTCATGTCAACAAGAGTATAATTTCCATAATGAACGAATGTCATCAATTATCTTTTTTTAATTTGAAAATATATTTTCCTTTTTCAGATAATAATTTAGTAAACAAGTAACTTATATTACAATGTGTATATATATATATATATATATATATATATATATATATATATACGGTGTACAAATTAATTCAGTGCCTTTTTTATAGTAAATGAATGTTTATTTACGGAAGAATGAAATACATTTCGATCCTCAAAATATTCCCCATTATTTTGTATAACTTTTCTCCGTCTTTCGGGTAACTGACGAACCCCTTGCCGGAAAAAAAGATGATGGCTTTGAACCGATGAAATAGTTAATGCATTTTCGAACCTCTTTCACTGTTTTAAAATGGGTATCAGCTAGGTGATGCTGGAGTGGCGGAACAGATGATATCTGACGTGGCTAGGTCCAGTGAATATGCCGTATAAGGGAGAACTTTCCAGCCCAACGAATAAATAATGTCTTTTGTCCCTTTTGCAACGCCCAACAGAGCATTATCGTGCTGAAAAATGGTGTTCCCTCGCCAGTGAATAGCCTTTTTCTCTCTAATTGTTACTCAAACGAATGAGCTGTTGTTGATAACGCTCTGAATTTACAGTCTGTCCAAGTTCGAACAACTCAATACACCAAACCCTTAATGTTCCACCAAATACACGATAACACTTTTTTCGCGTGAATATTTATTTTGGAGTCAATGTTGATGGTTCACTGGGCATCACCCATGATTTTCGGTGCTTAGAATTGTCGCACAAAACCATTTTCCATCCTCGGTTATGATTTTATGCAAAAATCTTCCTTTTAAACCTTATGATTTTTGAACCTTATGCCGTATCGCATCTTCTGTCTTTGTTTTCCGGGATAAGTATATGTGAAATTCATCAGGCTAGCTTTTGAATGTATCCCAATCGATGTAGACTATAGGAAATTGCTTGCTGGATAATTCCGAGTTGTTGAGCCAGTTCCTGTTCAGATTGAGCGTAGTTTACACTTAACAGTTGCTCAAGATTCTCGTCTTCAATTTTTTTCCGTTATCCTGGACGTTCTCGATCTGAAAGATCAAAATCGCCACTCTAAAATATTTGAAATCATTTTTTACTTATTTAATGTCATAGTTTCATATATAAAATTTTCACTCATCTCATAAAACGAAAAAAAATCTGATCAAAAATGTTCAATAATTTATTATTGTTAATTTTTTATTATTGCATTTCGGTAGCGATTCCATTATCCTCAGAGCAATATAGTAGAGCAAAATGTTTATTTTGAGCAACATTTTAATCAAAAAAATATTTTTTTGTAGTTTGTAGAATAAATGAAAAATTTATTTGTGATTGGTTTTTAAATAAGATCTTAAAATATGGACGAAATTTAAAAAAGTCATTATCCATTAATCAATATTTATTTAAATAATATTTAATTTTATCTGAAATGTATTCGTATTTTGTTATTGCTTGATGAAAAATTAAATTTTGTATTAAATTTAATATATAATTACAGTTAACATTCATAATTTAATTAACACAGTTACTTAAATCTTGATCCAACTTATATTAATTATAATTCAACCATTTTTTATCTCGATATTTTTTATTGTTCTGTATTCAGTGATTTGATTTGACGTGATTACCTTTTTATACTCTTTTTGAATATAAATTGACTTGTTTACAAATTTTTAGTAACTTTTTTTTTAAACTTAAATCTGATCGTTACACCTTATTGATATTACATTTATTTTCTTATGAATTTTTAAGTGGTTGCGTGTATGTAATGTAAGTAATAATTTATTTTCTCAGAAATGAAAATTATTTTTAAAAGAACATTAGTTTACATACAATAAAGAATATAAAAAATCTTTCTGTAATAAAAATCACGCAATGTTTATTACAAAAAAAGATTTAAAAACGTACAACATATCTTATTTTTAGTTGAAATTAAGAAAATATGTTGGTCAAATAATAATAAGGTAAATTGCTTTGTAAATTAAAAAACAAGCTATATATAATGAACATGCGAGTTGAATTGATATTAAAACATTGTTATTGAAGAAAAAGTATTTTGTGTGGCAATATTTAACATAAACGCATAGCATGTCTGCTGTAATGAATAAATAGAATTATTGTATTTCAATTAATTATTTTTAATGATAGTAATCAGTTTTAACCAAAAAGTGATTTTACACAGTCGAAAGTTTGAAGTAATAAAATGTTTCATCAGTAGATATTTTTCAATTGTAAAAAATATTTTACTCAATATATTGTTTATACATAAAAATATGAAATTAAAGAAGTTTTACAACTAAATGTAATTGCACGACGTTTTGTTTCTTTTAGAATTGAAATAAAATCATTGTTTTCTATATCCTAGATATTTTCTAGATTTTAAAGGCAAACAATGCGAAAAGAACAATTTTTAAAATTAAAAAAACTATACTCAACGAATATGTTTTTAAGAAAATAGTTGCGATTTTATTTATTCTAAAAATAAAACTGGAATATGAAATAATAATAAAATGTATTGTTTGCTTGTATTTATTATTCTTTCTTCTCTATTTTAAGATGCATTATATAGTGAGAATGGTTTTGTTTTCAAGATTTTTCTCACACAAATTGAATTTAATATGAAGATATTTTTATCTGAGATTTTAACTACTAAAAAGTGTAGAAAAAATTAAAGTTTTATAATTTTTGTTGTTACTTGAAATAAAAAAGTTATGTAGTTAATAAAAATAAAGTTCTACTAAAACTCGGTTCTCGGTTTTTCTTAGATATTTCAGAATTGTTAATTTCTATATAATAAATTCCCTGCTTGATTTTTTCATATGTGTATTTTTTAAAAACGAAATAAAAATATTAATCGAAAAGCTGACAAGTTACTTTTTTTTTAAAAAAAAACACTTATTGTTGAATGTGATGTTTTGAGAATACATTTCTATTTTAGTATTATATATTTTTATTTCTTATAGTTGACATTTTTTATTATATTTGTTCAATATCAAAGGTAGAATACTTTTACTTGTATCAAATAATGTTTTCTTCTCTTTTCACCTTCATTCGTTTCAAATGATTAAATAAGTAACTCAAACATTTCAGAACATTTTTTTTCTTAAAAAATGTCTATTTCTGAAAAAAGGTATAATTAAAAAAATACATAACTGATTAACACGTATAATTTTGAAAACAAACTGAAGAGTTAATTTAAAATGAAATCATGTTTTATACGCATAAATGAAAAGTTTTGTTAATAAACAATATTTACTTTTGTACTTAACATACAAATTATACCGAGGCTTTATTTTACGTCGAATTTTGTCAAATGTTAATGAATTCAAATAGAAGTAAAATAACATCTAGTCATAATTTATTTTCATTATTTATTGACTTTTAAAAGGACAACTCGATTTGATAAAATTTTATTCTTTTTATATTTTAAATTATTCAGAACTAATTATTTAATGAAATATTGACTACAGAGCTTATTTGTGTCAAGTTTATTGTATAAGAAAAAAATAAATACATTTTTTCTAACACAGAATATAATTTTCTTTAAAGTTAGATGTGACTCATCACTCACGTTGTGTATTTTAAACTATTTAAAACACATTATGTGAGATATATATGAAGTCATTAACGCAGGTAGGGTAAATAATGTCGGAATAATTATTATAATTATTCGGAATGCTAATTAAACTCTGATTAGTATTCACGGGATTGAAAAAAATCCTGTTCATATATGGTTCTTTTTTACCTTGTTCATGTAGCCATCTTTTGAATCGGACAACAAGGATGCATGAACATTATCAATGTCACTTACGTAAACATTTTGTGACATTGTTGTATTACCTGTAATTATTTTCGTTCAATGTTGTCATCCTACATGAAGTTGCTATAGTTACACGGAATATTAATATCTTATATTGTATTCAGCGTTGAATGTATACGGCGAAAAAAAATATTTACATACATTTTTCAACACGTGTTCACATAAATATTTCTCTGTCCATATTTTTAGGCGAGCCACGAAAAGACGGATGATTATTGATGCACTTGAATGAAACGTTTGCTACAAGCATCGTAAAAAGATTCTTCTGTATACACGTGTACTTGAAGTTTATAATTGCAATCGATCGGAACTGCAAAGCAGACGTAAATTTAAATTTAAAATTATACGTGTTCGATTGGTATTCAATTTATTTATGTTCAATAAACATGTACAAATATTTCAAATTCAAATTGGTAATAGTTTTCAAACTTTGTGCAATACGAATTGTGTTATTATTATGAAATAGTGAATTTTTAATCAATTAATTCATTTCCTACAAACAAATTAATATTTGCATAAATATTAAGATTTAACCTTTTTATTGGATAAATTAAAAACGAATTAATAAAAAAGATGCTCATTTCATTTGAATATGTTTAATATCAGGAAGTTACTGTTATATACATACAGATATATATATATATATATATATATATATATATATATATATATATATATATATGTATATATATATATATATATATATATATGTATATATATATATATATATATATATATATATTTGTGTGTGTGTGTGTATATATGTACGTATGAATGCATGTGTATATTAAAAAAGATATTTTTATTAATATCAATATTATACTGGCCTTTTATTAAATAAGTTAAATTTAATTTATCGCCTCTACTTGTTTTTCCTTATATAACATATCATTATTTTCAATTATTTATAAATTCATGACTGAAGGACTGGAAAAAGTTAATGGTTTTATTGATTTGTTTTAGCTTTTCACAAACTATGAAGTTTTTGATATTATCTGTTTAAGTAATTAAATGCAAAAACCAAAAGTATATATCTTAGATGTTTTGTTTCAGAATTTTTATATCTAACAATTGTAATTGGTAGATAAGTTTGAACTTGTAATCGTTTTTTTTTATTTTATTTTACAGTAATAAACAATTCGATTTCGTATACAATTCATTCTTATATTCGTTGAACGTTTCTTTAAAAATGCAAAGGTCTCAGAAATATTGAAATAATATTAAACGACAAAATGGAAAAAAAACGAAATTGGAAGATCACAGATACTGCATTGCAGGGACAGTTTAATATAGAACTTTTCAATAATTTCTAGCAAAATGTTAGATAGGTTTAAATTTTGATGTGAATATCAAATGTCTGGAATTAAAATTTTACATCCACATTCCATCCCGAATTCGGGAAATCTGATTTAATTGTCTATAAAAAAACTACTCCATGTATATCACTGTTATTTATTAGCTTAAGATTCCTGTTATAACTTGAAAGTTTTGATGCGTTTAATAATATGGATTCAAAGAGTTCGCCCACAGTATCTAGAAAAAGGCAGTTGGTCTCTCTTGCAGAAATCGTGCCTCAGCTCACAGTCATTGTCATTCACAAGTTTGTGGAATTCAATGACGTCTTGGTTTTTTGATCACCCGTTTTATTTGTTTCATTTTTCGTCGTTTTAATTACATTTTGTTTCTTCAACTAAAATGAAAAATTAAAATCACACGTTACGATAATGTTTTGACGACAATTAAAAGTTTTAACAGACTTCTTGAAAGCTAGCTTTAAAAATTTACAGTAAAACATTGAAAATGTATACTTGTTATAATAAGTATATTGCTACAAATCGATTTTATTTCGAATAATACCGAAAAAAGAAATTAATTACATTGGGATAAATTTATTTTGTAAGCTTATCTGTAAAATTTTAGATTAACCCGTGTATATATATATATATATATATATATATATATATATATATATATATATATATATATATATATATATATAATTAATTTATTTGTACAGCCTTTAAGTTGAATTTTGAATAATATTTAAATTTAATAATTGTCAATAAGTTGTTTATTTACAAGTTTATTCAGTTGAAGTTACCAATAAAAAGAAATATAAGTTATACTTACATGTAAATTATAAACAGTTTATATATATATATATATATATATATATATATATATATATATATATATATATATATATAATTTATCAAGAGGTCACTGAACGCAATTCGTATATATGAAATCTTTTTGAAAGCCAAAGTGGACATTTTGATTTAATGTTAACAACACATATAAGGTTAACGTACCACGTTTTTGCAATGTCGTATCGCCATGTCGAATAGTAGTCGTTTCCAAATCAAACTCGTTCTCCCACATGTACGTATTTAAACTGGCGCCATTTTGAATTTTCAATTTAGAAACAGTCAATAAGAATGATGAAACAATTTCATATTATGTGACTTAAATATAACAAATGTTAACTGTAAAATCAATTCATGTTTCAAGTATTGTTTTTTTTATCTTCTCTGTATGTGTACAGATGTATTCTTTTGAGCCTTTCAGAGTACAGCGGTAAATGTCAGTCGCATTGTTATGATATCAGATACCTAAGACAGGTTCTAGCACTTGATTCAGAAATACCGAACATATTCCATAGATTAATCTATTAGTCATGAAGGTCATGATAAAGGTAAAAGTATTTCGTGCAAAAAATGTAATCATTAAAAGATACATGTGTATGTATATCTGTCTTGTGTGTCTTACATAGCAGATATAACATTTGTTAAGACCGCTGTTTTGAATTTTGTCGTAAACATGTTTCTTTTAAACAGTTTTTTTTCACATTTCGTTATATTTATTAATAACTATTCGATATATTTCGAAAGTAAATCTCTAACCTATATTACACAGCTCTTTTTTTACAGGTAGATACATTTGTAATAAATGAAATTAGAATTTTACGTGTATAAGAATATTACATAGTCAATTTTAGACACTGAATAATGATTACAGCATTTATATAATTAGAAACTAATTTAAAATTCATCAAATGTAGTCTCATGAAAGTGATACGATTTTATATCGTTTTTAATCGTTACTCAATTAGAATATATTTTATATTAGTTTTTTATTCCTTCCTATTTTCTTTATTGCATACACTTGGACAATTTGCATGCAATTTTATTATTAATCTTTAAAAAATTGACTATATATACATAAAATGTACAAAGAAATGTTTCATTTTTGTATAATAGTATTTATAAGCTTATATTTTAAAATTTCATTAACTAAATCTGACTTTCATAGCTAAAAATTACTCTCTTAATGGAAAACAGAAACTCCCTGAATTTAAAATGACAAAGATTATTATATTAACGCACTAAATGGATAAATATTCTAATATATGTGACTTCATTAATGCATTTTTCTAGTTGTCTTTATCGTCGTGAATCACATCTGTTGTTATCCTCTACAGTTAGTTTCGATTTATATGCCTATCTGTCGTTACTTGAAAATAGTACAAGAGATGAAACTAGTTACAGAAGACAAAGACATGTGATTCACAAAGACTAAAATCACCAGGCAACAACTATCAATGATTATCTTTTTATATTCAATTTATATTTTTTATTCTATTCGTATTATCCAAAGTAACTCTTTCTCTTCGCGTAGCATTGTTTTACTTGTTGTATTAATTTATTTATTTTTATATCTCACACAATTCCTCATTATATTTTTTGTATTGCTATTGTTTCATTTTTTCACAAAAAATTCGTTTAAATATGTCAGAAAACTCTTTCACTTTTTACATTATTATATGGTTTATTATAAAATTTACGTCTTTCAAACAATTGTAATGTTAATAGTATTGTGTCTTTTTTTTCATATATCTACTTTTAATTCCATCGATTGTTTCTTAGAATTTTATCTGTAACTTTTTAATCCTTTCTTGCATATGAAACCATACGCGGTGATTATTATACAAATCTACTAATATAATAATACAAGTTTATTTTTAATGATATATGTATCATTTAATATATATATATATATATATATATATATATATATATATATATATATATATATATATATAACTATCTGTTCTTTAAAATTGTCAATCAATAAAAATTACTAATAAAAAAATTTCTTTATTTCCTGATTTGTATACTTATTTTTCTTCTACCCACAATTGCTTTTAAGAAAATATCAAAAACTGTGCAACGGAATATTAATTAATGTACATATTAATAAGAAATTATGAAACAATTATTTAAGAATTCTATTGTTTATTAAATAGAATTTAGAATTAGAATACTCTTTAAATAATTTTTGAATAAAAAGTTTATATTAAATGTGTATATTTTGTAGAAAACCATCTACTTAACAATTTCTAATTTATTAAGACATCCAGGTTTAGATAATTATATGGTAATGAAAATCAAACTAACTGTAATATTAAAGAATTAACAAACATAACCGTGATTATATTTGTAGGATAATTAATAAAAACGATACAATCTCTCATTTATTTACTACACATTGTATAAAACAGTTAATGTGTTTCTAATTTTACGCTGTTATAAATTTTATAATTTTTCATACATGCTTATTTATGCTGCTAAGCAGTACTTAGAATCTATTATAATATATTTCTAGTTAGAAATATGTTAGTACCGTACGTTAAAATAATAATAATAATAATGTACTCATTTCTCGACGATTTATTTATTTAGAAAGTGAACAAAAACGCTTAAATTCCAGCTCATCGAAACGATTAACGTTTATTTCAATTTGTAGTCAACAATTTATTAATATTAGTCGATTTTTTTCTAGACAGGTACTATTTTATTTTCTGATATTTATTTTGAAAATATTTGAATATATATTTATTTGTTATTAAATATGTTTCAAATATAGAAATTACCGTTTAAATAAATAGTAAAGTTAGTTTTTTATATTCATTGAAAATGTTTAAGAAAGATAGATAATTTTTACGATTTCCTTCCCTGCTTTTTTTTATTTAGATTACATTTTATGTAAAATTTAATTTATTGATTTCTACTTAGTATTAATTATTCATGTTCTAAATTAAAGGCAAATTTTAATACATATTATTATTAATTATACTTCCAGTTATAAAGTAAGATCTGAATATACATCCTTGGTGAAAAAATTGTATTTATAAAAGTATTTTTCATTAAATTTGGACGTAAAATCTGTCGAGTTAGATTACATATTTAAAATATTAAATAAACAAGTATGTAAATAATATGTAATATTTTTAAAAACATGATTTTTTTTAAATAATTTAAAAGGAATGACCTCCAAAATAATATTAGTTTTGATTTGAAATCAGTATGAAGTATTTGTTATACTATTAATTTCAATAAACTGACTTATTTCTATAATTTATATGTAGACTTGTCTTAATAAATCTCAAAGGATCTATGAAAACTAAACATGAAGTTTATGTCTTCAAACTTGATTCAGTGTTGTAAAATTCGTCTATTTCTGTAAATATATATATATATATACATATATATATATATATATATACACACACACACACACACATATATATATATATATATATATATAAAAGATGAAATAAGAAGAGTAATTATTTACTCTACTTACTCATAGATGAAACAAAGAAAATTCATTCTTTCTACTCACCAAGTAATTATAAAACAGTGAATCATGTATACAAACATTACAGTAATATAATAAATACATAATTCTCTGTCGGTTTTATATCTGTTGCATAATTGTGTTTATGTTTTTATAGTTTTAACACTTGGAAGTTTTCTTTTTTTAAAATTAAGCCATTCCGTTATTAAATAACACGTTGACTATGAATAACTTTATGTTTTTACGGATATTATTGTATAAATCGTTTTCTAGCAAGAGTCGGATCGGTTATTAGAAATTATAATTCTTTAACCCATACCTGACTTTTGATCATTTGTCTCTTTCATTCAAAACATAATTTAACAAAATAAATAATTTAACCGAGTTAAATCATAAACTTTAGGTTAAATTATTCTGTATTTAGTTAAAGTTTTCAGGGGAACAAATTCAAAAATGTGCTTAATAAAATATACAGAGAGAAAAACTAAAAGATTTCTTATGGGGACATTTCTTACATGACATTTTTTATAAAACAATTTAATAATTATATTGACAAAAATGATTTTTTATAATTTATTTTTACGTGTTATTTTATTATTTATATTAAGTCCAAATTTCATAAAAAAAAAACCAGATTATTAAAGCATATTTTTACTACATAAATTTCTGTGTAACTCAAACACAGAATTAAAGAAATATATAGTATTTATAAACACTTATAAACCGATAAGATTTGATTTGTAACTTATACGTTTTTCCATTTTATATAAAATTAGTGTATTTAATGAATATGTATATACTCGTAGTGTAAAGAAATTTTTATATTTTTTGTTCATAGAAAAATAAAAATGATCTCATTATAACGAATTAGCATTAGTGATGAATTTTGTTAATCACTTTTTGATCTCACACCCTTATAATACTGAAAATAAGTAGTGTGTTGTACCTGATATATATATATATATATATATATATATATATATATATATATATATATATAATTACATATAGATATTTATAGTAGGTTTCTAAAATTAAAATCATTCTATAATTAAAAAATAACTATCAATTGCTTGCGAATCGCCTTAGAAAGACTTCCAATTGACTAATCACTTCATTGCGATTCTACTTTAAATAGTATCATCTGTGATGATTTGTTGCAATTATATCTAGAATTTACATAGTTATTTTAAGACAGAATTTAAGTTTAGTGACTACTGAGAGTACTTGTTAACTTATTAACATATGCTAAATATGATTACCATTTAAGAGTATAAATATTTTTTCATCTAATATCATTTTAGTATATTTAAAAAAAAATGAAGACTAAATACAAAATATCTTACAGGGAAATCATTAGAAATAGTTTTTAACTTAAAACAATTTATTCTTATATCAAAGTTACCGAATTCTATAATAAATTTTATTTGATTTACTGGCATACATATTTCATTGTTTGTATGATTTTTATTCTTATATAAAAGTAATTTTTCATCATATAGTATAGCTTACCCCTCTCTCTCTCTCTGTATATGTACATACATATGTATATATATATATATATATATATATATATATATATATATAAATAATGTAATATGTGTGTGTGAGAGTGAGTGAGTGTATATCTGGGCTTGCTATAAGATTAATGGCCAAGAGTGAAGCTCATTTACGAAGTTAACGGTGAATGTCATGGATTTATTTTCATAAATTAAATTGCGTAAACGAATTTAGATTGTCTCTCTTACTGTATATATATATATATATATATATATATATATATATATATATATATATATATATATAATGCATACGAAAAAATATCGATTAAATTATCTTACATACGGAATGATACAAAAACAGTGTCTAGTATAAAATTAATTGCTACTTTGGATACATATACATTACACACTCATATACATTCTTATATTATATTTATATAGATTAAAAATGTGCATTGATGTTGCCCCTGATCTATAAATGTTAATTTGCGAACAAATAATTACGTTCAATGGTTTATATTTAGTTTTCATGTTTGCCTAGTTTATTTTTATCGTTTATTATGTTTGTTAATTGTTAATTGATTGTCTTGACTTTAATAAATATATATATATATACATACATACATACATATATATTTTGTTATCTTAGAATTACCGTACTGGGAAAAAACATTTACGTATATACTTTTTTAATAGCATATTAATATAGAAGGTTGGATAATGTACAATAATTATGCGCCATTCGAAAAGATGTCCATAAATAGAAATAGATATAAATTTTTTGTAGGTAATATAAAATAAAAAGACATAAATAACAATCGTAAAATTCGTTATTATTTTATAGAAATTATATAACGTTCACTTTTATGAAGTCATTAAAAAAATAATCGTTATACGTAAAGTAGTAAATGAACACCGAACCGAATTCCTGTTTATTTAAAATTTATTTTCAAGTTTCAGTAGAGGTTTTTGAAGAATTTCTGCTCTTATTATTTCAGAAAATTCGATCGAAAATAGTTGTAGATTGTTTAGAATTAAAAATAGATTTTTTTTATATTTTTAATTTGAATTCAGTGTATCAAAACACGAATAAAAGTCACTACTATTATTGATTTTCCACACATGAACTTTTCTCCATCTCATTTATAAAGACACAAACCAGAAAAAATTCATACATAAAAGTAAGAATTGTACGAATTTAATTAGCACTGTTTCTAAATTGTTTTAAAAACGAATCAAACTTTCAAACATCAATTCATGGAATACTCATATAAATATTCCAGATAATTATTCAACACATTCTTTATTTTTAATACACGACAGAAAAGTATTTATTTTAAATTATCTATTAATACTTAAATTATTTAACTATCAAGAAGATTTTTAAATATTTATTTGTTTCTAATCAATATAATTGTCGAGAGAGTACGTACACTTTTCACACATTTTGTTCAATTTTTTTTATGATATTTTTCAATTAATATTTAAAAACTATTAATGGTTTCGTTAAAAAGATTGTATTCCATTTTCACTCTTCGAATATTATTTAAAGGTAAATGAGTACAATGTTATTCACTTGCTATTTAATCATCAATCATTAATCAAGTGATTTGTTATTCAACAATAATAATAAATAATTATAGTTTTTTCCACCACAATGTCATATAATACATACGTTTATTTAAAGTTCATTCCAAGTTTATTTAATGGATTTATAATTATGTATTAATTATAAAACATAAATATTAATCTGTCTATTTGTTTATATACAATCTTACGAGAATGTATATACATTTTATTGTGAATATATAAAAGATGATTATTTATATATAAATCATAACAAAAAAAAAACTGAAAAATGTAATGAATTCCCTTAATCTATAAAAAGAATGCACATATATAAATTTACATAAATTATTACAATTACCATTTTAAGAGTGTACTTATATATAGTGTATATATATATAATGGGGGAGGGGTGTTAATATATGTGTGTATGTATAGTTTTTATTATCATTTTTTTATATAAAACTATATAAATCATATCCAATAGAAATTCTTGACTGAATAGATTTATAAACTGGCGAGTTTTTGCTATCTTTTAGACGAAGGATAATTATGCATGTTTTTGCTTTCATTCAAGTTGATTCATTTTCGATTAACTTTACATACGTTATTTATAGCTATATTTTTATTATTTATATTCATTCTTTTCAATTCTAGAAGCATGTTTTTTATATTTTACTTAAATATCTTTTTAAAAAGTGATTTTTTTATTTTTAAAAAGAACAATATTAAATTAGCATCATATTTATTCCAATAAAAAATAACTTATTTCATATACAACAAAAAATTCTAATCAAAAAAGATCAATAATTTAGTACTAATTATTTTACTAACAGACTTGTCAGAACATTTTTAAAATATAGAAAATTATATATAATAAATATGATAGATTAGAAAATAGAAAAAATAAATCTGCAGAACATAAAAAAAATAAATTATCTTATCGATAAAATCACGGATAATCATGATTCAACTAATTTTTCGTATAAGAATTATTTTTTCACTATATAACATTTACGTTATTAAATAATATTTCTCACAAGAAATAATATTTTATTGAACGATCTGATTATTCCCTGTCGCAGAAATGAGAGAAATTATTAAATAATCAAAATTAAATAAATAGGATATACAATATCAAAATTAATAAACAGAAATAATCAATATTAAGATATTGCCGACCGAATAGGTAGATCTATCCCATTTGCATTATGGCGCTCCAGTACTGAATGGATGTTGCGGTTGGCTATGTGTAAATAAATCGACTAAACAATATAAATATATTTTTCAAAGAAATACATCTTTCATGAATCTGTTTCACCATATTTCCTATTCCGCAGATTTTATCATTTCATTCATAAAGAAAATCAGTGTTTACTCATATTTTAAAATTATTTCTCATTTCCATATTTCCGTGAGATAGGAAACATAAATTTAGCATAACTCGACGTATAGAATAAGATATGAAAGATGATGTATTTATTTTTAATATATATATATATATATATATATATTAAATGTGAAAGCAGATTTGTTATTTCAATATTAACAATATAATTAACATAAAATATTTTTTGTTTAAATAATATCTATGAATGTAATCAAATTAACATCATATCCATTCTGAAATGTTTCCGAACGAGTAATGGCTTGTGTTTTATTCTCACAAATTTTATAATATATTTCATTGACCTACTGTTGTTTCCGTTTCAAAATTTGTATTAAATTTCTATTCGAAATAAAGGAATAATTATCATGTAGATTTAATTACTGCTATACACAAAGATACGCGATATTTATCTGTACGTTTACTGTTAGATGTGTATGAATTTTATAATATTTGCGTCCTAATAACAACAATTATTATTATCTGTTGTTTTGTTTTTTTTTGTTTTAATTCAATTCTAGTTTTTTTCTATCCCGGTATAGTATTTTTTTTATATTATAGTTATGAACAGAAAATGATTTTAATACTAGATTTCACTTTCAACGATCGGATATTTTATACAAGTGTCTATCAATGATAAATAATTACAGTACAGTCATACATCAGTTTTTTGCAATTATTTAATATGTTTAACTTCCTATAAATATGACGTATCTTAAATTTCAATTAGACTCAATAAGCTTAACTAAAGTGATATATGTATATGTATGTATATATATATATATATATTTAAATGAATGTTTAATATAAATGTTTGTACGTCTGAATAAATGTAAATGTCATTGAAGAAATACTAGTTATACTGAATATTTATTTGTAACATTTAAAAAAAAAAGTTGTAAATAATGTTAAAACTTGTTCCTATGAATTACGGTTTTATTTTGTATAACATCTATTCTAATTATTTTAATAAAACGACTAATTATTACTTAAACTTAACGATTCCTTTGTCTAATTTTTAAACAACATGCAGATGGGTTGATTCGTTTTCTTGTTTACCTTGTTTAAATTTGTTTATTTTTTTAAACGGAAATGTTTCCTCATAAGTAATACTATTTAATAATGACCTTCAAGATGAATCTCTTTGTAATATCTTACTATCATTAAATATCGTGCATTCAACTCAGAAATTAAAAAAAAAATCATTTTTCATTAACAATTAAAAATATTTTTTCATAATATAAAAAAGTATGGATTACAGAAATCTTCGTTAAATGAAATATTTTCAACTTTTGAAATATTTACTGAGATATTAATATCAATATATATTTCTAATGAGTAGTTGATTAAAAAAACAATTTATTTTATAATTTTACGTTACGAAGAACTGCCACAAAAATAGTCATAAATAAATAAACATTAATCGTAAGATTATGTAAGTAGGTTTCTTCGTAATAAATGGAAAACCCGAATTCAGGTTTCTTGGTTTTTTAATAACTGGTTTGTGTAACTGCCTAATTGCAATTAAATGATTTCTTTTATCGAAATAACGTATACAAACAGTGTAGTCAGGAATGAATTATTACTTACCTTTTTCTAGTTTCGGATATCAATCTTTTTTCTATATACTCATGTTATATATATATATATATATATATATCCAAGTCCATGGTCCATAGTTAAAAAGAAGGATTAAATCTCTGATTTACGTCACGTTACAAAAACACACTTCAGTACAAAGTGCTTTACCGTATTAAATGGCAAGTATTTTTTATGGTTTATATTACAATATTTTTTGTTTGTTATTTTAAATGTTTTTTGTCAAGCATTTATGTATAAAAATCTTTCATGCCATTATTACTGTCTTAAATTTTATTTCATATCAGATAAAAATTGAAAGAATAATTACTTTAAAGTTATAATTGTTTACTTTTATACCTGTGATATCTCTTTGATATATCGTCCTGTTAGTCTTGAACCTTGCAATTTACACGAATCTATAATAAATTTCTAAATGGGAAAAAAATTAATTTGAAATAATAAAAAAATATTCATGTTATAAATACTTTTAAATGTGACTAGATGTTAATAAATATTTTTTTAAAAAAATATACATGTTTTACACACTAATGCATTGTATGACGAAACTTTATAATTTATATCTGATTATAAATGTTTTATGTTCGTTATATAAGTGAATATTTGAAATATATTAATATATTTACTTTCAAATACATTAAAAAACATTTCATGCCTTCATGAGTTATAATTTTTTAGTAGCATAAATCAAATTGCTATTTTATTTACAAAAATTAATAAAGAATAGTTGTAATTTCTAATGTAGAATTATTTTTTATTAATTTATGTTAATGCAACATTTTGGATAAATAGCGTTTATATAATTCTATGTGCTAATATATCTAAATAAATTATATATATATATATATATATATATATATATATATATATATATGTATATATTAGGTTCTTCTATAAATACAATATTTGAGTATTTTGTAATAAATTCTAGGAGCTTAAAAATAAAACACTGAATATATTATTAGATTATGTAAGATATTTCATTTTTTACAATAACTTTTCCACCTTCTTGATATTTTTATTCATAATTTGGAGAGAAGTATTTCCAATAGTTATAAATGTTTCAGTAAAGCCATTTCTAAAAAATATTTAAATAATTTTTCTCATTTAAAAATTGTATATATAACCTGCGATTTTTTATTTTTTCATTTTTATTCTGAAAAACTTTAAAATAAGACTAGGGGAACGATCAGTAGATCAGGCTACTTGTAATTGAAGTAAATTGTATTAATGAAATAAATTGAAATGCATAATCTAATAATTGGAGCTATATTTATACTATATTTAAATGCGATCGTCTGAAACTACAGTAAAATATTTGATATTTAATTATAATTTTAATCATCGATTTAATTATCACTGGCATTTTTTATTATTGTCGTACTGAGCTGGATCCTTCGAATGACTCGTATAATATTTTATCACAATTAGTTTTGATACTTCAGTTATCTTCAGGTTGCTTAATGTATACTCCTCAAGTATAAAAACAGGAAGTTGTCTCACACACTCCATATTTTATTATAGTTGAATGAATTTAACGGTTGTTTTCAAGTATAATATTAAAAAAAATTACAGATAACATTATCTGTTATTGTTGTAACACTATTTTAAAGTATATGTGTAAAAAAGTGGAGATACTTTGATATATATATATATATATATATATATATATGTGTGTGTGTGTACTAAGTTTTTTAATATAAGAAAAGGAAAACAGATTTTTATAACAATAATTTTTCAAATTATTCGACATCTTCGCAATTTGGGCTAAATTTAAACTTTTTAAGCTGATCGTAAGAATTGAAAAGGCTGTTGTAGTCAAATACTACATTTTTAATGTTTAATTGCATTGAAGTTCTATAATTCTTCATTTTTGTTGATCATGTTGTAAAAAATACACACAAACTGAACAATTGACCGCACGATTATTTTATATTCTTATTTTTCTAAGAAATAATCTTTCATTGAAAACGTATCTAAACTCAACGGGTATTTCATGTCTGAATTCTCGTCTGACTTTTGTATACATGCCTTTTGTCTTTAACAGTGTAAAAGTTGACTAATCTTTAAAATATATACTATTTCAAAATAAAATAGAATAATTTTGTAATGAAAAGTAGTTATGCTTCGATTGTTTTTACATTAAAATTGTTTATACAGAAAATATTTCTGAAAGTATTACAAAAATAACAAAAATTCGCATAAATTTCATTTACATCAATTTTAGTGTAATAAAAATTTTACCTTTTAAACAACACTGATTAATTTTTTATTTCTATAAAATTAAAAATCGTGCATTTCAAATAAAGAAAAACACATAAAATATGAAGAAATATTTTTTACAATGTGTATAAGAAATGATCGGACAATTGCAAATTTAAATAACTATACATATTAATAAAAGAAATAAAGTTATGTATATATAGATTTTTATTTGAGTATAAAGTTATTTAGTTTACAAAAATAGTATAATAATTCTATTTATAGTACAAAGACTATTGAAAATAGATATTATTGATGAACTAATCATCGTTAAAGTATTCTTTAGACAACACAGCCATATGTCAATTTTATATGTCAATAATTGGACTTTTATATATGAATAAACTTACTAATGACTTTTATTAAAACTGGCAACAAATTATTATTAAATATCATAACATATGTGATAAACACCATAGTGATAGTTAAATTCCATAATTATATTACCATTTTTGTATCGATAGAGAATAATCGACGCCTCTTTTACACGCTCGTCTGCTGTTGATTTAAGCAACGTTCTGTTTAGTTTTTCAATTCGATCGACTTTTCTGAACTCCCTCTACGTGGAAAGGAATTAGAGATCATACACAGACGTGAATGTTAATTCAATTTATTACGTATTTGAAAAACAAATTTGCATTCGAGAACAGCGGCATGCAAACTTTGGTTTGTTTTATGAAATGAAAAAAAAAGTATATAAATAGTGACACATTTTTGAAAGTGTCATTTTATAGATGCGAAGTGAAAATTGTTAATAAAACAGATATTAAAATGTATGCATAACGTATTTTACTATTGATACAAAATATATCATCTTAATTAAATAAGGAATGTTTCAAATGAGACCTTGCCCTTTGTCATATTAAAATTAGTTAGTTTGTTTACTTAAATGTGTGTTATCATTGTATGTTATAAATAACTACAGCATTTTTTTTTTGGTAATGAAATTAAACAACTTGATGTTCATTTATGAACTTTTGATTTTTACCGGTGAAATTATTTGCGGATAATAATTTATTATGTGTGAAAATAATTCGGTGACATTAAATTGAATTGATCATAACTCTGTTTTAAATTAAAGTATATTCTCGTCGTTTTAGGATTTTGAAGTGTTAATCTTAATATTTAAAAACACAATATATTTTGGTAAAGCAATTGGCATAACTTCACAAAACCATAGTGAATAGTAGTGTTGAAAACGCAGCATATTAGTCATTGCATACTTTGTCCATTCCAGTTGAAAAACTGCGGATATGATTTGTTCAGCTTTTAGGGAAGGTGTTGTGATGCATAAAACATGCAAAAAAAATGCTAAAACAGTAAAAGTGATCCCAAAATGCATTACGACTTCATCGACTTAAAGTCGTCATTTTTTTCGATGAGGGATTAGTCAGTTACCCGACAGATGGAGCAAAATTATACAAAATAATAGGGGATGATTTGAAGATTGAAATGTATTCCATATTAATTTTTCTATAAAAAAGGCATCAAATTAATTTGTACACCTAATAAAAATAAACAACAATAGAAGTATTTCAATTAGAAAATCTATTAATAAATTATTCTTTCAAAAATCTTTACTAACAAAACGAAAACAAATGTGTATAATGTGTGTGTATAAACTATCTTGTTGTAATATTTGTCTTCATTAGTATTAATGAATAATTTCACCTGAAAAAAATAACTAATGCGTGTCGAAACGCCATGTAGTTACATTTTAGTCTTCATTTCATAGACGCTAAGCCAGTGTTATTTAATTTATGTGTATTTTTTGTGATAATTTTTTCTATACAGTTATATCTTTATCCTTCTTCGTCCGTGATTTTTGTATCTTCTTAATTGTAAAAGTGAATTAAAACACCTAAATATTTCAAAAAGTAATAATATTTGAATTTGATACAGTTTATAGACACTATCGTTTTCGAAACACATGAATAGAATAAACTCCATATAAAATTGCTATATTTATTTGAATATTATATATTTGAACAAAAAAAATGTTGTAATATTTGGGGTCAAGTTATTTATATATAACCTATTTTACCACATATCCACACATCTTTTATTCACTTTAGTTTATTTGTATTACTAAATGTATTACTAATTTTTTATATTTGTTTTTCTTGCGGTGAGTATTTTTTTTAATTTTCTTCGAATCTGTTCTGATGAAATATAATGTTGATAAAAAATATAATTGACTTGAATTATTTTTTGAAAAAGAGAAATATAGTTTCGTTTTTGTATTTTTTAAAAATAAATAATTACAGAAAACATGTTTGAATAAACAATTTGAACCTTTTTGTTGAGTAAAAGTTTGCTTTTGTTTTTGTTGTTAATTAAATTAAGTAGTTGAGTTATGGTAGACTATCTGCGTTTGTATATATATATATATATATATATATATATATATATATATATATATATATAAGAACTATTTTTTCAGTTGGGTGATTGAGAAAATTGCACGACAATTTTGACCTTGATGTATTCTACATTTGGCCATCTGGTTTTCAATATTATGCTTATCCTATATTTCTCTCTCTCTCATTCGGTATATATATATAATTTTCAATATATTTCGAGCTTATCAAATGACCTGAAGTATAATTTATCTATGTACACAGTATATACGCTATGTACATACGGTCAAGTTGAACAGAACGCGTCCGAGAGTTGACCACCGCTGGCTGAAAGGGTTGCGTGTACAGTTGACTATTTTCGTTAGAAGTATTGACATTTCGTATTAATAAACACACGTACAAATTTATTTACGAACTGTACGCTACGAAGATTTACATTTATAATTTCTAGTTTTAATATAATTTCTAACGTCCTTGCAAAATGTATTTATGACATCTGTTAATCAGTTCGATTACAACAAAAAAAGACCAAGTAATAGACTACTTTGTCTGCTTTGTAATTTATTTCTTTTACGTAATTTATTTTTATACCATTTCCGTCGATTTCACTTTTTTATTGCGTACGAAGTCGTAATTGTTTATTTATTTCCGACGGAAATTCCTTTAGGTTTTAAGTACATTATTGTTTTTAAGATTTACGGTCAAAATGTTTATAATTTGCAATAGCAAGTACATATATATATATATATATATATATATATATATATATATATATATGAAATATTTAACACACCTATTTTAATCATTCTTACTTGTCATATATTTTTTGTTGTAAATCTATTTTCGGATAATTTAAATATATTGTGTCTAGAACTGACTAGAACCATGACTAACTAAAATGTTATGTAGTTTAACAGTAGCTAACCGTAATTATAGCGTAACTAACAGTAATTGTTCCATACTTGAATCTATTTAAAAAGAATATTAGTATTGCAAGTACTGGTACAGGTTTAATATGTGTTATACGAAAATCGTTTGGTATGCGTACGTAACTGACACTGTCATGTGAATAATAATCCGTCTCTCTATGTGTTTCTTGTATTTTATTTTAATTTAAAATATGAGCGATGTTCCATAGATACCGTTTTTTTAATGCATTCTGACTTTTACGATTAGTGATTCGTGTAAACATTTTTGTTTCAAATTGTACTGTTTATACTTTTTTTTGTGTTCCTCGTGGTCTTCTACAAGTTTTGACTATTAGTCATTTTTACACAGACTTATTTTCAGTCTATTTCTTGTTCACACTTCAAATTGACTGAACAGTTTGTTTTTTTTTGATGATTTTATACACGAAGTATCTCATAAAAGAGTTTTTTTTTAATATATATGTTATAGGTACAACCTTTTACTGGTCTGTATCATTTTAACATAAGTAACAGAGACTAGTAATAGGATGCATTCTAGAACATTGGATTTCATTTAGTCGAATTATGAAATATGGCTCCAGTAGGGTTACAAAAATGGTTCACAACTTGTGGATAATTTTCGACATACGGTATAAACTTTAACACAATGTATGAAAATATATTTATGTATTTGCTGTTCAAAATTTGCACAGTATAAAGCATTTATACATAAAACAATGTTGATGAAAGAATTATACGTTTCTATACTCATACTTTATTCCTTTTCCCAATATAATTTTTGTATTCGATTTAAAAATGGTACAACAGTTTCAAATTAATTTCTTGATAAATTCTTGTATTTTTTTAGAAAAAAAATATAATAAATTAATATGGATTTTATTGCATGACTCTTATTGTAAATTGAGGAAAAATATTCCAAAGCAAATCCATTTTTCATTAAATCTAAACGTATTTTATGATATAAAGCATCTCTTATATAAATTTTGCACGTGTTTCAAAAAGTACCATTTAATTATTGACCTTCAGTGCATTTCTCTGTATTTTTAACCACATCATGCATATCTTTTATTTAAAAAAACATTCAGGTAACTGAATAAAATTTGACAATATAAATGTAAATGTTTCAATCTACATGTGCTTTATATGCATTCGTGCAAGTTTTACGTCTGATGACATTTATTTGTCCTTGTATTTCTCTCTTAATTGATCTTTTTATAGTATATTTTAATAATCATATTCAATACTATTATACGTTTATATGAAGAAATATTTAATTGTACTTACCTGTACGATGGCATTTTCCGAGAATAACATATAAAATGAATATTAGTTTATTTGATTATAATAAGGATAAACAAATATCTTTTTATTACATCTTACTATAAATCAACTTCAAAAACTCGTTTCTCTGAGCAAAGATAATGAAAGTATGACCGATGTCAGCTACACGACTTTAATAAACGACAACTACGACAACTATATTTATAGTTCTTATTCTTGAGGATTCATGCAGTATTTTTTCGCAGTCTATAAGGAAAAATGTTCTAAAATTTTGAAAGAAACTTCTATGAATCAGTAATGTTTCTTTATAAATTTCAAGAACTCGATTTGTATAATTTTATACCATTTGTTTATAATACATTGAAAATAATTTGTATAATTAATTTTCAGACGGAAATGCTTATAAAAAAAATTATTGACAATACTGTTATTTAATTACAAGTTCGATGGTTGAAATTGATTATAAGTACCATTAATGTATTTCTCATTAACGATTACTGAGGTTATATAATAAAATAAATATTGAAATGAAAGTTCTACTGAGAATCATTCATTTAAATATCCGTTTCCTATTATATATATATATATATATATATATATATATATATATATATATATATATATATAATTATTTATTTGTATTGCACAACGTACGTTAAATTCCTCACGTTAACCATACACCAACACTAATTGATATGCATCGCTTTAAACAGCTTTGCATTTATTATTTTGTATGCACGACCTGGCACGTTCAATGAACACGGCAAAGGACATTTATGATTATTATGAACATAAATGCACGGAAGCTTTAGATCTGCATACAATAAGGCGTTCGACCGCATATAATAGAAAATTCTTGAACTATCACAGGTGACCAAGACTGATTCATCAATAAAATTTCTTGTCATTTATTACGATAGATCATTGCACATTTACATTTTTTAAATTATTCATAGTTTATATTCGTCATAAAATTGTAATCAAGGTTGTACACACAGATATATATATATATATATATATATATATATATATATATATATATATATATATATATATATATACTGTATATCGCAAAAAAACCTTTAATTAGAAAAATAAAAAACTTCCACTTTGTTACAGTTGTCCATAATATTTGATTTTTATTCTTGTTGCTTTTCTTATCCTAGTGATGAATAACTTTTAGGAATTTTTGTGTCTTAGCAAAACTGGTAGACACTTTCTAATATATTTGAATCGAATTAAAAATTAAGTTTTTAATTAAACTCAGTATAACTTAATGAACAGTAAAATATGTATTTTCCATTTTCATCGCAGGTCAGTAAAGAAACCTTAAAGCACAAGTTTCCATAGTTATCATCAAGGTAGAGTTTTACAAAACTATCCGTTTGTATTTATTTTCTGGTATGTAGAGATATTATAATATTATCTGGAATAATCAAAATTGCTTGACGCTTTTTTAAAAATAAAATCAATGTTTTATTTTACAAACGTTCTAAATGGAAAAAGTCGTAGTTTAGTTAGAGAATTACATCCATAATCAGTGTTTATTTATCTTTAAAAATTTGTTATCTAATTTAGTAGATAAATAATGTCTCATCCTGTTTAGATCTGAGTTTTATCATTATATGGTTTTCATTTGTTTATATGTAAGAAATAAGTTTTATATAAAAAGCAATTTGCAAATAACAAATTAAAAAAAAACTGTACACAATTGGATTGGTTATCGAGATAAAAATGATTTAAAATTATAATTGTGTTTTCCCTGCTATTCCGTTGATTTATTGTCATGATGACTTTAGTCGTTTTAGATCAGTTGAGTTTCTATTCCCCACTACTAAATAAGACATAAATTCCTTCTTCAGGGAAATTAATCCAAGGATTGTAAAATGTAAAAAAGATTACAATTATATTAAATGAAACTAGGATATTTGATATTCTCTCATTGGTGTAGGAATGTTAAAGGAGATTTTAATAAAAGATATAATTGTTTTTTATTTATTTAATTATAATTTTTCAAATGAAGATATTGTTAACTTAATTGATTTATTAATTCATTATAAAATTGCATGAATATTTTTAGCAATCAAAGCTGAATATTTTTAATCGAAAATACTCTCGCACTTGAGAATTCCGAAGGAAGAAGAAACATCCCTATTAATGTATGTAATTCATGTGGCTCCAAAATTATTTTCAAAGTATTCCAGATTTTTTTTATAATTTGAATAAATATTCATTCCAAAATAAAATTTGTATTGCATATGATTGACAGAAATTATATGATAATTTTTTAACCGTTGAATAAATCAATATAAAAGTTATCATTTAGCAACTTTACATATATAGTTTTATCTACAAGTAAGAAAATGCGGATTTTACCGAAGGCAAGTCTGTGTGTTTCGATCGTCGTTTTGATCACTGATAAAAAAAGTTAAATGCAAACAAAAAATTCCGCTTAAATGCTTATTCAGATTTTCGTGTTTTTATGATCTGTATCTTATAATAAACTTATTCTTCGGATTTACACGTCCAGACTTAACTATAATTTGAATATTATTAAGCTCAGTCCACATGCAAGATTATACATGTAGAAGCTGCTTTTTTCATGTCGATTTCTTCTGTGTAAACAATTTAATCAATTAGTAATTACCTAGTATTTATCGAATTTTTAGTCCCAAAATGAAAGACTAGTTAATAAAAACTGCAAAACATGTTTGTATATTCAAATAGAGAGATTTTAGGGTTAAAATCACATTTATGAATAAAAATACTAGATATTATTAGGCTTTGATTATAATGTTTAGGAAATTCATTCATAGAATTTTATCTAATGGCGTAGACGAATAAATCATGTAAGATATATAGTAAATATTTCATTAAAGTATATATTTTTGAGGTTCAATGAAATCTGATGGAGTGTAACGTATATAACGTGTTTGGAAATTACGGTGAGTAATAAATTCTTTTCGACACATATATAGATGCTAGTGTATTGAAGTGTTTAAGTTTTGATTAAATATCAAATCACTTGAAAAATAGAAAAGGTATTTTACAATTTTATATATATATATATATATATATATATATATATATATATATATGTATATATAAATGCACATGTGCGTTTATTCCTGTACAAATAGTTGATATTTACAATAGCGTTTCAATGCAATTGATTAATTTATGTAAATAACACTTGAGTAAAAATTCCAAAGAATAATTATTTGCAGACATGTAATAAAAATACACTTGATAAGAACTAGACTGCATTCACAGAACTTTCACTTTTCATCTTATTTCTTTGTAAGTCAATGACATGTAAGTTTCTTTTTGATGATCGTACAGATGCCTTATATGAGAATTGGTAAATGAAAAAAAAACAGTACTTACATTAAACGAACTTTTTTAACGATCAAAACATTACAAATTTACAATCTATTGTGTGTTTAGTTTATATACTGTCATTCATACAAGAATTTTTTTTATGGCCTGATAAATTCTTTACATTTTATTAAATAATTTCGTTACGTTTTACTGTTGCCTCTTAATTATATGTAATTAAAGAAATTTTATCTCAGTTACATATATATACAAACATAGATACATACATATATATATATATATATATATATATATATATATATATATATATATATATATAATTCTCAGAAAACAATGGAAAGTAATTTTACTGAAACAATTGACAACATCTCGTGTAACATCAAAATGGTCACCGGAGAATTTATATATTCTCTTTGTTCTCACTTACTTCATACAATGAATGTTATTTTTGAAAGGATTGTTATTTTCTTTATAAATTACATTTATTTCATACTAACGATAGAGTCTATAAATTACCTGATGATAGGCTAATGAACTCGAGAAATTACTAGTCATTTAGAAAAGAAAAACTAAGATAGGGTGATACAAACAAAACCCAACTCGTATTGTCTTAAAAAATATATTCATAACAAGTAATTAAAATTCATGCACGGGTTTTAATATAAATATATTAGAGTAAATGCTGGAAATTTCTTTTTCTTTCATTTTGTATATTTGAGAACGTCTGGCTTGACTAACAAAAAAGTATGGTAAATGTGAATTTTTATTATTTACACAGTGATAAATATTGTTTAGTTAGTTATAATATTTTTTTTAATACCTGCGTGAAATATAAAGAAATAGAAATATTCAAGGAATTGTAAATTCAGTAAGTAAATAATATTAAAGTCAGAATTTGAATAAATATCTAAATTATAATATATATATATACACATTTATATATATATATATGTGTGTGTGTGTGTGTGTGTGTATAATTTATTAACAAGAAAGTGACTACCTCGAACGATTAAAAAAGTTTGATCTTGACAACATTCTAAATCATGTCAAAAAAGTGTCGCATTTGTGTGGTACGTAAAAAATGGTGAAAGTAATTTTTATGTACATTTACATAATAATACTTTACTTATTATTTTTTAAACGTCGATTATTTACGAGAATGTAATATAATAACTCTGAATTTAATATTCGAGTTATATTTTTAAACTTAAACAATATTTAATATGTTCATAATTAATATAATTGTAGATTGGTCAGAATAAAACTGATATTTCGATAATATCTTCGCAGAGCACACTTAATTATCGCCTATTATTGAAAACTATCTTAGTAAAAATCATAAAAATGGATTATCGTTTAGAATGTAAGATTATAAAGTTCAAAAATTAAAGATATCTAAAAAAAGTAATCGTTCATTAAAAATTAATGTAGTAATTCTTTTATAGAAAACAAGTAAGAAACTGGTTTATTTTACTTTTTTAGTTGTTTCAATTATTTTTCAAGATTATTGATAAATGAATACATATATATATATATATATATATATATATATATATATATATATATACAATACATATATATATATATATATATATACAAATAAATTGTTAATCACATAAACAACCAAATAATGATAAATTAGTATCAAAACAAACATTTCTTTAAAAACAAAGTTATTACCTGTTGCATATAATTATATTTATTATAATGTTGTTCCAATTAATCTTTTGCTGAAGTCATATACAGAAAAAGATAATAGTTCCAAAATGTAAAATTGCAATTAATCTTAAATTCTTACATTCCTGGCCTGTTATTCTTGGCCTGTCTTTTTTGATCATCTTAAAATCTGTTTTGTACTTTTAATTTCGGCAGTTGAGCTATCTTAGGATTCTTGTTAGTCTCTAATATCTATTTGAAGATGTCACAAATGCCAAAACGATTTGTAGAAAATAGATAGTCAAAGATCTAAAAGGACGAAGACTACAGGTCAGCGCATCATTGAGAAAAATATATAATCATAATTCTTACACCTCTATTGAAAATTATAAATTTACCCGCATATAATATTCTCTACAAATTTCTTATTCTATTTTAAATTTATAAAGTTCTTACTCATGTAAAATGTGGCAATTGATATTTGATGAAATTCTTGTTATGATGGGTACCCATTAAATTATTTGTAAAGACATGCTATTATAGGCAATATATCGAAAGTTTTTATCAAATAGAATATTCTTGTCTTTGTTATGTGTATACAAGTAAAAAACATCTATTTATTTGTTCGTTTTAAATAGTAATATACATTATTTTCAATTATTTCCAAATGTATGAGTGTATAGATATGGTCGTAGTTGTATATTCAACATACCAAACTATTGATTAAAATGTATTAGGTTCAAGTTTTCTCAACATGTTATAACGTCCAGTAAAAAAGCAATTATCTCTGTAGTCGTGTATGTGGAATAGCATTTCTAAAACAATTTAAATCATGAATAATCGTATGTATTTTTTATAAAATAATATATATATATATATATATATATATATATATATATATATATATAGATGTATATATGTGTGAATATGTGTGTGTATGTATGCATATAAAAAAAATAAACGTATTCGTTTTCTATTAATTAAACTTTGTAAAATATTAGTTATTACAAATTATAGTAATTATTCGATGTTCTTTTACATATATTGTATATAAATGCTCTATATATTAAATTGTTCAAACCACTCGTTATGATGTTCGAAAGTCCAATCTTGAATAGAGAAATTACTCATTTGAAAACAATTAAAACATACGTGTAAAGGAAACCACTTTCTCCCTGTTTGTTACCTTTCTTAGTGTCTGCTTCACGTATACAATTTGACTTGGTGCTTGATTTCTCTTGACCAGCATGTGTTTATTTAATGCATTTTTATGTCCCGTGTTTTCAATGATATAATATATATATATATATATATATATATATATATATATATATATATATATGTCTATATGCTTTTTTGAATGGAGCGAATGTTTTATTAATTAAATGTATATAATTTGAAGTACATTTTGAAATACTGTGTTAGAAAGGTTGAGTTACACTTTTAAAACATTCACTGATTATTGCAATCAATATAATTGCTGCAATTTTTTGTGTGACAGCTGTTCTGCTGTGTAGAATATTCAAATTACGCATGTTAAATACAAGTATCTAAATGTATATATATATATATATATAATTGTTAGAAATTTCTGATGCACGTGACCTGGAATAACTTACAGCTGTTTTAGAATGTTTTTTTTATATTTTTTTTTAAATTTCTATCTGCAGTTATAATTATTCAAGCTATGTCAATATTTCGAACCTGTCGTGTTATAAATCTTCAACATTACATGTTGTATGTTGTATTAAATAATTCAAGTTCTGAATCTAATGTTATTCATTTTCTAGTTATGTACTTGTAATTAAAGTGATTAATTTTATATTATTCGTAATCTTTATAAAGTACTGTTTTCATGAGGTTGGTAAAAAAATAAATGCGGTTTATGACCTTCAAATTCATATACATTTTTATCAGCTAATAATTAACTTTATTAATCGAAATGAGCACCATTAGAATCGACACATTTTTGATAATTAATATAAGTTTATTTATTTCGGTGGTGTAAAATTTCGGAAAAGTGAAAAAGGACGCCCGCGACCTTCTTCATCTTCAATGCTCTCATCTCCAGCATGAAATTTGTGGAACCACCATTGCACCTTAACAGTACTCACACCAAAAGCATCGTTTAGTTTACGAGCAGTTTCTGCTGTTTTGCACTCGTTTTGAAGTCATACAAAAAATGCTCTTATTTGATTATTTTCATCTTTAATTGAATAACCTAATTTAAAGCAAAATTAATAGTAAAACGGAAATCTATGTGACCAAAATACAGACCGAATAATGCACTTTAAAATGATATTAACATGAACACGATGAAATGACAATTTCATTGAAAAAAATTAAGGTTAGTATTCAGAAAATAAAAACCGCAATTGTTTTCCTACCAATCTAATACTACAAAACCAACGTTTTTTTTTATTTATAATAAAAATACATATCAGTCATTGAAACATAGAATAATGTACGTTTTCTCAACCAAGAAAATGACTCATTTTTATCGTATAAGGAAATAACTATGATTTCCCATAATATATTTTCCTTGTATAATTGTAATCATTCAATTGTAACATGATGAAAAGCTATTTATTATCATCTCCTTCCTTTATGTTAACACAGTTTTTTTATATCATCGTTATTTTACTTTTTTGTAAAATAAAGTGTATATAGATTTATAATTTTTTCATATATGTTTTTGTAATTATTTTATATGTAAATTTTATAAATTCAAATGCATCATTAATTAAATAATTATTTTATATGTATGTTTGTATATTAATTGGTAATGGTTCATAAGTATTTACATTTTCTAGTAGAAAAAAATGTTAAAAAGTCACGTATTTCTCATTAAATATTCATAATATTAAAATAATGAGAAGAAATTTTCTCTTCGAATCTTAATAACAAGAGTGTAAGTATGCTGTATATCCTTGAGATGTGTCGATCTTACAGTTTTTATTAGTGTAATTATCCGTTTTCGTGACCTTCTAAATAACTGAAACCACCGATACTTCGTATTAAAACTTTCAAAGTTGTAATTTCGTTACAATTAATTTTAGTAAACAGTAATTATTTACATACGTTTTAAAATTGTTTAGAAGTTCAAGTACAATGTTGATTGAATACTTGATATGAAGATAATGTTCTTACTTAACTGCTTTATTCGAGTTTTAAAATAGTGTACGTATTTTTAATTATCCTGCTTAAAACAAATATTTGAAAAAGTTATTAAGACTTCAACAGGAGGTTCAGTTACGCAAATGAATACATTTTGTGTAATTATCTATAAATATCCGTAGTTCATTATATTTTTCATGCTAGAATTCCTTTTTCGTTTTCCAGTGTTAATAGTTTGTAACATTTTTTAATATATGTACTAAGTATTTTCGTAAACATGTTTCATTTTTTAACATTGTGCAAGTTTTATGTCAAAACTTCATAACTCGATTCATTCCAATTACTTCATTAGTCTATAAATTTTTAAATTTCTTTATTCTTGTTTCTATACCTCAATTTATTTTTTACAGAACTTAATTTAAGAATTTATTTTTTTCTAGAAATTAAAAAATCAAATCGTGCTTTATATGGAATTATCCAATCAAAATATCATCTAGTATATAAAACAATATTTTAATTTAAATTATTTAAATACTACATTGCAGTAACGTTAATTAAATATAATTATAGAATATATATATATATATATATATATATATAATACACAAATGATTAAATATTCAAGACTCAACTATTTTTATATAAAGAAGTATTTATTCAGCCGATTGTATTTTTGAATGCGTTGAAAAATATTTATTGATATTTTTCTCTGTACATTGCATTCTGAGAATGTTGACATCTCCATAAAAAAAATAACCAATAAATTAATTATCGAACATTTCAAGAAAAAATACTCTGTTCTCGTGGGAAAGTGAAAAATTAAAATAGTCCTAATGTATTATTTATATTATTCTATAAATATTTTTTGTCAATCTCGATATTTATTATCTGTACAATTTTCATTTATTTCAGAGATGGTGACTAAAACTATTATAAAAATGGCTAACCAATAGAAAAAAATTTTTTTTTCAATAAATACACGTTATCTTTGTCTAGAGAAAAATCTCATTTATGAATAATATTTATTAATATTGAATTATTTAACATTTCGGGTAAGAGATGAAATATAAATGAAAAAAAGGTTTTTCTACTTTTCATTCTTTTTTTATATGAACATCTACAACACATTCTATCGAATTTGCTATAGACTTTGGAATTAATTATGTATTATTTGATGAATAGTTAACTTGTGAACAAAATGTTTACAGAATATAGTTCTCAGTACTGTGGTTAAATTCACTTTTATAAATTAATTTTTCAGTCTCAAACCACAAAAAGAACACTTTTATGATCAAAAATGTTCAATAATAAATTATTGCAAAATCATAAATAGTCAGTTATTGAACAAATTTCATTAGATTTTTTTTATGGTTTGTAGGCGAGTGAAAAATTCATTTGGGAAACGCAAGTTGTGGGTTATAACAAAAATAACAACACTGCACACACACATTTCTTCTTATAGTTACTGTACACACACATTTTATTCTAAGCTGGTCGTAATCAAATAGCTCAGGCTGCTAGTAAGTATATTTGTCCACGAACCTTCGACATATGAAATCACTCAAAAAGAATTCGAATTTTCCATATCCATTAGATCTCGACAACATTGTAAATAACTAATCAAAAAAAAAAACCTTCAGTGTTGTTTGTAATAGTATCTATTGTATTCTTTGTTTCCTTAGCCCGGATTTGTAGAAGAGAGTTCATGTTTTATGAAATCACGTTCCGAATATAAAACCCTTTTATACAATTGAATAGAAAGACTTCTTCAATCAATATTAAATTTAGAAAAAAATACAAACCGATTAACTACGACACGAAAACAAAGAATAATTAATACTAGAATAAAAATCATTAAAAATTGACAAATAAATGCTTTAGAAAAGCATTAAAGGCTTTTTAAAATTTTAAAAATAATCAATTTCAAGTAATTTTACTCGATCACTTAATAAAAGACGGTTATAGTTACCGTTATTTATTTATTATTATTATTATCTTGTTTACTTATATGTATATAAATGTGGTTTACTTGTTAAAATATTTTTTAACAAGTTTCCTGTTTTTATTTTCTTGCATTATCGTTTAAAGCAAGAGTTAGATCTATAATAAAATCTATTTAAGTACATTCATTTTTTTTTCATAAATTGAAATTACAATTACGACCTTCAGTTATACCATTAGTCGAGCGATAAGTTTTTCTATTAATAACTGTATAAATTAGTAAATTGTTTTGTAACGTGGTGTTCATTATTTTATGTATGTATTTACACAATGAATTTTACCTATATATATATATATATATAAATATATATATATATATATATATATGTATATATATTTGTTTATTTATTAATTAATATACAGTAATTATCACTGACCTAGCGTTTCAATAAGGTGAATAACCTAACCTGAGATTATGTCTTGTTAGAATATTGTTATAATTAACATGACAACTAGAATATAAATCATATACCTATCAGAAGTAATATAAACGTTCTTCAGTCAGATGATTTAAATGAAATGAATATAAATGTAAGAAATACTCGTACATACCCATGTGATATGAACTACATATGTGTACATGCAGACAATATTTCAACAGTAATTCTTATTCATTTCTCCATTTGATCGCTTACTTAGATTGTAAAACCCGTATAAATTTTTATAGAATATAAAGAGACATATTGTCATAATATTTAAGTATATATGACAGTTTACAATTGCTTAGTACTGACTCTTACGTGGACAGATAATGAGTGTCGGTGATTTGTAAATATCGTATGTTAAATATCTGACCACGCAAGGTCAATTTTAAGTTTTAGTTTTCTGCAATGATTACCTGTTTATATTATAAACACTGATTAATATAGCATTAGATAGTTATTGCAGAAAACTGAAACATAACTGCATACAGATAGATTAAAATGAACAGGTCAAACCTGATGCATTGTATACTTTTAATGAATCTATTGCTTTTTTTTATTTAAAGAGTCGTTCCGATTAACATAAGGGGGCCAATGTGCAAATAAAACCAGTGAGAATTATTTAATGGTATTCTCTTTATTGTATTAATATAATTGGTATTTACTGTACATGTTATCCTCCCTGCTTCATGCACATTGTATTGTATCTTACTTCTATTCATTATTATTCCTAATTGTTATAATTATTATACTTATATGTGTATCTCCATTAGTCTAGATAAGAAAATTATAGTGAACTGAGAAAACATGAATGACTGTTCATGATGTTTTACCTTTTTTATAACTAAATTATGTATTTTATAACCACTAATCAATAATTTCACAAATAAAGTTTTCGCACACTCCATTAAACATTTTTTATCTGATTAAAAATATTCAGCAATTGATTATTTTCGATTGTTATTTATATGCAAAGCGGTACAATACAGAAAAGCCTTTTTTCTGAGGACGATAGCATTATGATTAAAATCCATATAAATAACAATTAAAAATATAAATAATAAACTGTTAAACATTTTAAATCAAAAAAGAACATTTATTATTTAGGGAATGTGTGAAAAATTCATTTATAAAATCGAATTTAGTCACTATCATAATTATACATTGTCTTTAATCAAAAATTAAGATTTAAAATCTATCATTGTTATAAAATTATTCAAGATATTACCATGCGGTTGGATGATAACACACAAGTGATTTAAATATTAAAAAAAAATTTTTGCAATACATTTGTCTCTATGTCTTTTTTCAATATTGCCTACAGTAGTATTTTTATTCTAAAAGTTGTCTAGCTGACCTTTGTTATATTACATAAATTAACATGTATAAATACCATCTTTCTATGTTTCAATTGATAAATGGCTTCTTCATTAGCTAAGCTACTAGAAACACAATTTACTTAAACTGAAAAAACATCTATCGTTGTTCATTTTTATTCGAATAAAATCCGAATTATCCATAATGTTGGTTTGTTTATATTTATTTTTTTTTATTTTGTACTTGCTTAACGTATTTACACGACATTTTTCGTATGGCTGACATCGAGATTCCATAAACGTCATTCAGACTGATTGTATTCATCGTACATTATTTTTTTTACTTTTATTATTCTTGTAATTATTTTTCATAACAGTAGATATAATTAATGAAACAATATCTATGATAAATACGTATCAATTTATATAAAACATTAATAAATAGTAAATGGATAGTGTTATTTAATAAATAATGGATAGTGTAATCAATAGTATTTTTATATTTGAAAATATTCTAAGAGGTCAATCGATAAATTGAAAAGTTTTGACCTAGATTTTCTAAAGAACACAAACATACAGTTATGACCAATCTAAAATAAAATTACCTTTGACTCTGAAATTATTTTAAATATGAAGTATTTATTATGTTTTAGTTAGTTTTAAAAATAAATTAAATATAAATTATAATTTTAAGATGGTCACTTATCTTTTTTACAATTTTATATAAATAGATTTACTTCAATATATCCAATATCATTATTCAAATTTGTAAAACCTTTTCCAGATTATTCTACTATTTATAATCAAGAAATATTATATTGTAGCAATATTATATTTGATATATATATATATATATATATATATATATATATATATATATATATATATATATATATATATATATTGGTTTATCTAAATTTATTAACCTTATTTTTTATATATAGTATATAGAAATAATTAAAATATTTGTTCTACTACATCAATTTATTTACAACTTTTAAAGGCTTAGTTCGATATCAAATACTTTATCAAAAATAAAGAAATCCTAATTAATTTTTTTAAAAAAAATAAGATAGGAAATATAATCTGTTGTCTGATAGTATTGACCTGCCTGAGTTTCTGCTCTCCACTATTAGTTTCGGCACGTGTGTGATCTTCAGATATATTTTTGAAAAATGGCACACATGCCCAAACTAACAGTGGAGGACAATAATTCATGTTATTCAAAAAATGAACACAATTTAGACAATAATTCAATAGAAGTATAAGTAGAAATCATAGGATTATAATTGGAATATATAATTTTTAAAATATTAAATAATATTACAATATGGTCTTCCAAATTACATTACAATAATCCATATATTTGTAATTACGAATTAATTGTCTAAACTGTGTTATTTATTGATTTCAACCAATATATATTATATTTTTATTATTATGCAACATGAATCTAAATTAATTGAACTTTTATTTAATGATATATTTATATATATATATATAGAGAGAGAGAAACATAAATTGATACAATTGAAAAAATGAATAATACTTTAACCGATTTTATTGACTTTTAAAAAAAGAATAACTGAAATCTTAAACGTGAAAGTCGAAGAGAAAAAGAATCATTTTAAATCAGACTACATTCCTGCGTTCTTAAGACATCGTGTGTTCTTGTCGATTTCTAGTCGATGCACTGCCCCGATTCAAAAATGTGGTACTGTCTCTATAGATTAAAAACGATTTTAACATTTTTTAACCTTGCCTCTTACAAATCTTGTTTATTACAGCCGGTTTATTATTTTTTTGATAATGGCAATGAAACGTTTTTTTATTATATATTAATACATACAGTAGATTAATTCATTGTGTGGTGTTTGATTGATTCTCTTGTTTAAAATATGTTTTATGTGTATTCTATAGATGTGTGGATTAATGGTTTTGATTGACAGACGGAGAGTTCGATGAATGGGTAGACTGAGAGATACAAAAAAGAAAAAGTTTTAGATGAGAATTGTAAATATTATTCTTATTTATGTGGCTCTAATCTTAATTATATTGACAATTACCGATTAAACGCGCAGTATTTATGTCTAGAAAAAATAATATTTTATTAATTGTTATTTAACATAAATTATAAATTGTTAATATTTACATAACATTCAGTGACTGGTTATGTAAATAATATCAACTAATAAATAATGATTATTATAAATTCGTAATAATTTTTCTAGCATCAACATTAAATGTATTTATATTCAATACAATTTTAGTAATAAAAGTTCAATTAATGTCTAAGATATTTTTTTTAAGAAATAGAACTGATTTTTTAAATGTTTTGGAATTTTTGTAAGAAAATGAAAAGTTATATCAATTGAATATATATTTTAAAAAATGCATACTGAATAAATATAAACAGTTCGTTGGATCTCCTATTGTTTAATAAATTACTAGAATGCATTCGTACGCTACTTTTTAAAATATTTAGATATGTAAAAGTATATAAAGTTCATATATTTTTATTTTCTTTCCAGGTGAGAACTGCGTTGAGAAACCTTTAAGCACACTTTGGCGCAACTACACTCAATCGTCTCGACCTGATGTTCGCATGCAACTCACAGTCAGTGGCAACGGACTTCGGGCCACAACCCGTGATCATGGACTTACTGAATACTGGGCACATCGTATTTCATACTGTGCAGCTCCAGCGACATTCCCTCGTCTTTTCTGCTGGGTGTATCGTCACGAGGGCCGACGTCTCCGACACGAACTTCGTTGCCACGCAGTGCTATGTAGCTCGGCATCGGTAGCTCGTAAACTTTCAACACAATTACGAATGAGCCTCGTTCAAGCATTACGCGAATTCAAACGAGATAAAATCTCGCGTCAGAATGCTCGTCTATCTCTTCATAACGCTTGTTACGAGAATCCGTCGATGCCGAGAAGAAAAATACTTCTTAGCACTGGATCTCAGAACTATCGACCTCCACTCGAACGATCTAAGTCTGCGCCGAAATTAACGATAATCGAAGAAAACATACGAGAAGAAGAGGAGGAAGATATATTCAATGGGAATAAAATCAACGCGACGCCGTGTAAAGTTCCGCCGCAGCACAGACAGTTTAAACATAGTGATAGTGCGTCGTTAGTTTTAGATAGGAGGTTGACAGATCCCGCATATAAAGATCTTTTATCTCGATTACCGCCTCTACATTCGAACCGAAGGACTGACGAAAACACACAAAAGTCTACAGAGTCTGATTTAGATCAAATACATGAAGAGAATAACGAAAATTCGAATGAAAAGTCTAGTCAAAACAGTACAGCTCCGGCACCGTTCTCTAAAAGAAACTTTAGTTTACGAAAATGTAAAACACGAAACTCTACCAGATCTTTAAAAAATATACCGGTCGTTAATAATTTCGAAGAAGACAGCGATGAACTCGAAGCGATATCTCTAGAAAATGTGTCTCTCGATATAAGAGATATAGATTCTGAAAGTAAACGTATTATAGAAGAGTTATTAGCCGAGAATACAAACAATAATAACGAAAGTAATCATAATGATGACAGTAACGATGTTCCGTGGTTAGATTCGGATGAAGGTTCTTTGTCGAGCGGTTGTGATTCCGCGAGCACTGCACCATCCGATTTAGAACAAAACGGTCAGCCGCGGAGCAGCACCGAAGAAGAAGAGGAAGAAGATTCTCCTCTGCTGAATGAAATATTCGATTATATCAATTCGGGAAAAGCAGAAGAATCTCAACAACCTCCGATCGATTTTAAATATGGCGGATGTGTATTAGCGAGAGTACGAAGCTTAGAAAGAATGTCTTCGTTGAGTAATGGCGTAAGAACGTTTACCAATTTCATACCCGAGACCGAAGAAGTGAGCTTGATTCCTGTCGGCGAAATGTCGAATGATTTCAGCTCGTTACGTATTTTCAAAAAGAAATTAGAATCGAATCAAGAACAAATCAAAGAACAACAAGACAACGGTTTGGGCGAAACTGAAGAGAACGATAGCTCGTGCAGCGACGAAAGTGGATACGACGAGTCGTTAGAAACGACGAATCTTACGAATCCGCAGAAAGAATTGACTGTATAAATTTTTCACGGCTTTTATTTTAATTTAATTTTAACTGTGATTAAACTTAACTTGGTTACATACGTTACCATAGTTTTTAAAGTATTATTCTTTTGTAAAGGTCTTCATTATAACACGAAATAATTGAATGAAATTAGAAGCCATTTAGTATATTATTTAAATTGTTCTCCGCTGGTTGTTATTAATTGTTATATTTGTATATATTTCATGAATTTAATCAATGAAAATATTTCGATTCAATAGTTATTCTGATAAAAATAGTATTCACTTCGTTTTAAAAACTCAATTTCTGATTTTCATCGCGAACTTCGATTACAACAAAAATTTTACAGAATTCAGGAATTTATTTTTTTACATTTTTTAATGACAACACGATTACAACACCTTATAGATTTAAACATCCCGAAAACTTATTTTTTATATTATTTGTATCGAATATTATTTTATTTCACTTTTAAAACAAATGCATATACTTAGAAAACAAACGATACGTTAAAGTAACACGTTGTGTTAAAGATCCTTAATGAAGTAATATCGTTTTAATTTCAGAATTAACGAAAAAATTGAATTTTTTAACGAAAATTATTCGCGGCTTTGAAAAAAAATGTTCTTATCAAGACACATCGTCATAAATAAATACCAAATAAGAATAGAACCAATCAGTCAATGTTACAAACATGTAAGTAAAATAGAAAGAAAATACAAAATACATTTTAATTTTATTTTAAATACGTTTTAACTTAGTTAAAGTATACAATTAACTCTACTAGTAATTCACAGAATAAAATAGTATTTTGAGATGAAGTTTTGTATTCAAATAGATTTTCTAGCGTTTGGGAAAATGTCATGTACTATTGGTGTTAAAAATAAATAAATAGAATCACTGATTGTACCTCCAGATAGACTACCTTCATTAGTTTTATTCAACGACTGTTTAAATATACAAAATGCGTACTTGTTTTTTTTTATTAGTTCTTAGTAAAAGTAATATAATAATAATATATATATATAGGTACAAATATAAATTATTCATATTTGTGATTATATATTAATGTGTATATATATATTCAAATCTGTGTTGTTGACAATAAAACATTTATTTCATATTTTGTTTCAATTTTAAAAATGAATTCCTTAATCCTTTCTTTCATCATGTCTGCCAACGATAAGATCAAATTCGGTTACTAGGTATAAATTTAAAAAAATTAGTTCAGTATCAGAATTGATTATGTAAAAAAATTTAAAAATTGTCTACTCACATATTACTATTTAAATTTATTTATTTTAAGTCTATTTAATTGTCTTCTAGAGAAAAAGACGTGAAGCTACTCAAATGTTCATGAAATTCAAATTTATTTATTAATCATATCTGATGAAGTTTCACAGCACTTACAAAGAAGACAGCTAGGTTATAGTGATATAGATTTTTATCAAGCTAGTTGGTTTTAAAATCATTCAATTTAATGTATACATTGGAAGCTTACCACTTAATAATTAAAGCTCTCTGAAATCTTAAAAATGAGCGCAAAACGGAATTTAGAACTCAGAATCAGATGACAAATCTGACCAATTGTCAAGGTAAGATCTTAATACAGATTGTTTAATTTTTTGAACTGATGGTACATATTTTCGTAATCGTCGGTTTTTCGTCCATTTCATCAAGAACTATAACTTTTCTTACTATTTTTATCACTATTACGTGAATAGTACACATCCTCTTTTTTCACTGGCCACTGAAATATATTATTTTCACAATTATGAAAAAGTACAGATATATAAACCAGTAAACCCAATAGTCAGAATCAGTTAAATCAAGAAACGAGAAAATATAATTATTTTTATTTACTTTTTTTGCTCTATTAAGTCGGTGAATACTTGACTGCTTTTAGGAGAAGAAATATTTCTTATTTAACTTAGATTATATTTAAATATCTGCTTATTAATTTTTATTGCAGAGCATGAAAAATCTAAATTTATTATTTAACGCATTTGCATAACGATTAACATATACAAACGATATATTATTTAAATATCAAATAAGTAATCAGTAAGTGAGTATCGTTAAAAAATACTTAATGATTTCAGTTGATTATATTTCGATACTAGTACTATCTTGGTTAGCTTGGCTACAAGTTGCTCGAATTTAATATACATGTATTGTACAAAAAGATTTCAAAATACATTCTTGCACATCTTATGTATTCTATTCAATATACACAATCTGGTTTATGACGATATTAACTAATGAAATACCAAAATCTGATTCACGAATCAAAATAACTGAAATACAACAAAAAAGAAAACAAACATACAAATAAATTTTAAATGTAAATTATGGCAAAGCATTAAAACGTGTTTTCAACATCGACTTCCAGCATTAGTTTATATTTTATTTATTTTTGTTTGTTTCGTAAAACGCATTTAACAATTACAAACACGTGTGTATATATATATATATATATATATATATATATATATATATATATATAACTTTCAAGTACAAATTAATAGTATGAAATTTTGCAATATTTCAATTATTTATTTTTGTAAATTTATTTATAAAAAATAAATTATATGAACTGCACATTTATTAATGAATGATATTTTATCAAGTTTTTTTTGAAATTTTTGACTTTTTGTTTATAAAGGTGAGCTGGTTTTTAATTTAAAAAAAGGCTTGTGTTTTACGCTGACGTCATTTTAATTTCTTGCTTTGAAAAAATGTTCCATTGACCTGAAGAGATGATAACGTCATCTGAAATAATATAGTTACTTAACCTATCTATTAGTTAATTTTTTCCAAATTATTTTTTATTAATTTTTTATAAATTATAAATATTTTGTACTATTTAATTATATTCCATTTTTTAAAAAAAAAACGAGATTCGCTAAATTTACAAAAAAAAACATCTAGCATTCATGTAAACAGAGGCCATGCTATTAAGTAACATCTAGAATTATCTAGAAATTTTTTAACTTGCATGGATTAAATAAAAATATATACTTTTTGAAATTATAACTAATTATATATAACATCATCACTATTGATAGAACGCGTTAATTGAGTTTTTATGTTTCTGTAATTAGTTACACCTCATGAACAATATTTTAGTGGAAAGTGTAATGAATAATTGCATTTTTTTGCTAATTTTTGTATGCTCTGTATTTCCGTATTAATTATACGTTTTGTAGATTCTAATATTAATTTAAACAAGAGTAAAGTACTCAGTACATATTATTATCATTACAAAAAAAAATATATACTGATAGTCGTTTGAAATATCTTCATTTCAAATGACAACACAAATCATTTAAGTTAAAATATTTAAATGCCATACAGTTTTAAAACAAGATAAATAAATAGTTAATAATATTAAATTAGATTTTTACTGGTCTAGAAATTTAAGCTATACTTTGTTAAAAGAATGAAATAGTTTTTCGATTTTGACAAATGTCGATTGTAGAAAATTGTAAATTACATAGTATTATTTTAGATTTTATTGATAAAAGATTAATTATTTTCTTTTATAAATTAATAAATCAGTTTAATTTCAATGCACGATGATTTGCATTCAAATCAAACATTTGTTCAAAGAATTTCTGAAAAGAAGATGGCAGTTATACAAATATAAAACATATATATTTATTGCATGCTAGGTTTTATTGTTTATAATAAAAATAGTCTACAACTTATGTCACCGTCATATACATATTTTTCACATGTTCGACAGTTTTCATGAATACCAGATTTGCATAGAGTTTTATATACACTATATAGTATAGACGATTAGAATTGTACCATTTGAAAGCGCCTTATTTCGTCGTAATTTATGACAATAAATTGTTATAAGAACAACCACACCCGTATTTAAAATAGTACTGAAAGTGACTTATAATATGCTTAAAAAAGTTTATACTATAACATATTATATAAAAAGTTGTTTTCATATAATTTTTTATCGCATTTAATTTTTTTATTTGATGAATTACGCGGCTGGTTTTTCTTCTGACACGTTGGTCACACCAGATACAACCGAAGCACCTTCGTCAGGTTCGCTGGTACAAGATAACGATGGGAATTTCTTCGTAAGCGCTGCTCTGTATTTTGGATGACTGTAAACATTGATCGAATTTAATATGACCGATCAGAAAATAAGTTGCATACAAACAGATTTGTTGAAAATAATTTATAATCCAATAAGATTTCAAATGATTTTTTTGTTTTTAAACTGAAGTCAGGATATATATATATATATATATATATATATATATATATATATATATATATATATATATATATATATGTATGTATGTATATTGCATAAACATGACTGCTTTAACAAAAAAAATTTGTGTAGGTTGTACTAATCGTTGTTTTTTTAAATAAATACCAAGGTCACATCGTGCCTATGATATATCTAGTATTTTTTAGCAATCCTTTCAATTAGCATTACAAATAACGACCAGCCACCAATAAAAGAGTCAAAAGCTAAAATATTCGCACATTATTTTAAATAAAACTACACGTGATGAATTATTGTGTGGAACGATAATAAATAATTTGTATTTAAAAATTGTAATTAGTATAAAATTACTGTTGCGATTTTCAAATAGACTCATTCAGATAAAAAGAATATAATAGAATCTAAATCAGTGGACTAAAATGAACAAATTATTTCTATTTTACAGAAAAATAATTAGTCTGTTTTTTGAATTAAAGTTTTTGTAATCTGTGTACTTTGAAATAAAATGAATTTGATTCATTGACCTTTTCATAATTGTTTGTAATATTAATTAATGCAACTATTTAAAAATGCAAAATTTACCTGATTCCATAAACGATGGGATTGTAGACAGCATTAGCTTTCGCGAACAACGATCCCCAAATAGTGGCCAAAGGACTGATGCGGAAACTTTCGAAGACTCCTGCGTAATTGATGATTAAATATGGTGTCCATGCGAAGAACCACAATGAAATGGTCATCAATGCTACTTTAGCCAATTTACACTCGGCACTTGTGTTAGCAGCTTCCTGAGTTCTCAATGAAGCAACGTTCATTTTCTTGGCTTGTTCTCGCATGTTTTTCTCATGAGCAGCTACAGCCTTTTAAAGAACGTTGCATTTAAAACTAATTACATAAATATTGGCACATTAATAACTATATTTGACTTTATTATGTATCTGTTGTTCATAATCGAACTATACAAAACCTCGAGGCCACAAATCATTTCTACTACATGTGATATATTATTCAGATTGAAATATGACGTTAAATTAAATTTGATCTTATGATCAAATAGTAAACAACTTAATATGATAATTACTGCGTAATGACGAATTAAATCAAAAGTGTCACTTGCTAGCTTCAGAGTATATTTTTATTCACTTAAATTAATGTTTATATAAGAAATAAAACATAAATCGTAAGCAAATGAAATTCCATGTTTGAAAAAACAAAACACCACAATTATCTTTCTTTTGTAGTTAGATAAGAATCGAATCTTATTGAAATGTTACGGGCGGAGTTTTTATTAAAACTTCTTATTATTCTAAATAACATTTCTAGTAAAAAAAAGAAATCCAGTCATGAGAATAATTTTTAGAGAAAGTAATAATTGTAATATTAACAAAAACGTTTACCTGTACAATAAAGAAGTACGAGTAGATGATAGTCAATAGAGGTAAGAAGTAGACAAAAATGGAGTAGATGAGAATATAACTGCGGCTAACCCAATCTTTTGTGAGATAATCAGTTCCGCAAGCGGTCATATTTCCTTCCGGTACATATCTGTAACATTTTTTTCATATAAAAATCGAAATAATCTCAAAAGATAGATAACTTGTTTTAGGACTGATAATCACCTGCTCCATCCGAAGAAGGGTAAGATTGTCCAACCGATGGAGAAAGCCCAGACGAAGAGAATTCGTAACATGGCGGTCTTGTTGGTCATAGGTTTGGCGGAAATGCCTTTGACGATGACGTTGTATCTGTCTAAGGCAATCATTGTCATAGTCCATATGGAGCTACATCCGAACAGTGAACCGCACATTCCATAAATTTCGCACATGAATGGACCTGTAACAAAAAGACATTCGTCCGACACATTGTTGATATTTACATAAATGTGACTATTGTTTTTTAACATTTTCTGATGCTTGTTCATAAATATTTATTAATAAGTCATGTGTGAAAGTCGGTGTTTCCTAAAACAACACTTCTATATTTATATGCTTTTGTACTTGAAATATTTTTATTTAAATCAAAGATAATAATAACCTGTTAAATTAATTTAAAAAATATATAATATGAAAAGTGCTCTTTATATGTAATCAAAACGATCCGACCAATACTAGTGACATTTTTAAAGCAACTCATTAATAAATGCTTAATAAAAATTCAATAAATAACTATAACTACACTCGAAATGTAAAACTAAATTTTCAGTTTTTCTCTTTGTACTTTATATTTTAATTCTAATTTATGAATAAAGAAAAGACAAACAAAAAAGCTGAATAGTAGTATTCAGATTTGATAACATGTTATAAAAATGAAAATTACATTTGAAAAAATCTTAATTTTGAACTATAACTAGTTTTGGAAAACTTTTAATGAAATATAAATTACTATTAATTTTTTTTGTCATGAATATATTTATCTTTTCTGCAAAGTACGTTTGAAACTTGAATAATATATTTTTTGATAAAAGAACATAATGATTGCCACTGTATTATTATTATTACTATTTATTAGATTTTTTGACAATAATTCATGAAATATTCTTTATCAACAAGACAATATTAGTTGAAAGCTTAAAATGTTTTTTTTATTATTATTATGTTTGCATTTCTTGCTATTTTTAAATTTAGTTAGCAGTTCATTTTGTATTTGAAGCTAAAAATTTCAAGAAATGAATGATTCATAACTCACCAAGCACCCAAGTCTCATAATAGCAGTTTATGACCATAGCTGGAGACATGGCAACCATCATAAAGAAATCAGAGAACGCCAAATTCACAACTAGGAGATTCGACGGAGTTCTTAGAGATTTGGTGCTGGAGAAGATGTAGATAACCATTCCGTTGCCAGTAACTGAGATCATTCCAAGCACAGCGATCGTAAAGCCAAGCAGACCATGCCATAACGGGTTCAATGGTGGAAACTGATACCAATGAGCGTCAACCATATGAAGCATTTCCGGTGGGACTTTGTCGACGACGGTCATGTTACCGCCACCGCTTTGCCAACCACCGGCGGAGTATGCGCTGAATGCAGGTCCCAAAATCGACATGATGCCTGTTTAATTAAAAAAGGTATATTTTTATTGAAAATAAAATAAAATTCAAATATATAATTAGAAAAGAAAAATTTAGAATTGTCTTTCCAAATTTCAACACATTACTGTTAATTATAACGAAAAACTTTCTATTTTATTAATTTAAATTATGACGTATATTTTAATATTTATTTTCAAATTATAAATGAAAATATGTATATGATATAAAATTATTATTTACCTTACTTTAACGAGATCGATACAATAAAATAACTACTGAAGAAAATCGCATGAATCGAACTACTCCAGTGTTAATTAATTGTCTGTGCAGCCAAGTCAGCTTCAGTGAGTTGCCGGATGAGGCTCGTTGTAATCCATCTAGAACACTGTCTTAAATACTACCCCGACACTGAGAAATATACGTCATATCTCTAACCTAATTAGTAAATATATTTACCTATAACTATGAACTTTCTTGGTAGCTTAAATCTTATTAAAATAAGTAAATATAAGATATGTGTATATTTTTAAGAGGGTAATTTTAATAATATTAAATAAATTATATCTATCACATATCTTTTGCATGTTATATAAAAAAATATATTTTATTATTATTATTTGATATTTTACATATTTTATAAAAAAAATAAATAAACTACTGGTTTGAAAATATTAATTAGATATAATAAAAATTAAAAATGTAATTTGTTTTAAGTATGTTTTTAATATTTCAATCGGCATTTATGGATCTAAAAAAATTCTAGCAAAAAATTAATACTATCTTTTGTATATAGAAATATCTTAAATCAAAATTCAAATACTTATATAAATTAAAAATACTTGTGCTAGATATTAAAAGAAAAATATATTTTTTTTAATTTTCAGTTCATGACAAATATAAAATAAATTAACGTTATTAAAATTAACTAGATTCCTTTTTTTGCTGACGTTAACAATTATAGTATTGCTATTGTGGATCAATTCAGTATAAATCACTTCCTGCACAATAAAAATGTTCTTATTTATAAAAATATTTCCCAATTAACTACTATTGATTCTGATTTGGCTCTAATGCTATTCGATTGTGATAGATTCATCTTTAAAACACAGAGAAAAGTCTATTATTGTATTGTTGAAAAATGTTACAGGCTATTTAAAATTTCAATTATTTATTATACATAACATAAGAATTTTTAATACAAAAATTGCGAAATTAAATTTATCGTCTATTAAAAAAATCTATTCAAATAAAAATACCGACATGAGTAATTATATTTCAATTCTGTGAATATTATCATCATAAATGTGACTTCAAAGTATTTTTATAACAATATTTTCTGTTCCATTCATTTAATGTTGTGGCTTTTAAAAAATCATTCATTTAATAATAATACCTAGATGACTAAAAATGAAGAAATTGAGTTAAATTTACTAAAAGTATTATATATATATATATATATATATATATATATATATATATATATATATATATATATATTATTCTATTGTAAATAACGATATTTTTTAATATTTGAGACTTCAAATTATAATTTTTAAACACATAATTCTCTTAATTTAAATTTGAAATATTTGAAAATTCTGCAAAAGGAACTAATATTTGAGCTTCGGAAAGAAATTTTCAATTGTAGGAAAATGAAAAATATGTTGTAATTATTTTCCAGTTTATATTAAATTTAAATAACACATGAAAATATCAAGTTGATAGTTTCTAGGTAAATTAAAAAACATATATTCAATTAAGAAAAACATATTTTTTTAATATATTAGTAGTTATTGGCATTATAATTGAATTTAATAACAGAAATGAATTTTTCAGCCACCTGCAGATCATATTTTCTTTTGATCACAAATATTCAATTATTGATTATTGGAATGTTTTCATTGTTGATTATAAGCATTTATACGACGACGTCTCGTCCTCAAAAGATTAAGGTACTGAAAAATAAAAAATCTGTGAAAAGATTTATTTTTTCGATTCTTTTTAATTTTATTCAAAAATAGATTGAATTATATTTCTATTTTTTTAAGAGGTCAGTCCGACACGATACTATTGAGAACGAACTTATGATATATTAATCAACAGTTTTGTAAAGTAAAGAAGTTAATTATAATTACAGTATTTGACTAAGATTTCTTTTATAAATGAATTTTTATTCTACCGCCACAAAAAAATCCAAAAGAATACATTTCAAATATTTTGGCCAAAAGCAATAGCCAGCAGTAATATTTAACGGGCAATAAATTAGTCTAGTTGAATATAAATACTTAACGAAAAAAAAAAGAAAGAAAAACCGATCCGTTTAAAATGTGCTCTCCAAAGAGAATTTAGGATATTAATTTCATAATGCAATTGAAGCTCCTTTTGAAAGAAATCAAATATAAGATAGCTACGGTTTTTTTTAAAAAAATCCGTAGTCAGAAATGCAAAAATTAAGAATAGCGACACAGAAAATTAGTAAGAGGAACGGTTAACGGGTTCATTCAGGAACAATGAAAGAAGAAGAATCAAACATGGAAGAAGAAAGAAACTAATTACCACAAAACATGATTATTGTTTTAAAAATAATAAAAATTTAAAAAGTAGGTTTTTCTTTATTTTAACACTATGAGGATTATAATATTTCCATCAAAATGCACATAAACCATTCTCAAAATGATCAATAATCAATTATTGAATATTTTGATCAGGAAACCTCTTTGTGGCAGTGGAAAATGAATATTAATTAGAGGAAAAGATTAATATCGAGCAACAATTTGTACAGAGTTTTATATATTCTGTAATTAAAATAAAATTAATTTAACAAAAATAGTTTACCCCTGTCTTGTTTAGATACATCGATAATATTGTTTATATAATTAATTATAAATAAATATAAGTGTTGTTTTAAAAAAATAGGTACTTCTATCCAATTCAATAATTTCACCACCTTGTTTATCAATTTACTACTAAAAATAGCTCCTAATTAGTATAAGTTTTATTTTATTTATCGAAATAATTGATTTTAAATTTATTATATATGCATATATAAAATAATATTAATTTTATTTTTCTTATTTCATGACGTTGTTAAAATCAATGCCCATTAAATTACTTTTTCTTCAATAATATTGATCCTTTTTAATGAAACAAAAAGTTTTTTGCTGTACGCTTTTAATAAATGAATATATTGAAATATTATGTGGAAATAAACTATAAGCAATTATTATGTTGTAATATAATAATATTACAATATTAAAAAAGTTCATTTCTTTTTCACATTTCTACACATCATTGACATCGCATATAACTTAAAGAAACCAGTATTTAAAATTTCCCAAATAATAAATGTCTTACTACCTATGGTCACAACCTGAAAAATGTTAATATACTTGTAAGACTCTAATCTTATTTACTAAAGAATATACAAGAAACCTTCAATAGAAAATAAGTTTTAATCTTTATATACAGTTACGATAACGTAAATATCGGAAGTGAAGCCTTGTATTAAATTTTCATTGTTTTGGTAAATTCTGATGTATTATGTTACATACAATTATTTCATATGAATTATGTACCAGCTTCAGCAATTGAAGGTCAAATACAGATATGAATATATATGCATATATATATATATATATATATATATATATATATATATATATATATATATATATATATACATGTACATATATATATGTATATATGTATATATGTATATATGTATATATGTATATATGTATATATGTATATATGTATATATGTAAATATGTATATATGTATATATGTATACATATATATATATATATATATGTAAGCGTGTGTTTGTGTGTGTGAGTCATTAATCGATTAGCTAGCATGGACCATTCGTTAAGAAAGCTATTAGGAGAATAAAGCTATGCCAATTTGTATAAATGGCTAGGTTTGCCAAATTTTGGAAAACCAAATATGGGACTCAGGTGTTAAAAAAGCCAACTTCGAGCCTTAAAACAATTTTATTAAATTACATAATGTAGAAACATTTCAATAATTATGCATACCACACCACGCTATGTCCAAATAAGAACTGTTTGAAAATAGATAAACACAATATATTTGTATTGAATTGACCGAATTATAAATAAAATTCTTATAGTAAATAAAAAGCGACCGATGAAAGGGACTTCTATCCCGCTACCGTAAACTGTAAAGACATTTTTCTCGAATTGTCAGTTTTTATGTATTGCAAATTAATTTAAGTTAGATAATTCTAAAAGAGTATTGAAAATTATAATCGTTTAACATAATATTTATAACTTAATCTTTTTATTAAAATAAGGGACCTACAAGTACTATACGAAATGTTTGGTAAACCTATGAATGGCCTATATATAAAATTCAAAAAAATATTTTAAACGCTGTTAGATTGAAACTAAACATTATATATATATATATATATATATATATATATATATATATAATGTTTTTATTTATATTTATTGCGGTTTTATATCAATTATATACAAAATGTATACTCTTTTAATAAATAAAAAAATCAATTATTAATTTCATGTTCTTTATAGATAAATATATAAAAAATATACATATATATGTATATAAAATAAAATAAAAATGTATATAATCCTATATTTTACTTATTGTAAATATTAAATTCTTTGTTTATTTCTAAATGAAATCGATAATGTAAAATTACATTTTAAATATGATGCATTTAAAGTAAAACTTCCTTAGCTACTGGCTGCATGCAGTTAAAAATTATCTACCCAATCACATCTTAAGCCGGTTGTATGTGGCGGATGTGAGTATCACTGAATGACGCTACTCTATAGTCGTCCATTTTGATTTTACGCTAGTACCGTAGGTTGTGTACAGTGTTTGTAGTTACTTTGTGTAGTTGTTAATAATATACAATTTATAATATATAAGTACGTATTTTTTGTTTTATGCAATAAGAAAAGTAAAATTTTTGAAATTTTAGTAGTTTCTTAGTTGTAATTTATCCAATTGCTTAAATAACTGTTTTATAACAGTGCATAGTATTAGACAACGCTTGTTCAAGTTCACCATTATTATTTTTTCTTTGAATTGTTTTTGAACTCGAACTCATATTCGTATTTATTTTTATAGAAAATGGGTGTAGGACATCCACCTGCTGGTCCAACAGGTCCTGGTGGCCCTCCACCTAGTAGAGGAGGCGGATTCCGAGGTCGTGGAGGTCCACCTGGTAGAGGAGCGCCTGGAAGAGGAGGATTTGGTGACAGGGGACGGTAAGATGTCTTTGTTTAGTTACTTTGTATTTGCTAGATCATTCTCTTACATAAATTTTAATGTGGTTATAAAAACTGTTTTATAATAGTATTTAAACACTATGTAAATGTACACATACCACATATATATATATATATATATGCATGTATATGTATATTAAATGGAGTTTTTTTTTTATCAAAATCATAGTGGCCGTGGAATGCCTGGACGAGGAGGACCAATGGGCCGTGGAGGTCCAATGCGCGGTGGAAGAGGAGGCCCTTTTAGAGGTGGCCCTCCTCGTGGTGGTCCAATGGGTGGGCGAGGACGTGGTGGTGGGTTTGGAGGACCACCCCCGCCAGTAGGTGGTCCACCGCCACCACCAGGTCCAGCTGGAGATGCTCCACCACCAGGAGCAGGAGTTCCTCCACCACCTCCTCCATCTGGCCCAGGAGGTCCACCGCAAAGAGGAGGAGGTGGATTCAGAGGCCGTGGAACAGGTGGCCGTGGAGGAAGGGGAGATTTTCGTAGTGGTGGTCGTGGAGGTGGTGGTAGAGGAAGAGGTGGTATGGACCGAAGTGGACAGAAGGGAGGTCGCAGTTTTGATGGTCGGGGAAGAGGGTCTGGACGAGGAGGTCCTGGCCAATTGAGAGATGTCGGTGGACCTATGAAGCGTGGAGTTATGGGACCTGGAGGCCCAGGAGCAAAAAGGGGACGCTTTGATTCTGCACCTATGTCGCATCCTCCACCTGGTAATGGATACAATCAACCACCACCGCAAAGGTAATTACCTTTTTTAAGTATGCAACAGGGCAATGAAGGTCATAAATGCACAATGATTTTTATTAGCACGCTTTTATCATCAATGCTTTCATGTGTAAATCGATTTATAATAAATTACGTTTGTGCTTCACTTAACGTGCATAATTCATTGCCTTGTTGATTGGAAAAACAAATTTCGTAGCTATGGAGGTTCCGGTTACGATCAACCGCCAGTAGCAGCTGATCCTTATGCTCCCCCACCCAGCACACAACAGTATGCTGCTCCAGTCAACCAGCCCGGAGGATATCAAACTTCTCAGTATTCCACTCCACCATCTGCAGCAGGATATTCACAGACACCAGTACAGTATGGCGGTGCACAGTCTCAGTCGTACAATCAAAATAGCGGTTATGCCAGCGGATATGGAAGTTCTTATGATCAATCACAAGACTATCAAAACAGTAATGCAGGATATGCAGCTTCTCAACCAACAGGTAGGTTGTTTGACAAAGTTTAAGGACACTTCGTACTGTTGTTTTGCAAGTTCAACTACCGCTGTATTTTTAAATAAACACGTATAAAATATAATCTTTCATGTAAAACATGTATTCGTGTTTATATATTTGCCAAAGCATAAATATAAAAAGAGAGTTCAAATATGTCCTAGTTATGCATATTATTGTGTTGATTGTAGGCTATAATCAATCTGGGTATTCTACTACTGATCCTTATGCTACTCAAGGTACTGGTTATAATACAGCACCTGCAGATCAGTACGCAAGTTACGGAAATTCTGCAACAGCATATGGAACATCTAGTTATGATGATAGAAGTTACGCAGCTCCTGCAGCTTATGGTGTGTAATATTTCTGTAAAAAATTCTATAATAAAATTAACATTAAGTATATATTTGTATGTTATAAAGTCAAATGAAAAAAAATATATATTGTTTGTCAAAAATAATCATTGTAATCAGTAATTTTTTTATCATGATGGTTCTTCAAATTGAAATAAACTTATATATTTCAATTGAACATAGTTCTTTTAATTTAACGTTATTGAATTTATAGATTTGTTGATAAATGAACTTGTATATATGATAAATACAATAATATGCATTATAATGAATTTTGATATCAGTTACAATTATAATGACTGTAGCCTATAATTGTTTATATATCCTTTTTTTTGTTTTATTTCATAATTTTGTCACTGAATTATATATTTAAATATAAATAAATGTTGATCTTGCATCTACTTTGATAGGATTTAAATAAGTTTGTATTTATAAATATTAAAATGATGTATTTTGCTATTTTTTTCATTGTTTTTTAAAGTAAAAATATAAGTTTTAATATTGAAATTAATTACAGCTGAGAATACTGAAATGTAATTGCAGTTGTGCTTTAAATAAGTAAAAAAAATATTTAAATAGTGCGAGTACAATGTAATTTTTATTTATTTTCAGATACACAAGGCTACAGTAGTGCCCCCAGTGGTGGCGGAGGTTATGGAAAACAAGATTATGGTGGTAAGTCTCGTGCTGGCTACTATTAACTCTAAAATATTACACTAGACTAAGTAAAACTAAAAGAATTTTAGATTAGTTTTAAGTTTTGACAAATAGATATAATGGTATTATTGTTAAAGTATCATTACAAATGTAAGATTATCATTTAGATTGTTTGATGTAAATGTCATACTGTTTCAAGTTACAAAATGAATGTTATTAACTTTATCTTCATAATATATAAATCCTATACTTATATTTTATAGCAGAAATATACTTTAGTTTTACATGTGACTTTGTAAAAAAAAAACTTGACATCGTGTTTTTATAATATTGTATTTGATTTTTAATTTGAAAAACACTTTACTCAAATGTATCTGATCTGGCTTGATCTATTCCAATAATACATTATGAAATAAGTTTTGATCATTATTAGTATCCTTCGACCTATTTTTATTCAAATAATAATACATTTAATGTGTTGAATTTTACAAAGAAATGAGGCTTAATTATTTATTGTCAGATTTTTAATTAAAACATTTTTAATATTTTTTATAATCAGAAAAAGATCTGTATTTTTACATGTGTTTTTTAATAGACACAATAATTTTAGTTAAACAAATTAACAATTTTTTTTTTTTTTTGTCATTAATATGGATATTTTGTTTTATGCGAATGCAAACTAAATATTAGTATTATTAATTACAAGTACTTAGTTAAAATGTAATTTACTGACATGAATTTGTGAAACTTAATATAGGAAGTTAATTTATTATTTTTATTTTCTAAATGTTAGGATTATTGTCAAAAATTATTAAATATGTCACATTTTTTCATTAGATTTGTGCATTAATATACATTATTGAATTCAATATACATACATAGAATTTTTTAAGTAATTTCATTTTATACATAAATATATATATATATATATAACATTACCCTTAAACAATATATTTTTAAAAGATATACATAAATGTTAGTATAAGTCTTTATATAATGATTGTATTAAAAAGTATATGTATATAATATGAAAGAACTAATCAATTTTGAAACATATTAGATATAATCTGGAAAATGTATACATTTATATAAAATTGCCATTATTGGTCAATTATTTAGTAATTCACAATCAAATGCTTTTTTATAATTAGAAAAAAAATCCGAAAATAGTTGATATACTAAAAACATTTTGATGTTGACTTTGAAAGAGGGTTTCACTTTTAACTTTTGTTATTTAAAGCAAGTTTGAATTTAGTCTGAAATATATCCACAATAGATTTCAAGTGGTGTTTTATTATGCTGAAATAAAAAACATAGTTGGTCTAATTTACTAGTTTTTCAGTCAATCTGAATATAGGAAAATCACTGTTTAATTGTGCTATTGTTAATTAATATTTATTAGCACGTATTCAGTTTGAAAATTATTGAATGAGAATTCTTCAAACAGGTAACATTGTTTTTGTACTTTATTTAAGCTGATTAATAATATTCAATTTATAAATGGATTCTTTTTTAACAATATTTTTCTTTAAGAATGTAATTTTAGTATAGATAACATTTATAAAACCATATTTTATAAAAATATTGTTTACAGATAACAAAAATTGTATTGGATAAATTTTGCATTTAAAAAATAAAATTTCAAAGTACACTTTATGTAAATAATTATAATAATCACTTTTGACTGCATGTGAAGATAAATGTGTTCTTAAATATTTTAATTAGTGTTGGGAACTGAAAAGTGTCATGTATTGATATTTGAAATATCTAGTTGAAAAAATAAATTAGCTATTGTTTTTAGATAGTTTTGTGGTAATTAAAATATTGTTGTAATAAATAACTTAGTACTTTCATTATTCAAGTAAATGTTTTAGGTGAATGTGTTTATTATAAATATATTATTTATCAAAATTAAAAACAGTTTAATAATTTATTGTATGAATAGATAATTAATTTCTATATAAATATTTTCTTACCTCTTATGGGTTTTAAAGATGAGTGATTATATAAAGATACTCTACATAGTACCCATCACTAGTTTGTATATTGTTTGGTGTGTTAGATGAATATATAATTCTATTTTTATTTTTTATTTTTTTTTGAAGGACTGACAAAAAAGGTGACAGTTTTGAATTAAAATATTTCATTACAAGATAATATAAAATTATATTACATATTGAAATGAAATATGAGAAAAAGTTATTCATATATAAGTAGAATTAATTTACATATGATTATTTTCTAATTACAAATATTTTTTTAAAAAAAACGAATAAAAATGAACTTCAAATCTAGTATAAACATGTAAGTGTTCATTTATGTATGTGCAATTGTACACTGAAAATATAAAATAATATTTTGTAAAAAAAAATATAAAAAATGTACATACAAGTATCCTAAATTTGATGTCTTTTAGTAAGGTTATGCTTCAATTAAAACTTAACTGATTAAAAGAAATTCAGGAGATAAATTTAAAAAATACTGATTATTTACTATAAATATTTACAAGGTGAATGTTTTATCATAAGGAAATTAATATATTTCAATGTCGTAAAATTAATTGTTTTAGTAATATATACAATATTCTATGATTACAGATTTTCCTTTCTAGGATAAAAATTATAAATATTTTTATGCTGATGACATTATTTCAGACACAACATTGAAATGAAGTACAAATGAAGATATAAAATTTTAAAAAGAAATTTTGTTTCAGGACAAAATTATCAATTTTTTTATAAAAATATATAAAAAAATTAATTTTATACCAAAAATATGAACTAATTGATTTGTTAGTTGTGACTTTTAATTTCAATATTTACAGTTGCAGAATTCAATCAGAGATATTGATTTTCATGTTATTGCACTAATAGTTCTAAATATCAAGCTGCACATTTTAAATCTCATATTGAATGCTATTTTTTTAATATACAATATAAAAAAAAACATGAAAATATTTTATTTATATTAATTATAAATGTATAATTAAATCTATATTTAATAATTAATGGTATTTAATTGAATAAATGCAGTATACTTTGTACTATTATACATTTCAAGTTTTCATAACTGAAACAACATATGTAATAATAATAAAAACAACTATGTTTTTAGTAATTAGGGTTTTGACAGTTTCAATGAAAATAAAAATACTGATAAATTTATACACTAAAATGTATTTGAAAATATCAGTACGATAATGCTTCTAGCATTACATTACAAAGTATACAGATTACAAACAGCATTACAAATATACAGATTTATGAAAATGAGCACTTCGGTGCATATAATCAATTTAAAAAAAATAATTGAAAGCAGCTAACAATATGCTATAACATCAAAATTTGATGCCAACAATCAAAAAGGATAATATTTTATAGGTAAAGTATTAAATCAGTAATTTTGTAGATTATAGTTTTTTTTTCTATTTAACAGTTGCATATTTTTGTGTTTATTTTCTTAATATTAACCAGTTTAGAATAATTGTAAGATTTTATCTTGACTTCTTTAAAAATAAGTATCAATTTTTTATTTGAACCATTATGCAGTTACTTGAATTCATTTTGTGGATCAAGCCAAATAAAATAAATATGAAAAAATAATTAAGGTAAAACATAGTATGATATAACTAAAATGTATACTATAAAAAATTTGTAAGAACTGCAGGCAAGAATAAGGTTTATGTACTATATAATATGAATATTTTTTGTCAGCATAATAAATATTAAATTCCATAATAGTAAAAAAAAAAACAGATGAGGAAGTATCAAAATGATTATACTTTTATATGAAAAGTAATTGACAGTTGCATAGATATTTTCCTTATGTGAAATATTTTTTATATATGTATCAAACATTAACAATTAAAATTAGGTAACACATTATCTTGATTTGATAAATTTAAGTCTCAAGAAGCTTTCTATTTAAAATTTATGTATTTTATACAGATTTATTTCATCAAGTAATAACTGTTTTATGCTTTAGGTGTCACTTGAAGGAAACCTGAAATTCTGTACAACTGAATGAATAAATTTATCATGTACTTAGCTGCACTGAAATTTGTTGTCTTTGACTTGACGGCATTTGAAGTGGAAGATTGTAAAAGTGAAATGTTTTTATATGATTATATATGTATGTTAGTTAGGGAATAAATATTTTTATACTTTGTTATTTTTATTTTACACTTTTTACCTTGAACAACTATTTTATAAAAGAAAGTGTTTACATTGTTTATAAAAAATAAGCTTAGTAGCTGTTTATTTTTTATAGTTTTGTTAACATTTAAAATTTATTCTTGACAAGAAGTTTGGTATCATTTTTTTTTTCAAAATACATCAAGGATAAGTATTAAGTATAAACATGTTTTGTGAGAATATAGTTTATCATTTATTGACTTTTGTGTGATTGAAGTAATTTGTAAACTGAAAACAAATTATGAGTATGTAATGTGATTCATTATTTGCAAATTATCTAAAAAAACAAATTTTTCAAGTCTTCAGTTCAAAAAAATGGTTTAATAAAAAGCTATAATGTTTTGTTAAAAGTATTGTCTGTCTTTCTCTCTGTCTCTCTGTGTGTGTGTGTGTATATATATATATATATATATATATATATATATGTATGCAAAAAAAATCCATAGAAGCTAATAATTACACTTAAAAATTGAAACACTGGAAGGATGAAAATTGTAAACTTGTTTGTTGTAACTGCATAAGTTTTATTCAAATTCTCTGTTTCCTATTTTTAATATGCAATCAGTAATTTGTATTAAACGATAAGAATAATTTGCGTATTTTTTTTAGAAGAAAGTCAAATTTCATTATGTAACTGAAAACCGGTACAAATTTAATGTTCTGTATAGGCTTTCAAGACAGCAGGACAAAGAATCAGAAACCAGTATTGTTTTAGTAAAACAGGACGTTTGTTCTTTTTAAATATATCTTGAAATATTTTAAATATCGTTTTCTATTAAAAAATGTAAACCATAATAAAAAAGGACTTAAAATATAGTTTCATACATAAACTACTTAAACAATTCAAATACTCGTACTATACAGGCAAGACTAAATAAATATAATTGCCTTTTCTGTTCCCTTTGTTTAATTTTAACGTTTTATTTTGTCCTGTTTTATTAGCTATCCAGAGAACGCACAAAAACGATTAATCTCAGTATATTCGAGGTTCTGCATTGCTGTAGCTTTATTAACAATTAACATGTCATACAACCGTTGCGCATCGCGGGCGTTTAATTGTTGTATGATTGATGGTCTTACTGTTAAGTGGGCGACTGTCCAGACCGACCTACAGTAGTCCTGTCACCACGGAAATGACAGCTATCGCTTGTAAGGCCTATTTACGATACGTATGCTAAGGTAATTTAAATATCGTCTGTACAATATTTACATGAGACTATTTTTCTTTATCTCTGAAGAAGAGAATATGTATGCAAAGTAATAAATATTTCTTTTCTGTGAAAATTCACGCAGTGTACAGGATTCTTGGATAATATTCAAGAATATTTTGAATAAATATAAATTTATATCCTCTTGCATTTACAGATTTGTGTAAATAAAAATTACATTTGAAGTATTGGATAAAAAATTATAATTAAATATTAATTTGAAAAAAGGTATCATAGTACTAGGTACTCTGGTAAGATGTTTTCTTTATGTGGAACAGCTTAAATAAGCAAATTTGTCATTTTTTATAAAATTTTCGATCAGTATATTCCATTTCAGAAATACATTCAGTTTCAGATATACGAGAGACTACGAAATTATAATAAAGAAATACAAAACAAAATCTTACCACATTAAAATGTTTAGTGTTTTAACATTAATAATATATTAAAAATCAATAATACCTTAATAAATAATAATATTTTTTTTTTAAAAAATCTTCTTTTTAGGTATTAAACAATAGAAGTAACTTAAAATACATAATTGATTCTGAACATAATGAAAAGTGATCCTACCAAATTTTTAATACGAGAAAGAAAATATTAGACTTTGTCATTATAAGTAATTTACTTTCACAAATTAAACTTCACTCACTCCACAAACCACTAAAAATGTTCAATAATTAATTATTGAACTTTTTTAATTATTACTTATGTGCATTTAAATGGCGATGCCATCACTATCAGAGCTCTAAGGTATGAAAAATCTGATGCGTCAAAAATGCACTTGTGAACGGACATTCTAAGTTTGTTGAAATTTTTCCAAGATTAAAAAAATCCAGGATGGCATCTAAAAAATAAGAATAGGATCAAAAGTAAAAAGCAATAAACTAAAATATCGTTCGGAGTTGGAAATGGAAATTGTTTCTTATTCCATCGCAATATTTGCGCACTTCAAGGTATTATTTTATTAACTAAGATTCACTGTTATTTATCAGATATTGACAAGAGTACTTCTCAGCTGATAAATAAGATTCTTTTTTAAAATCTCTAAATTCCAGTGAATGGAAATTTTGGAATTAAATATTTTTGAGTTTTTGTATTAAAATACTTTTATGTTAAACTTGATTTATATTTATGATTTGTAGCTTAATTATTAAATATTTTGGTTATTTATTTATTTGATTTTTTTCTACCTTACTTATAATCGATCACTCATCCACTAATAACTTATTTATTCATATATAAAGGGAAATAAATTAATTACTCAAATCGATTATTTAATTTTCGATAATTTTCAATTCCCATTATTGATTAATTGAATTTTTTCACATTGCTAAAGTAGAATATATACATTTTTATAAGTAGTTTATCGCCAATGGTCAACGAGGAATTCAATATGAATAATCAAATAATTTCTCGAATCGATTACTAAATATGGATGAATTTAAATTTCTATTCATGATAAACTTTAAGGTTTTATTATTAAATTAATCAGTTAATATGTCGATTCGTTATTAAAAGATAGAGGCATATTTTTTAAATGAATATTTGTTTTGTTGCTTAATGTTGAATTATTTATTTTTGTTCTTTCGTTCTCTCTCTCTCTCCCTCTCTCTCACTATATATATATAGAGAGAAAGAGAAAGAGAAACATGTCAGTAAGTATTCTTAAATTCATTACTCTCTTATGTTTGCAGACTGAATCTGCGCTCGATTCGAGAAGATTATTGTCATTTGTGGTAGTCAATTATTGTTTTTCTGTTTTGTTGATTTTTTTTGATAATCAAATTCAAATTATCATTTTTTTAGATTAATCTTAAGATAGTTAATTGATGCAAGCATATTAACTCATGTGATTTATAAATCGATGCCGAATCTGTTACTCGTAAAAGTTAATTTCACAAACCGATTTTTCACTCACCTCACAAACCACACATTTTTTTACGAATAAATATTCAATAATTGTTTACTGATGATTTGTGGTTGTTGCTTATACGCATTCCGATTACGATACTATCATCTCCAGAACGCTAAATATAGAAAAATCTACGTTTTCAGATTGTCAGATCAGATTTTTCTATACTTCATTGACAATAACAAAAATCGTCATTAAAATATTCATAAATAACAACTGAAAACGATTATTAATCATTGATTAAACCTACTGTACCCTGTACTCAGAATTAAATTAATATTTGAATTTTATCTAATTTTTAAGTTTTATTTTTATAAAAATAGAAATAATTAGTTTAGAAACATATCTTTCTATCTTAATTTTTTTATGACTATTTTATGTCAATAAAAAAATATGAAAACTTATTGCCTTCTTTTATTTCTTTGAGTATCATACAAAATAGCTGCGATTCGGTGCTTTCATCTATTTATTTCACTGTATTAAAAAAATTAATAAGTTTTTTTCCGAAATCTATCAACTTCAACTTCATATATATATATATATATATATATATATATATACACTCAAGTTTTAAATGATTTTATTTGAAATTATCTTAGTATAAAAAAATAGTTTCGATTCGTTGCTTGCATACAATTCGTTGTAGACATTAAAAAATGAAATGTCTTTTCCTTGACAATTTTCTGCCTGATATAAAACTATATCATATATATTACTATACTATGTCATATATATATATATATATATATATATATATATATATATATATATATATATATATTGTTATAATGTAGACGTACTGTTGTCGTCATAATGACCGATAAACGGACGGCGTCGTTATAGAATAGTAATGCTTTTTTATAAAGCGTTTTGGATCATTACCACTTGATGTTTGTCCATTCGTTGTCAGCGATGTGGGTGGAATTTACAATATGTGTCACAGGGGTCTCTGGATTTATTTATTATATGATTATTATATTAATGTAGAAATTATTCTTATCCGGGATGCAGCTTGGCGCGTGCTACAATGCCCGTTTAAATTTTTATTTCGTAATAATTAATTATTTTCGGAAATGTATCATTGACAATAGGTACGTTACTGTTATTGACATTAGAAGCTTTTATATGATCAAACGAATTCGACACAATAGGAACGCAATACAGAAAGTTCAAGGTTGTTGTATTTAAGTACGGCGTTTTCAGTAGAACTCAGTATACTGAATTAATGGTTCCGTTACTATTTACGTTTATGGTAATCTTTTTGGATTTTCTCATGGGATTATTTGAAATGAAAGGACGGATTTACTAAACAGAACATGATTTGTTATAAAAACACTCTTGAAAACGACTTAAAACCCGCCAGTACTTGAATATTTTATCGATAAATACACAGTTTATATTCTTAACATACTTGGTTTGATTAAAAAACATGTAATAAAATTATCAAAAAAAAATATCGGAATATAAACCTACAAGTACGTTTCATTATGTATGGTAACATTTTTTTTACTTAATGCTACAATACAATACTATAAAGTTGTCATTGGTTGACTGTGATACTATTCAATTTATATGGCATGTAAAAATCATTTAGTATGTCTATATTTGATGATTGTTGTACAATTCTTACTCATTCAAGATCCAAAGATGGAATATGTAAAAAAAGCTGGTTTGCTTACTAACATTCACGACAGACATTGAATATAATTTTATTTATTTTTAAATTGTTTTGTACTTTTAAGTTTGTTCATTTATATATACACACATACACATGCACACATATATATATATATATATATATATATATATGTATATATTTATGTATGTATATGTATATTACTATTTTAGTTCTCTTTTACATATCTACAGTGTTATTATTATAAAAGGAAAAGCAATAAGTACAATACGAACTATCTATATCTTTATCTATATCTTTATAAAAAATTAAATACTGCATTTTATCAAAATATGTCAGACAATGATTAATAATTGTGGTGTCCGAGTTTATTTTATATGAAAAATTGAACCTCAGATATATGTTTATTTTGTATAGAATTTATCATTAATATTTTACAAAATGATAAATTTTAATGTTAACAACCAGTTTTTATTTTAATCGTCATACATTGACCAAATTTCACTGTCTTATTTATTTAAATGTACGGTTTTGACCGGAAAGAACTGGTACATAAATTTAAAATCGATTAGATATTCTCACGATACACAAATAGAAACTTCCGATATTTATACAGTATTTTTAAAAATAAGTATGTTATTTAAATGTTTTGATTGAGGTAGATGTTATATTTTTAATAAAATAATTTTTAATAACGATGATTTTTATAAATAGTTTTTTTATTTTCGTTCTTTCGTTCTCTCTCTCTCTCTCTATATATATATATATAGAGAGAGAAATACGTTAGTATGTGTTCTTGAATTCATTGCTCTCCTCCTAAGTTTGCAGTCTGAATCCGCCCTCGATTGGAAAAGATTTTTGTCATTTGTTAAAATATGAACTGTTTTAATACCGAAATATTAAAAGCTAACATTTGGAAATCCAGACAAAATAAAAATCATACATAGATAGTATAACATTCTTGATATATATTTGTATTTTAGTATTGTATTTATTTGGTTTTAATTTTCCAACCTTTTACAAAAACATTTAAATTACTTATAAATGTGTATCTAATTAGATCTTTTTTTTTAAAAAAAAAAACTGTACCATTTAGGAAATTTATAAAATAAAGTGATTGGTTGTATTTACTATCATGTTTAAAATAATATTTTTGTATATGGTATGTTAACTCACTACCAAACTTAAAATAGATAAATAAAATTCTTCTAACACGATTCTTGTTGGGCAAAATGAAATCAATGGCATTCTGCTTCATATTTATTTATCGACACTTTGATTCAAATGAATTGGATCTTAAAAATTTTTGAAGTATTGCCATATTTTGATTTTTATGATTTGTATTTTTGCATATATTAGGAATTAAAGTTGTAATTGTTTCTTTTTATGTATGTGATCCTCTTGTTGTATTCTTCTCTTTAACTTATTTCTGTTGGATCAGGTCGAAGAGGAGGACCATAATGTTTAAGAGTTGTTTCTAATAAGATATATAAATTGCAATAAATTCTAATATATATATATATATATATATATATATATATATATATAATTTAATGTAAAATAATATCATAATTATTTCCTTTAACACAGTAGATATAAATTTATTTTCAGTCAGACCAAGAAATGTATTGATATCATATAACGTGTTTGAACTATGATAATATTATTATTTATGCTTTTTATTTTACATACATTATTTGGAATTCTTTCCATTAATCGATAATAATTATATATATATATATATAATTTAATACTAAATAATAGATATTAAATACTAAAATAAATTGTTAATAACTTAAACAGTTTTATCAATAGACCTTATTGTATTTGCATTCATCCGTTCATGTTTATAAATTTTTCTGTTTGAATTGAATTCTGAATTCAATGAATATTATGACGATGGATGGGTAATAAAATAACCCCTTCATAGATTAGTTTAGATAGTAATATAGATTGACTTATTCTTGAAAAAATCAAAATTATATTGATTATTGATTCGATTTTCAATCTTATAGAAATTGTCAATTTATAGAATCATGAACTCTTCATAAACTCAAAGATTGTAAACATAATTTATTTATTTGCAAACGATAATACACGGATATATTCATTCAATCTATGAACGAAAATGCATGTTTACATCCTTTTTTAAAAAATCAATGTTTTTTTAAAATATAAGAATATTTATTTCACATTTTAACACAGGTAATAAGTGAAAATTTATATCTCAATGTTAATTATTATAAACATAAGTGAAGTTTAATTTTGTTGTCAAGTAGAATATATTTTACTGATTATTACAAAGTATAAAAAGTATATATGAAAGTGTACTTTGATAAAGTTATTTAATATGGTAAAAAATAAAAAAAAATACGAATAGTAGTACTTTTATAATATTCCAATAAAAATGAGAATAGAGAATTCATAGCTTTATTAATTGAAACATTATCGTGAATCAAATTTAAGGCATTAACAAAATTAGTAAGATTTACATTTTGAAAAAGTAAAAAAAAATAATTGAAAATATTTACAAGAATCAAACATTTTATGGTTTTAAAATTTCTCAACTTCGACTGTCTCAACATAAATAATATTTAAAACGACTTTTTTCATCGTCTGAATTTCTATCTCTCGCAACCAATTAAAAGATTGTTGACCATGTTTTTTTAAAAAATACAATTTAACGTCTGAATTTAATTATATGGAATATCTTAAGAGTCACTGGACGACTTGAAATGAAACAATAATAAAAAAAAATCATATTCCTAAGAGTTAAGGCTAAGCGGTTTATTACGTCATAAAAAGCATCTCAAAGAGTTTTTCTTTTATAATATTAGAACCTGTAATAGTAAGTTTTTTTTTGTACTGGCGGGGAACGTTAAGGCGATAATCAATTTCTTGCTATGTTCTCTATAACAAGTCAACATTAACATTCCTTGTAGCATCACAAATTCTATTCTTGAACATCGCAATATTATTCATTTTATTTAATATATTCACTTTTTAATATACAATAAAAGCCCTGAAAGCCTTTATGATACAAATTGAATGCATAATACAGGTTGTTTGCTCTTCTTCAATTTTATTCAAAAATAATTCAAATCAATTATTATTTTTATGTTGTATTAATTTACATTTATACATATATATATATATATATATATATATATATATATATACATATATATATATATATATATATATATATATATATATGCAAAGACTTATAAAACATCTATAAGTAAAAGAAAGTATACAGTCGACTGATATGATTTATATGAATCAGCTTCTAACAACAATGTAATTTAAAGATCATTACATGTTCGTCGTTTAATTTGATTTATGACTAGTTTTTACTATACAAAATAATTGTTTGTTTTATTACTAAAATATGTACCTTTTTAACATACAAAATATTATTTTAATAGCTGGTTATAATTAAAATATATCGCCAGTTTAATGACGATAAAGTGAAAACAAACACATATATTACAGAAAGTGAAGTATTCACATACATACATACATATATATATATATTATTAAACTTGAACCACATGTTTTACCAATCCTAAAAATAATGCGAATGCTTAGTGAATTTTGTGATTATTTTAGATTGTCAAAGCTGTCCGCAAGAGTTTAATATACAATAATTTATAGTGATGTTAAGAATTACTTGAGTTTATATATATATATATATATATATATATATATGTATATATATATATATATATATATATATATATATATATATATATATATATATATATATATATGGCTGAATGTGTGTGTGTGTATACGATTATACAAGTTATATCAATTATAATTTTGAAATTATGTATATTTAGAATTCCAATTGTATACCTTTATAACCGTGATCCCGCTAATGAGTTGTCCTGATAGAATTGGTCCTTTTGCATCACCAAAGTTTCTGTTATCTACTATTAATTCTGACACGTGTGCTCTCTTCAGATACATGCTAAAAGTCTTCAAAATGAGACATGTACTGAAATTAATAGTGGAGAACAGACTCAGAAATGACCTAAGAGGACGAAGACTATCAAGACAAGGTATTGTGTACATTTGTTTCTACTAAGTTTATACTATTCCGTCAAAGAACTAATATAAATATGAAAGAAATGCCACAAAATCGAATACCAATACATTATATTGATTAAAAGAAACAATTTAGCGCATTCAATTACAACTTAATGCGCTTGTTCATTCATCTATCTGAATTTATTGTAGTTTCTAAACGATTTATTACTGAATATGGTTCATTAAGTCAGTGCATTTATTCTTCCATTGAAATTATTTTGAAAATTCTTTGGGTGTTAATATAGAAAAGTGTTTTAAAATCTAATCCAGAGATTATAAGAAAAAGGATAGAAATGGTTATCTGTGAAATACTCATAGTGGTAAAGAAATTATTTTTGAAAATATTTTTAAAAAATGTATTTTCATTTCGATAATACATATATTAGTAGTAATAATAATAATAATGCTTTATTTCTGTAACTTTCTGTAATTTGAAATTGCACTCTTCACAGTTTTAATTAAACTACACAAATTATTATATTCGTCATAGAATTTGCAATATGATACAATATAGTTTTTGGTACTGCGGCTAAATTCACTTTCACAAATTAATTGTTTATCTTTTACAAACCACAATTTTAAGTATTTTACATGTGAAATAATATTTTAGTTGCTACCATTTAACACACTGATATTCAGAAACGGTTGGAATTTGTCATTGAACTGAAAGTTATAGTAAATATCTTGAAAATAAATTTCTCACAATATTTACTTTCGATATGTGTTTCCTAATAATCCTAAGGCGTTTCTTTGTCGAATTTAAAATATAATACATATTCATCTATTTTTTATGTATTTCACTGATTCTCATAATCGTTAGTCTTATCTGATTCTAACAATCGTTTGACAATTTCTCTCTCATCGGAACTGAAACCTCAACTATAAAAAATTAAGACTTAATTCTAAAAGTTTTATAAATATTTATATTTTATAAACTTATTCTGTAAGTTTCGTGTTTTCATAAAATATTGCCATTATTATTGTATTAATAAGGACTTGATACGGTTTAGTTCGGACAAAAAATATTAATTGCATTTATTATTGTTAAATAATCGAATAAAATAATGAAATAAAGTCATATATATATATATATATATATATATATATATATATTTATATGTGCACTTATCGATAAACAATCACTACAAATCATCCAGAGTAATTTTCATAAAAATGTACCCAAATATATTTATAAAAAGAGCATTGTATTGAAGTTCATACACCTACATGAAGGTACTATTTTTAATTATGTTAAGAAAAATATTTATATAAAAATAACACACATTTTGGCATACGTTTTATTAAAACATATCTGAAGTCCGTCTACGAATTTATAGTTCGTTCCCGTTTAGATGCCAGTCAAATAACATATTTCGGAGCTATCTGTTCACGTCTGTGTATTTTTTTAAAGAAAAAAAGCTGTTGAATTAATTCCAAATGTACAACAGTTTATAAAAATGTACAGGTATGTTTCTCTTATTAAATGAACACAAAGAAACGGGATATGTACGAAAATGTTTTTTTTTTTAAATTAATTAACTTTCTGTCGAGTTATTTTAAGGATTATTTTTCAAATGAAAATATTTTAGATTGGTCTAAGTGACGGTTGAAGCTATAAAAAAATGTGACCGAAAATAAATTGATCTTTGAACACATCAGTAGCTAGATTCATGAACCAATATCTCTAAACTAACAAGATGATGAAAACAAACTGATACATTCACATGTTTATTTTTGACAGACTAACACTATTTTTATCAAAATTTAAGATGTTTATATATATATATATATATATATACACATATATGCATATATATGTATATATATATATATATGTTTATATATATATATATATATATATATATATATATATATATATATAGATAGATAGATAGATAGATACATAAATAGGTAGATAGATAGATAGATAGATAAAGAGAGTTAAATTTTATTTCAGAATGCGTAAAGTTGAATTAATATCTTGAACATCACTACCTAGACATTGGTAGACGGTAATAAATTACTTTTAAAAATCAAGCCGTACATTGATGTTTTCAGTATTTTTTTTAATTAGAGTGTAAACAATATAATTTGTACAATATAGAAAATAATATTTTTTAATTGAAATAACTGCAAAATCTGATTTTTATAATCATTCCTGGTATAAAATCTGATTATCTGACTTGTTTCTGTGTAAATTAATGACGGTCATATTATCCTTTGAATGTTATTTTTTCAAACACGAGCTTCTTTAATAGATGGCTTCAGCTGCTCTTATGTGTTATTTGAATGGAAAACAAAAAATGGAACAACTATACACTTTTATGAATGGCTATGTTAAAACGAAACGATTTTACAATGACAATATATTTTTTAAGTAATTGAACATGCAATCTCTGTAAAAAGTAGCCAAAATTTGAAATTAACTAGTATGTGTACTGAATAATTACTATAATAAGTCATAACGATCTTGAGCAATTAACTTTCATTTAAGAATTAATATTTTACTTTTTTACGATATTTTTTCATCTTCATTTATTTATATTATTATTTGACAATGATGTTAAAGTGATCATGTCTTCAATTTAATTGGATGAAACAATTAATTTAATGTAACTAGGGGGATTTGGCCCCTGCTCGCTAACTCCAATTCCTGGGCATGCTGCGCTTGCCCATTTGTAAATTATAAGCATGTCATGTAACCGAATGAAACAATAAACATATTTTTTTAAACTCATTTATGTTTATGTAATCATTCCCGCAGTATATTTCAACTTGTTATATATATATATATATATATATATATATATATATATATATATATATATATATATATTAATGGAAATTAATAAATGATATTTAAATAAAAATAAAGAAACAATTTTTTTGGTTAACAATTTATAGATTGCTTTCTTGCAATTCTCCATTCTTCTCTTACTTTTTTTACTAAAATTCTTGTTAGTTATTCCATTTATCATCTTCCAGTATTTGTCTAAATATCTATCAATTTTGTATTAGTTTCACAATCACCTATACATTTTTAAATGACGTCATGCGTGTTGTCAGTTACTGAAACAACCTTGCTATATTGTGTTGTTTTTTGTGTTGTGTTGTTTTTTTGACGGGTGGTTAAAAAAATGATACAATCAAGTGTTCCTTTAATAAACTAACCTACTTGGTCCTTTATACGTGGTAATTATTTAAACTGGCATAATAAAACATGTTTGCTATTGTATTATTACTCTTTGCAAAACAAAAGACGAATATTCCACGCGTTCGTTGTTGTCGGTCTGTGTGTGTGAGGTATTAGCCGTAAAACGTATAAAGCCTTATTGAATATTGCAAAGAGAATTGTTGTAAGTGAAGAAAGTTCGCTGTTACAGAACACCGTATTAATTGTTTGAACGAGACCGTGCAGAAGTGAATGTAATTTATATGCACGTGTATATAAAACAACATTTGTACAGATGGAATGTTTCAACCCTTTTAGCAAATCAAGTTGGCCACGGGTTGGAATCAAGGGTCAGCTCGCGCCATACATATGGAAAGTCCTTCGGACGGTTTCGGATTACTAGTATAATGAGATCGCGCAAAGTCGACGTTGTTCAGTCAGTGGCCAACTGTCTAGTGGAACGGTCGGTCACAATCGCTCGTACACAGTTTCAACGCACATGACGAACACCGCTGTTGCGTAAACGTGCATTCACGTGTTTCACAGTTCGAATTCGCCGCGACGAAATGTCACATCTTCAGATCGAAAGAAATGTCACGAGAATGACATAGAACCGGGAATTCTCTCTCAGAAAACTTTCCGTCAAACAAGTCTCGTGTTTTTAGACTCGACGCTCCTTTTTTTACATTAATCCACAGCACTCTACCAAAAAAAAAATATCTGTTCGCATTATCTTCCAGAATCAGACGTAATATAAACGGTGCCATATGAATTTAATTTAAATTATGTGCGAGTTTTTACGATTCCGTTCATAAACAACGAACAATTTATATATTTTTAGTAACAGTATGTACTTTTGATTCTCTATTCGTATGTGTTTGACAGTGAAATAGAAATATCGAAAAAAGGTAAGTTAAGGATTTTTTCAAGTTGTGAATTGAGTCAGGGAGAAATTTCTTCTCTCTACACTTTTCTTAGATTTTTAATGATTGATTTGCGTACAAGAATAAACTATATATTCGTATAAAAATAAACTTATTGAAAATGTTCACAAATTATCAATAAAACACATCGTTTATATAGCATAAATTTTAATCAGTTCATGTATGTTTTTTCCCTTCTAAACGCGATTATAAAAATTCAAATTGAAAAGTTTGTGAAACATGATTATAATTATTAATTCTGACATTGTAATGTTATATTAGAGTTTAGTTTTCATTCCCCAAATAGATTGTTTCTGAGAATATTTTCTGAACACATATTGACATTAATAGGACTACATTAGTCAGCATTTTCCAGGAATATTACTTTGTTTTATATTTAAGTGACTTCATATTTATTGATTTACAGTAAAAGTAATAAATCAAATAAATGCTATATACAAGTTAATCCTGGAAAAGACTCCACACAACATCTTTTTTTATATTGACAGTGTTTAGTCACAAGTGTGCTAGTTAACAATTATAAGATCAATCAAGTTAATAAATCCTTGGAAACAAGAATTCTTTAAATTGTTATCTTGAAAAATTACATGTTTGAATTTGTGTCACTTCTCTTGTGATATGTTAATATAACATTTTTTATTGCAAAAGTATAATAATAGTTATTTCTTTAATTTTTGTAGAATTGTGTGTATATATTTCTAGTCATCATATCTTGTACCATTTCAGTTATTTATTTTTACTTTTAAAGAATTATTTGTAAAATTTTAATAGTTAGTGCTTTATTCGTAAATTATGAATTCTTAATTATATTGATTTATGTATATATATATATATATATATATATATATATATGTATATATATATATATATATATATATATATATATATATATATATATATATATATAATGTATACATATAAGAGAAAAAGAGAAAAATAACAGACTTCAATATCACAAAAACTACAATTTTAGAAATATTATATCTAATAAAACATTATTATTGTGATATTAACAGTATTTTCTTAAATGAAATCAGGATTATTCTGAAAACATTAATTTTTGTTCCCAGAAAATATTTTTTAAGTTCAATAAATGATAGTTAAATAAATATTAAAAATCAAAAGTTGTCAACACTTTTATTTCATTTGATAAAATAATTAATAAAGTGACCGTCTTAAATACATCTAGTGTTGATGTAAAAGTAGCTTATTAATTTCTAAATTTTAGTAATATAAAGGAAAAAATATAATTATGTAATTAAACTATAAGAGAAGAAACATATTTATTGATAAAGTAGAGAATTATTTCGATTTTAAACGATTGATAACATATTTAATAGATTAAACGAAGTGATCATTTTGATTTAAAAATAAAACATTCTATTCAGTCATTAAAAATATACAAAGTATTTGATTGTAATCCATTTCGATAACATTAATGATTTTTTTCAATTAAATTTTAGATTTTTTTCGGTATTTATAAGAAATTAGATACTATTGAAATATAAAGTTCATGCAATATTTAATTATTTTCATTCGATTTTTGATTTGTATCATTGTTAATTCAAGTTAGAACATGTATACAAATATTAATAAAATGGAGTGGTTTTAAAGAACCCGTATTAGATTTTAAAAGTGTTTAATGTAGTTATCTTCTTACTTTTTATTTTTAATTTGTTTTTAGAGATATTTTTTAAAAAGTACAATAGATTTTGGTATATTTGGTTATTATAATAATAATATTTTATTCTAAATTTTATTTCTTAAATATAGATTGTTTTATTTTATATTTTGTTTTACGTTCTTAATTGGAAATAAATTGTCCATTAAAATAAACAAAAGATCTCAGCTTAACCCAAGAACTCTCTGACGCTCCAAAATAATATATCAATTTTAAACATTTCTGAAGCTTAAAAAAATCATATATTTTTTTGTTCTTAGTATTCAGTGTTACAAGGCCATTTTTGTTTTCTAGGAATGGTAAATTCTGTTTAATCTAATTTATAGTACGACATATACCAATTTATATACAACTCCAAAGTTTATTACAAATATTTACTTTTCTCTCATATAAAATTGTTATAAAATCGAAATGGAAAAAATCTATATAAAAATTAAAAAAATCGTGCACTGTAAAGAATTTCAATATTTTTTTTTAAAAAAAAACAGTAGTTGTTCATTTCTTTAACTCATTTCAACACGTATGGTAATTATCATATTCGCGGAAATATTATAAATTGTTGACCAACACTTTCTGCAACATATGCAATAAGTTAGTCATATATGAATAATAAAGTTGTCAGGAGTGAAACAGCTTTTATATTCAAATGAAAATGAATTTTATATGTCGTCAGATTATTTAATTTGCTTTTTTTTGAATTGATGAGTAGTTTTTTGAATTATTTAGAGCTTAATTTATATTTTTAAATTATTGTTTCTAAAAAGTCAATAAAAACGATATTTTTTTCTTTCACAAAAGGATTTTTCACGCTCTCATAAACCACACAGAAAAGTTTATATTAAAATTGTTTAGAAAATGATTATTGATTGTTACTTATACACTTTTAGCTGTCGATGCTAAAGCATAGAAAAATCTGTGGAAGTAATTTAAGTCCCAATGCCGAAAACTAAATTATGAAAGACTGACAGTTATTTGAATTACAAAATATACTCATAGTTTTTGTGAATCGCATATAAGGGATTCACTTACAGGATCCAATGAAAAAGATGTAAAAATCTTTAAAAAAGTATTTCAGTATAGTTCTGCTGAAGTAAAGACCGTTCTTTTTTAATTATTAATCATTACATTTGTAAAATTGTAATATATTTTTTATATATTAACATTATTTAATAGAAAAATTAGAACATCTTCATTTTTCTAATTTCTCCACTATTCCTTTTCGTAATATTTTTAATGTGATTTTATTAAATATCTATAGACTTTTTTTCAATGATGAAAATCGAAATCGTCGAAAATTATATAATACTGATATGAAAGTTATATTAGGGAAAGACTGGACTTAACCCCCTTGTGTGGTTTCCTTTTTCTTTTACAAACAAATTGTATTTTTTTTTAAAAAGGACATCCCAGATTTACTCAAAAATTCAACAATTAGTTTGTGATTTCTTTGTGAATCTGAGTTTAGCTACCATGCTAAAATTTCATTGTTTCAATGTAACTTTTAGAATAATTCTATTTTCAATTTAGAAATTTGATTTATATTTGATAAATATATTTTAAGTTAGTATTTTTTATTTATTTATTCGCCGTATTTGAAATTAAAATCTATTTGTATTTTGACTGATAATTATTATACGGTTCAATTTTTATTCATTTTAAAAGTGCATAATTTAAACTATATTCGCTTTTCTACCATCTGCAATTAATAAATTAATTTTTATATACAAACTTTTATATTTTTTATCGTTTTTGATTACAATACATTTGTATTTATGATAATAATTGTGTTCCGCTAAGACGAACCTAGTTATCAATTTTATTTGCGTGAGGAGATCCAAGCTATTTATATTTAATTGAATTGTTTGATTGATTTATGTCTAATTGAATCATTTTCCTGTTTGTTTTCCTGTAGTTTTAATTTTTATATTTATTTTATTTTGTATATCAGTTTTACGTTTATATAAATGTATTTTTGTACAGCTTAATGTTATATTTGCGATAAACATCCATTTTTTTGTCATTAAAATAATAGGACATAAATAAATGTTATTTTCATTTTACCCGAAGTTATTTAGTTGTTATTTGGTTATTTTGTTTGACTTGTAAAATATGTTCTATATATGTATATATGTATGTATATATATATATATATATATACACATACATTAAATAGTAATAAATAATTTTCGGGGTATTGTTTCAGCAGATATATCTTTTTCTATTCCTTTGAGATGTTGAACCTCATTCGTTTTCTGAAATCCAATTTTTCTCAGTTATAACATTTCTCATATCAATCAAATTAATTTTGATTTTTGTGGCTTTGTTTCCAGAGTTTCTTAAATTGTTATCGGAAAATATTGACGTTTGGTTACATTCCTTTTCATCTCTGATTTCCATTTACTTGGCTGTATGTTAGCGATTTCACAATTTGATCCGCAAAATAATTAATATCGAAAAAAATAATTATATTATGAAAAAATGATGCGGCAGATGGTATTAAGTTAAACAAACGAAAGCGAATGACAAGTTACTGTTCTTAAATCAAGAGAAGACAAATCTTTTTCTTGTTCTTAGTATCTCATTCGACATTTTAATAATGTTTTCGTATTTGGATTGCATGTTTCATATTTACATATCGTTACCTAGAAGTTTGTAAAGATCCAAAATGTATCTCTTAAAATAAAAGTATATGTCTGTGTCATAACGGTGACATTTATTAAATTTCAACTGAGTTTAATTCTATATTTTTCATTAAATAAATTATGATTCAATCTAAAAATGTTATAATAAATAAACATAATACACTATTCTTAATAATATATTTATATATATATATATATATATATGTATATATGTATATATGTATGTATATATGTATGTATAAATATAAATATTTCCGTATCATGTTTTACTAACCTATAATATGTGTAAATATTTACATGTTTTATTATTTGTGCATCATTTTTTTTTGTTCTTTTTGTACATAAATTAATCATTCTACTATGAACGAAAAATCTTATTCTGTTAGCATATGACGAATATTTCAATATAAATATTGACTTTAGTTCCGCATTTCCATATTGATACTACAAGGAAAATAATTATAAGAAACATTTTTTTGCGTCATATTCCTTCATAAATTCTTAGAAAAATCATATTTACTGACGTATTTGTTTCGATATAAAATATTTTAAAGTAAATATAAGGAATAAAGTTCTAATAGAAACTGATCATAGTATCATAATAAAATATCAACCTTGTAGTTCTCTACGATCTTTAAATATTATAATTAAAATAATCGGCCGTGATGATTTATTGCATATTTAAATCACAATAGACTATTTTTAGATAGGAGTAACAGAAGCGATTATTGCAACGTAAAAAAAGGCACCACTTAAGCTCCTTACGTTGGATTTATCGTCGCCCACACACAGACCAGTAAAGTTAGTGGGGAATTTTATCTGTGGAAAAATCGTGTCATTAATCATTAAGTTTTATTAATGAAATTCACACCTTTTACGTTCTGAATTATTTTTTTAACGAAATCATTCATAGATTAATTGCACTGAAAGAAGTATTTTTATAAAGAAACCGTCAATATATTTAAGTATTTTTAGTCGATATTTTAAATACCTTCATTTAAAAAAAAATATTAATAAAGAGTTCATTTAAAAAAAATATTAATACCAATTCACTTTTAAACTCTTCGTATGAATTTAGCTTTTTACTACTTATTTAAAGCTAGTGAGACACTTACTGGACTATTGCAGTAGTGTGTGAAATCTAAAGAGCATTTATAAAAGTTGTCATCTAAATAGTATTTGTAAAAACGTATAGGCTAAAGCTTATTTCATTTCGAATAGAGTTCATAAGCTCGATAGTACTAATGCAATGATAAAGAACAGCGATGGATTATAATATTGTTATTATAAAGTATTTCAGTCAGTATTCAAAAAATCATTCGATGTTTGTTGTATAATTGTTCATATATTGCAAATATCTATAATCAAATGATGTTAATATTCTTTAAACTATCGTCTTTTTTATTCTGAATAAATAAATGTATGCATGTTCATATTTATGGAATTGATATATATATATATTGATATATATATATATATATATATATATATATATATATATATATATATATATTATTGGCTCCAGACTTGCATTTGAATAATAATATCAGAATAAATTCAGAAATAATCTATTAAAATGTAAGTTTGGCACAAAATATAGATTAATGCCTCTTCTCATTCTTAATAATTTTGCATTATTTATATCATTTGATCCAAAAAACATTTTATTTTTATTAGCTTCTCGTTGTCTGTAACTTCAATAAACATTACGGATTGTCCTAATAAATTCATTCTCTAAAGATTAATTATAAAGTCGGAAAATTAAATCTTTTATAAAATACAATTATCAACAGTAAATATTACTAGTATTTTAATTATAAATAGTTGTTTGTATAAATATTGTGGTAAATATATGACAAATATTTACGTGGACTATAATATATATTTTATGCTTAGTTAATCGTACTGTTAGAAACAATTTTCCCGTTTTCGTATGCAGAACTTATTACTTATTCATACATAGTCTCAAATATTTGAATAATTAACAATATCCTTAGGTGAAAACTGATATGTGTTATATAACTTCTTGAATTTTTAATTAGTTTCAACAATTTTAACACAGAAAATTATGTTCAAGTTACACGGCTTGTAACACATTCATATATATATATATATATACTTTTATTTTCAACTTACAATCTTATCTAAGCTATTTATATCTGTAATAGTATTAATCACACATACATAAAACGTATTTTTTAAATAAATGATACAAAATATTATTAATTATGTGAATCATTAAAATAAATAACAAATATTTTATAGATTCATAAAAAAAGTCGGGGAAGATCCTATAATAAGTGTTATATTAACTATTTAGTTGAATAATGGTGACAGACAATGAAATGTTCATTTTTTGCTACGATTTTTAAAAAACTAATTTTTTAATAATACAATTATATTTTTAAAGAAATTAATATGTTTTTATTATATTGTCATTTTTTCAAGTTTATGTTATTTTATAACAGGATAATACAGAATTGTACTTTAATATTTAATAAGATAATCTTCATTTCAGTCACTTTCAATAAAATAAAAATAATTATGAAGTATATATGTATTTATCCAGTTATCTTTTCTCTTTATATATATATATATATATATATATATATATATAATATTAATAAAAAGAAATAATTAAAATTTATTCTACAATTAACAACATAATTATTTCTGAAGATTATCATGACTGAGTCTATTACACTGACAACAAATTAATAAAAAAATATAGGAGCATATTTTTTAGAACAAGATTTTATAGCATATAATATATCTGTACTTGTCATTAGTAAGTGGATAAGTGGGAAAAGTGTTATTTATAGGATAGTAATATGCAGTTAAATCCGTTTTCCAATATCCAGTAACTTATTCATAAAACTTTTTATGATGCAGTATTCTTTCAACTGTGAGTCCTACTACGTCTTCACTCTATACAAGCCTATACATCGAATAATTCAGTTAATTAATTTTTACTGTAACTTAACGTATATATTTATACCTACAACAGGTTGAGATGTCTCTTAAAAAATACTATTTATCGATATGATTTTCAATTTGGGTACTATTATATAATAATTGAAAGCAATTGAAATATACAACCTTGTTTGATTTGCGATTGCTTTTAAAATTCTATTTATCCTATTTACATATCTTTTCATAATTATTTTTAATCAAGGTAAACATTTATATCGACCATCATATATAGTAAGATGTAACTACATAATCCGACCTGAATTGATTCTTGTTGAAGTTTGATTAGCTTCTATTCGATTTCTGATATTCTCGTATTCGCATTCGTACAGTTCAGTCAATATATAATTGGATTTAATATTCTTTTCACATCCATATTATCACATACTTCATTACAAATAAAAATTGTGTAGATACTTTTCAAAACTAACGAAAAATGTAAGAGAGTGGTTTATAACTACATCTTTATCTAGCTATCTATTTGAATTTCATTATCTTTTTATTTATTTGCATATAAAGGATGCCCAGTTTCTGTTTCTTATTTCAAAAAAATTTTAGGTGTCCTTTTTATTTTATATACCTTACATTTTTTATTGTAATGAAATAATTCAGTCCTTAACGGTTTTTTTTGCATTTCAATTCATTCGGAATGTTATAGAGGTCAAAGTTCATTGCATATTTAAGACAATCAATTTATTAATGTAATATGATTTATGAGGAAAGCTTGAACTCGAACTCGAAGATATTATTTGATAACAATACGACGTACTAAATACTCTATTTGACCTCTACAATTCGAACTTACGATAAATTGGTCAGTAGTGTAATTATTATTAACTACCTTATCATTCTTGTTTTTATTTATCTGTCAGTCTTATATATTAATAAATCGAGTATTTTGATAATTTGTAAAACGATTTAAAATGTATCGTAATATTAATGAATATATAAGTAAATATTCGGACCATCTAATACTTTACGGATTAAATATGGTATTTTTTCCTTACAGTGGACATTTCAAAATATTTTTTGATAAATAATAAAATTCAAGAAATTAATATTCTATAGAATATTAATTTCTTATTGATTTATTTAAGATTTTTTCGACATGCTTTATTTTTATATATATATATATATATATATATATATATATATATAGGGTGATTCGACTTAAACTTCCATGCAAAAGTATAAAAAAAATGCAAAAATTAAAAAAAAACGTTATCCCCATTTATTATCTTAGATCAGTTGTATTTTAGTATTGAATTGAATTAAGATACAAAATAAAAAATAACATGATTTTTCTTAACCCCTGCACCCTCTTCTAATACTTCCATATGGAAACCTAAATTGAATCACCTATATTATTTTTTATAAATAGTTACTATTGATTTCTTTCTACATGTCTCATTTTCATAAATAAATTTTCACTTTTCACTGCGATAAGTTCGTTTACTGTTCAAAATATTCGGTAATTGATTATAGATCGTTTTGTTACTAACTGATACTTATTTTAGTAGCGACTTTTCTGTACTTTAGTACTTTTCGAATTATAGCACAGCTTTTAAAAATGCATATAAACCGTTATTAAAATGATCAGTAATTAATTATTGAACATTGTATCAGTAAAAGATTTTGTACTTGTTAATAATTCAGCTAAAAACAATATTTTTTTTTATTTGAATTTACGCAATATTGAGATTAAATTTCTACTTTTTAGTAAAAATGAATAATTATTTTTTTTTCTACATATTTTATCGATATTTTCACTTTATTGTTTACAAACTATGAAAAAAAATTTATAATTATAACGACATTTGTACATTTTAGGAATATTCCTCATATTGAAATTTTAAAAAAATATTCTGTACGTGGCTTTAATCAAGTATATTAATTTGGACACTTTCTATCGATTTATTATTATTTTAAGATAGATAAATGTCTTCTGGATAATAAAATATATGAATTCTTTTTTGGATTCAACTTTAGACATTTTCAGGTATATTTGAAATTGATTTTGGAATTGTATACATACCTTAAAAACTCTTCCAGAGTTAGTTGAAAATCTACCCGAAGATGACTAAAATAGAAACCATTAAGCGAAAAAATTAACTCATTCACGACCTGTGGGATTCAGACAGATCAATGATTGTATGCGAAGTTCTGTTAAAATTAACAAATATTTAAATGAACTATAAGTATATCACGATATATTGTTTTATTATTTTTTAATACTTTGCATATCCATTCAACATTAATTATATTATTTTATTATAGATTCGTAAAACAATAGATCTGAATTTAAAAACTGTTGTATTTTTTTAAAACAATTGTTCTTTATTTAAAAGTAAAAAGTATTTAAAATTCTATTTCAGTGATATTAGAAAATTATAGATGTTACATGTATTGTAAAGCGATAAAATTTATTGCATATATATATATATATATATATATATATATATATAAACATATTTGAAATCTTTTTTATATGTGTAATTATTAATTTAATGTCTATAATTTACTCGTTAATCAAATTACTTCTATGCTACAATAAATAACAAACTTAATAATCTTCACATGTCTCTATAAAAGAACTGGTTAAATCCATAAGAACATATAAAATAAAATGTAATCATTTTATAACAACTTTCCTCTAGTACGTACGCATGGTTCAGTCGGTTGATGTAATAAACAGCATTAATCATTATCTAAAATAGCGAAAAATACTGTATTTTACACGTAGAAAATTAATTTTTAACACTTATTACTACATAAAAAAAAACTGTATTGACTTCAATATCTTATTAACATTCTTGAAATTTTCAAACGTTATGCATGGTAGCAAAAAAAAAAACTCGTAATCAAATATGGCATTCAGTAAGAGTTAATATTATAACATTTAATTTGGATATGATGTCATTCGAGTTTTTGAGTTGAAAAAAACTTGTTCGCGCGACTTCGTTCAGATGTTATTGAGATGTAAAAAAAAATCTTCACAGCCCTGACGTTACAAATCTCTTACAGTGTTCGAACGTCCTTGCACCAATGTCGTATGCTTGTAAATACTATGTGCAGTCTTATGATTGTTTTTCATACGGAAAATATTTACTTTATAATTGCAGTATATATAAACATGCGTTTTTTGGATGCATATTAATGAGTTGCATAACACTTGTATACAGTTTTAATTGAAAAAAACAGTATATTTTTTTTATAAACTTGTTATCACTCAATTATTATCTTGTTTTTTCAATGACCGTATATAATCACATAAATTTTTTCTATCAATTTAAAAACGTACACGTGTTCCGTCGCCTTCTTCCATGTAAGTACTTTTGAAATTACACTTTCAAACATAACGTGTACATAAATTACATTCTACACGTTTTTATTTATTTATCTATATTTTATTCTGTCATTTTTGACAAATTAAAATTATTGTACTTTATATATATATATATATATATATATATATATATATATATAAAACTGAAAATTGTGTTATGTTAAGTCTCATCTCGTTATTATAAAATAATTGGGTAACCTACGCTTTTTTTATCTTTTAACTTTCACGTCTGTTTTGTCGATAGTTCTCATATATATATATATATATATATATATATATATATATATATATATATATATATATATATGTAAGTACATGTATATAAATTATAGTTGTAACATCTTTTCTTGTCGTCAGTACATTTCAGACTTGTTACAGTTGCGTACATTGAAATAAATTGAGAATTTATTTATTACGAAAGGAATAATTCTCATTTAAGAAAAAAAAGTGTGTCTTATTTCGAGTATTAACCTTGAATATAATGAGTAATTATTTAAAGTTTGTTATTATATGTTTCCTCGTACGTATCTTAATACTTTCAATTATATTGACATATATTTAATCGATATGAGTGAACTTTGTAATGAGTTTTATTAATAAAACGTGTATTGAAATCAATATCGTTTTTACGTTGTAATAAATACAGATCATTGAATATATTATCATATTAAACACGGAATATTTGATTGAAGTAATTCAATACATTTATCTTTTGTTGATATTAATTTAATATTGATATTTAATTTCTAGGCGAAATGGCATTTATAGGTAGTACATTTAATAGGTTTAGTGTATATTAGGTCTAGAAATTAATTCGGTGTCTTCTTTACAAAATATGAATGTTTTAAGGAACAATGGAATACATTTAATTCCTCAAAACATACATTATTTTGTAATTTGCTCTATCTACCGGGTAACTGATGAATTCCTTGTCGAAAAAATATGGCGGATTTGAGTCGATGAAAACGTAATGTACTTTCGACCTCTTCTAATTTTTTAGTATTTTTTGCATGTTTTATGCGTCACAGCTCCTTCATTCAAAAAAGAACAAGTCACTCTAGTGGCTTCGGTAGTATTTTTTTCAACTAATATAATACGAAAAGTATGCAATGCTTAATAAGCCGCTTTTTGGATGGCGTCATATTCATTACTGTTTTGTGAGATTATACCAACTGACTGGACAATATATAGAGCGCTTTTAAATGTAAAGATTGTCGCTTCAAAATCCTGCAACTATTGAGAAAGTATTTTAATTTAAAACAGAGTTATAATTGATTCAATTTTAGGCACCGAATCAATTTCTACACTTAATGTATATATATATATATATATATATATATATATATATATATATATATATATGTATGTATGTATGTATGTATGTATGTATGTATATATATATATATATATAACTAATCATTTTAAAATACTTAAAAATCTTAGTATGAGTAGAGGATTTTATTACAACTGACATCTTTCGGTTAATAAACGATACTCTTGTTTATCTATCCAAATCTTTGGGTCTTTCAAACTTTCTTCCTTGTGTAGTTAAATTATCATTATTTAAATTAATTCTTATGATGATTAACTGTTTTTTTCTCATTAGCTGGAATTAAATTTATGATTAACTTCAATATAGTTAAATTGATGCTTGGATTATCTTTGGTATCTGCACTTTACTGAGATTAGTTGAAAGTTTCAGATAAAACGAAACACCCCGATTCTCTAGAATGAGGACTGAGACGTTCTGATATAGAATTAACAGTCGAAAAAAGATAATCGATAACAATTGTTTAAACAAAGCAAATAAGATGAATAGATTAAATACTGATTCGTAGAAAACTAAAGAAAATATAAATATTAATATATTATTTCTAATCAATGAAATATAGAATTTTAATTTAAATATAATAGTTATGTTAGTATTGGCACTGAATAAAAATTGAAAAAAAAATAATGCTATTTAATTTTAGTACATAAAATTGAGTGGTTAATTCTCATTAGTCGTCTCTAACGTCTCATTAGTCTTCTTATTTAATTCACGAGCATGACAACAATAATTGTCATAATTACGGTGATGCAATATATTATAATAATTACAGTTTCCATAATTATATGTATGCTCGTGTACTTCTTGAACTATAATTTATTAAGTCAAAATAAATTTAACACACTTTATTGTAACTATAAAGTTTAACTTCGTAACATTCTTATTTTTAACGTCAACACTACTAAAAATAAAGAAATGTTTTATATTTTTAAAGTTGATAAGCTTTTGACTTCTAAAACAAATTCAATTAAAGTTAGACATAATACAATAAATTATTTCTTAAATAAAAATTTCAATTATTAAATATTTACAAACATATTATTAATAAATGAAAAAGTAAATAAATAATACTAGTTATATTTTTTTATTAAAATTTATGAGATGTATATATATATATATATATATATATATATATATATATATATATATATTGCAAAAATAATTGCAACATACAATTTTGTTATACATTTATTTGAATATAATGATTTAATTAACAATAAAGTATGCTTTTGATATTGTAACATTTTATGTGCGTATTTAAACACGCAGAAACTTGTTTTACAAAATGACAACATCAATAAAATGAAAAAAGCATAAATTGAAAGTAATGGAAATTGATGTTAATTAATTTTTCAACGGTGTGCCAAAACGGAATCAAAGAATTCAACAAAAACAAAAACAGAGTAAGCAGGCTTTGTTAAACCGCCGCCGCCTATTGAAAATGTAAACTGAGAAGACATGAATGTGTTTGTACATTCTTAAAATTCCACGGTGGGATTTTACAGAGTAGTGGCTGGCCTGTTAACAGTATAATATGTATTCTCTTATATTTATGTTGTCGTGCATGGCAACTATCCAAACGTTTATCTCACTGACCAACCTCAACATGATCAAACTCACGTTGTTTTCGTATAAAATGATTCGCAGACAGACGGAATCGTTTTTCTTTTATACGTGTCGATACGATTTGCATAAAAATTAGTTATGACCGTGGGTGGTATTTTATGCGAAACATTTCAAGCGGATGATTTTCGAAATCGAATTGATTGGATCGTATTGTGTTACCTGATTAATAAGTGCAGGTTTCATTTGTAATTCGCTTAGAAGTATCGATTCCCAATAGCTTGTTGTAAATTAAACCCCTATATTAATCACTCTATATACTCATGCACACACGCTTAGTACACACACACACACACACACACACATATATATATATATAAAATGAAATTATATTTAGACATGTAATAATAAAGATAAAAATAATAATTTTTAATTTTAATAAATCCATTTTTCTTTTAATTATTATATTTATTTCATAGTGTCAAATTTTTATTATTACAAAAGCTATTGTGTATCTGCAAACTTGGAAAGTTTCCAGGTGAATTTATATATATATATATATATATATATATATATATATATATATATATATATACACATAGAGAGATAAATGTACACCTGTATATTTATAATACCACACTACTCAGCTGTTGAATGTTTTTAAGTGTCATTTATTTGTAAACATGTCAAAAATAGACTTAAAAAGTATACAAATGAATATAAACACCGACATGTAGTCTGTGTTTGAATACTTTGTCAACATTGTTCTAATATAAATTCGCAAGTTGAAGTAAATAAACATTCTGTTACTATATTGCGTTCTATTACTATATTAATCATTGTATACCTAAAATAAAAAATTAAATATGTATTGTATGTGTCATGTTTTTCTTATTATATATCAAATGTTTGCCATTTATATCTACATTCATTAAATATGTCATATGTCTCACGTTAATATTAAATATTAGTTTTTGATTTTTTTTTTCAAATTGTCATCCAACTTTCATCAAATTATAAAAAGAAAAAAAAATGAAATTATTTTTATACTATTATTTCATACACTATCCATATCAATTTAAAATTTACCAATACGTACTATTCAACAAAATAGTTGTCAAGTTTTCACGTGGAAAATTTCGTTTCGCATTTAACACTGTTCAGTGTTCCATAAAAAGTCATAGACTTTTGTGAATTTTTCAACAATGTAAAATAAATCACCGCATCATTTGAAACACAAACGTAGTATTGTAAAAATTCAGATTACATCATAAAGTAATAAAAACTAAGAAATACAGTTTGTAATAGTTTCGATTTTTCGGATCATTCGTTATCTAGTTCATTGATCTAGATGTTAAACAATTGGCAAAGTTTTAGATCGCTGCATATTTAGATCATTTTGAAATTGTGGAAAATAGTATACATTTTGGTACAAGAGTGTACTTCTTTTTTTTAAAAAAAAAACAGTTAGTCATTGTATCGTTCTATATTCAAACATATTAATCAGTTAAATTTTCGTTTAAAATATTAGCCGTAATATTAATTTGGTGCCTTTTTGTACAAAATGTATGTTTACGGGAAAATGGAATACATTTTGATCCTCAAAACATCTCCCGTTATTTTGTATTACTTATGAATGCCTTGTTGAAAAAAGATGAGGACTTTGAGTTGATGAAGCCGTAATGTATTTTAGGATCTCTCTCACTGTTTTATTCAGCGTTTCTCTTATTCACGGATACAGCACCTTTCTCTAAAGCTGAACAAATCATTCCCGCGACTTCGGATTCGTTTTTTTCAACTAGAATCCGAATGGTATGCAATGCTTAAAATGATGCTTCTCGGACGTCACCGTGTTCACTACTGTTTTGTGAGGTTGTGCCACTATTTGACCAAGATATATAGTTTTTAAATGTTAAGGTTGGCACTTCAAATCCTAAAACGACGAGAAAATATTTTAATTTAAAACAGAGTTATGATCGATTCAATTTATAGGCACATAATTAATTTTTACATCTAATATATGGTCAAAATTTGTATATAATTATTTTGTTATAATTTTAATGTTTATATATATATATATATATATATATATATATATATATATAATTTACAGATTTTGATGATTCATTACTGAATAAAAACGGTTTCTAAATTCTTACAGTTACAAAAAGAACGATCTGATGATTTCTTTTTTCATACATTTCTAATTTTTATCTCATTGAAGTATTCAAAAAAAAAGATTAGAGAACAGGTGTGTCTATTTGTTTCTCTTTGAGTTTATTTATAATTTTTGGCTCTAAGTCAATAATTTATGTTGTCAATTGGTTTTCTTTCTCTTCTCGCAATATTTACCTCTATTAATATATATATATATATATATATATATATATATATATGTATATATATATATATATATATATATATATATATATTTATATATATGTATATACATACATACATACGTATGTGTGTGTGTATAATTTTTGTGTAATTCAATGTGTGTAGGTATATTTTTGAAAATATTATTATTTATAATAACATTGAATTAGAAATTAAATAAAAATTGAAACATTTTTTACATAAAAAATAAATATATTATTTAAAAATTCATAAGATAAACTTTTAGTTTTTTAAAAAATACTCTGAATTTTGTCAAGTCAGTAACTTGTTTATACTGAACAACAACAATTATATTAAATAATCTTATTACGGTTTCTAAAATTTTATATTTTGAATTAAATAAAAAAAGTAATTCATATATCAAATTATTATAAACTTATAAATTATTATTATTATAAAATGGTGACAAGCAACGATCGATCAGTAATCATTTATAAATATTTTTAATCAGAAAGTTTTTGTGGTTTGCGAGGCGGAGAAAAATTTATCTGTGAAAGCGAGTTCAGCTACACTGGAAAACTGTATTGTGTTAAAAATCCTTATTTTACATTAACAGTAAGTAATGTAATAAATATTTCATGTCTAATCATTTTTTTTTATTAAATTCATGATGTATACATATGCACAAAAGTGTTATTACGTAATTAAATATCGACGAAAATTCTTTAAAATATTAATAGACATGTGAAGTTTCGCGTTAAAATGTTTCGAAGCTGTTTGATTTATTACTGAGTTATTGAGCCATCAACAGGCTTCTATTGTCGAAAGGTAGCGAGACAGATAATGAAAGTTTTGTTCGCGAACAAGAAATGTACAAAACATTACGTGCACAATTTGTGACGCAGATGTAGAGAGACCGAGTTGAAAATTAAACTTTGTTTAGGGGGTGCATTGTACTGTTATGAAGTAGATACTGTCGGAAGAAAATGATCTTATTCGTTAGGATTCTGTGCATGCTTCATTGACAGTCGATGTAGTTAGTATGCAAATAAGGAAAAAATCTTCCATACAGAAGGACGCAATTAGTGTAGATTGGATGTATCGTATCTTTTTATTCA
>CM068319.1:27033958-27168958 GCA_034766995.1 Acanthacorydalis orientalis
AATCATTTTCTTCTCAGCTGGTCAATTAAACATAATAGTTGCATTATTTGTCAAACACTTTCGAACCACTTTTAATACTTCACCATAACGTTTTAAATAAAATGCAACCGGATATGCTTTTTATATTCACAACTTACTCAGAAAAGTTATAATTTAACACCGTACGTTCGTGTTTCCAAGAAAATAACATTAAACCATGTCAATGACATGTTGCACATTTGTTATTCGTCGTTGAAACAAAAATACAATTTAGATAGTTTCAATTTTATTAGTCATTGATTTTGTATACATTGTCTATATATATATATATATGTATATATGTATATATATATATATATATATATATATAGAGAGAGAGAGAGAGAGAGAGAGAGAATATGTTGATACTAAATAAATACATTATTGATAAGAAAAAGAACATTGTCGTACAAGTAAAATTAAGTAGTAAGTAAGGTTTTTTGAAATGTGTTAAGGTTATTTGTTAGTAATTTTCATATTTTAACAATTTTATTAATATCGTGTGGAGTTGACTAGTAGCTTCTCTTAAAATATAGTTTTCTAAAAATATTTTTACACTCTTAATTTTAGATTCCCACATTAAGTTGTTAAAAAATTGTAAAACCGAAATATCGTTATAGTACATAATTCTTCTGCATGTATCATGAATTTGAATATAGTAGTTGTGTCATTGTTTATTATTTCAATATTTCCTTTCACATATGAATATTTCACACAAACGACAAACAACCTTTCTGATGAAATTGTATAATAATTAATTATTGATTATTTTAAACTGTTGTTAATGCGCATTTCGATGGCAATGCTAAAAAAAATATATTATGACTATTTCCTTAAAATATTCAATAAAATTTAATTATTTAAAATTTTTTTTTTCGACGTTTCATGTTTTATATAAATAAGTTCGTCTGTATGTACTGTTTAATGTTAAAAATAAAAGTGATAAATCCGTTTCCTGTCTCTCCATTTTACACTTCTGTTTTCAAAAATTAAATTGTATTAAATACTTTCTACATCTGCATTAAGAAAACACTCATTTAGTGTAAGTTGGCTTCTGTAATGTAGCTAGATTCGAATGCATGACACATACAGCAGCAGCTCGTCGTGTCATAATAACATTGATTTATGACTTGTATGTTAATAGTTGTTCTATAAAGATTTGCGATTGCACTTAAACGTCTGGTATTCTTTAAATTAATAGACTTCCATGTCAAACATGCTTGATTCCATTAAGTACTTTATTTTATTGATAATTATTTTTCATAATACTTTTATGGTTATTTCTGTACGTCGATAAAAATGTTCAAAAATAAAACGAGATGAGTACGTGCTATTTAGAATCCTCCATATATATATATATATATATATATATATATATATATATATATACACACGCTTGTGTGTACGTGTATGAATTAATGAATGAAAATCAATACCTAGATAAAGACAAATAAAATACTCTCATGATTATCAAATAACAACCAATGTCTAGAATATATTATGTATCGTCAACCAACAGTGTATTATATTACATTAATTTACTTATGTTGACAATTATTCACCTGTACTGTACATATTTTGAATTATAATATAATTTTATCCATACGTTTTTTTTTTCAAAATAAAACCAAGAAATATATTTTCCGTTTAATACTTGGAAACTTATTGATATGCGCGAATAAACTATTCTCACAACGGTTAAATATATTCATAATATAATTTTAGCACTGTGACTAAATTCACGTTCACAAATGACTTTTTTCATTCACCTCACAAATCACAAAAAAAAATGGTAAAAAATGTTCTGTAATTGATTAATGATCGTTTTTTTAAATATTGCTTAAGCGTCTTTAGATAGCATTCAATTCAAAACGTTAAAGTGTAGAAACATCTGGAAATAGATGTAAAAGGAAAATGTTGAATTTATTCTTAATTCAGATTACAGTGGTTTTCGATAATTTACTTAGATGAAGTGTGAACGGTTGTCACATAATTCGTTTACTTGGACTATAAGTGAGATAACTGGAAATTTAAATTCTTTTCTGGAAAGAATTTTATTTATTTTTAACTGTTATATAAATTTTTCAAATTTTGTTCTTATATTTTATTAAAAAAGAATATTTAGTATAATACTTCAAAATAACAGTATTATGGTTTGAATTGATTATTTGTTAAAAGCACAATTCTCTGTTTTGTAAATATTATTTTTTCTTTAAATGACCCTATTATATTTGATATATCTTAGAGAAATTATAAATTGGTGTTGTATATAAAATTAAACTTTATGCCTTTTCTATGTAAGTACAAAGTCATAATAAATATTCATCAGAAAACAAGAAAAGTAAATATTTATTTGTTCACTTATGCTTTTGTATTCAGTTATAATAATGAGAGAGTGGGCGTTAAAAGTCGTATCATAAAACAATACAGCGCATTAGTTTATCGATTATTTCAATGTCGTATTCAGACAATCAAAAAATAAAGAAATATAGAAATACACGTGTTAGCATTTTAAAATATCAAAAAGTAAAAGTCTGCAATACTGAAATATAATTATATTTATTACGAAACAATATACCATAATATACATTTCATATTTTAGTTTAGTGTTTTAAAAATAGACTGTTATTAATTTCAAATTGTAATTTAAATCCTGAAGATGTATTTATTCTTTTTTGAGAATATGAAACATGACATTTCAATGTGACTCGTGTAATTAATAGAAGCCTCGTGCATAATGTATGTCATAACTTTTAATTGATATGAATTTGATTTTTTTTATTTACATCTTCATGATAATTTCAGTACTACAAAATTAAACATGTTTATATTTTTCTTGAAAAATATGTAAAATATAAATAGGCTGAAGTTGTTGTAAATGAAAACATTGATAGCCTTAGGTGATCAAAAAAAATAGTTACATTTAGATTAAACCGATTTGATATATTGAATCGCTTCAGAACAATTCGATCTGATTTAACAGACAGAGAGATGCGTTGTCAGTACAGTTTTCTACGTTTATTGTTTAGTACAGTGCGTACGTATCATTCAGAATTTTAATAGCGCCCTGTCAAATCTACATTGTTCACAGGTTGTTGTCAGTAGTCGACTGGGAGTCAGAAGTCAATAAAAATCCCTCGTGTACTCATTCATCAATGTCATTTGTTACTTTGAAAACTATGTATTGTGTAAATTGATGTCAATGAATCGTTATGAAAGTATCGTTACTGATTTCCGAGAACAATAAGCTCGTGTAACTTCCCCAACAGTGTTACGTGCCAAACATTACGTTGTATTTATGGTCACTGTTCATACGTTTTCGAAATGAAAAACTTTTGTAATTCTTGGAATGTCTAAAACAGTGACGGGATGTGAAATTGCAAATTAGGTAGAAGATGTGTGCTGTTTAACTGTAACTAATTGTTTTGTTTTACTTCAGTGCATATATATATATATATATATATATATATATATATATATATATATATATATATATATATATATATCATGAAAACATTGTTCTACAAGTTTCAGTAATAAATATTAAACAACAAAATCCAAAACAAAGTTAGTATGAGTTTGCAAAACAAATTTATTGTACTGTAGTTCTGAAAATAGATTAGTTATTTTTAGAATATTTCATGTTTTAAACAGCATTTTATGTGCTATCAACGTTGTCTTTGTATGGAACTTTTATAACGTTTCATTAAGAGTTTAATTTTTACTTGTATCACCTCGAATATGTCCATCATATCCATGTTCATATATTTTACAATCAATTTTATCGCTCTTTACCTAGTCATTCTGAGACATATAATATCATTTTTAGTCATTTCCCATGTTTAATGGTATTTTTATGTCCAATTTACTGTTACAAGTCCATTTTATGAGACCTTTTTTTAATTTTTACTGCGCAAACAGTCTCGAATTAGTCATCGGCTTATATTTTCAGTTGTAGACTCTTTTAAAATGTTGGTTGTTATCGTAATTGCTTCTTAAATATAATTTTATTTTGCAGCTACAACTCGACTCACTGCATACTGGTTTTTCGTTTATTTACTTTTTATGTCACAAGACAGTAACCTTTGTTTAACTGAAAGCCACATTGTAAACATTCGATTTCTTGTCGAGTTCAGTTTAAACAATTGATTGTAATGTTGAAACGTGTATTGCGAAAACGGGGATTTTGCTTAATATTCTTAATATTCTTTATATTCTTTAATGTTTAATTTAACAACTAAACACAAAACACAATATGTGTATTTTAGTTTATATTATATTATTGTTATATTAAGTAATACAATAGAATTATATATTTTTATAACTGTAATTCCGTTGATGTGTTGTCCTGATGATCTTCGTCCTTTTTTACATTACTCTAGTTTCTAGTTTCAGCATGTGTGCCATCTTCAGCTATATTTTAAATAACATTTTATTTTCGAACAAGCGAATACAAATATAAAAATTCGAACTGAATTTCATACATTGAATAGCAGTTCGATATGATTATTATTTATTTAATGTTAACAAATTTATATAGCACTTTATGTATAACAAACGATTTTATCTTAATCGAAAAAATTACCGGAAGCAGTCAAATCAGTCTATGGTAATAATTCGTATATTAATGTGCAAGTTTTGCGACAAAAGAGCGATATATAACGTATGAAACATGAAAAAATATGAAACAGTCGTCAGATTCTTAAATATAAAAGTGCTGAATGTCTTCCTTAAGTTTCAAATTACGATTCAGTAAGAATTTTGTTTGTAAAGTAGATTGTTGTACAGACTTATTGCAAAAGTATTTTGACTAGAGCATGAAGAAAACAGAAATGCATATTATTAATAAAATCTTGGTTTTATATTACAAAAATATATACATATATTATTATCATCATTATATCATTACCTGAGACTTCAAATAATGAGTAATAATAACTGTAAATAAACATGTGAGGTATCAAAAAGAAAGTAGAGCTTTTAATTTTTTTCTAATTTGTCTCGTTAATTGATGCTTCAAAGCGTCTGATGAAAGTTATGGATTGAACGTGAACGAATGAAATTTATACTAGGCACAAAAGTTTATTTAAAAAAAATAAATATTCATCTATTAGCCTCTTTTGTGTGTCTGATTTAATTTTAAACATATATTCATTTTTTTCTGGCATATTTCGGTCCAACTTTTACCATTTTCTTGATTTATTTTTATGTCACAATATAATTCTAACACTATCTAGTTTCACTTTCACAAATTAAATCTTTCTCACTCCACAAACCACAAAAAAATTTAACCAAAAATATTCAATAAATACAAGATGAGATGAGAAAAAGTTATATTTTTCTGTACTTTGGCGCTCTCAGGATGATGGCATCGCCATAGAAATGCACATATACAACAACGTTCAGAAATAATCAACAATCATTTACTAAATATTTTGGCCAGAATTTTTTTTTTTTTGATTCGTGGTGAAAAAAAGTCTTCATATATGTTTCTTTTACTTAATACCTATTTTAGAAGTCGCTCGTCATTTATCCTGTTTAGTTATTAGTATATAGCCCATCAAAATTGACAAGAAAATAGAAAGAAAAACTGTTTATTGGTTTTTACACTATAATTTACTTAAACATAGAAAATACTTAAGAACGAAACTTAATGAATTAAACTTGAAACAGATCCATAGTGAAAAATTTCTTATACGCCACATTCGCTAGATGACGGCGGACGGCCACGTTGCGGACAAAGTGATGAGAAATGTGGGTTTTTCTATTTAGTTTTATTCTTTTCATGTCTATATATAATCAGAATTCTTCGTTAGGCAGGTCTGAAAAATGAAAACAAAACATGAGATAGAACCTAAATCTAGATCAGGGAAAATCGATAAATCATTATCTAGTGTACTGCTAGAATCGTTAGTTAGGTGAAAAAATAAGCTATTTGAAAGCTCAGTCTCGGATCAAACAATGCTGCAGTCTATATTGCTATTGTCTTAAGAATATTTTTATATTCAAGAAGTGTTTACAGCTGTTATACACTTTTTCTTCATAAATTTTCTTTTTATATTACTGTTATATGTTTTAAAACCAAATTTATTGAAGTAAAACCATTTGCAGAAGGCGACAAAAACGTAAAAGGTAATTTCGAGTATTACATACAGATGTAAATTTAAAATCTTTTCATTAAATTTTCATTCAGCACTATTTCTGAAATATATGTGAAAAGTGGTAAAAGTGTTAAAAATAGAAAGAAGAAATATGTATGCTGAAAAGGCATTCCATGTTTATTAATAATGAGATGTTTAAATTGGTTACAGGGACTTTTTGATCATATTTATATATATATATATATATATATATATATATATATATATAAATTCAGTTTGTTTTGTGACAATAAAATTAAAACGATCACTAGAAACGTTCAAGTATGTATTAAATATTATTTTACTTACTCTCATTTTTATTTGAAAGATGATATTTGAGTTCATGGCAGCAAAGGTCGTACGAATTGTACTTTATCATCCTGATACTTGCATTATTAAATGAAATATTAAACTTGCATCCAAGGCTAGTCGAATTTAACTCGTACGTGTAAGCTTTCTATACTATTGTCGAACGCCGACAGTTGATATTCGTTTATTTAGTTCCAAAGCAGGTAATGTTCCTTAATTACTCAACATCGTTAAATATAAATATTTACATTCTGTCTATATTTGTACAAGAACGGTATACTGTTTGAAATGGAAGGTACGCTTTTGAATTTATAGAATCGACTCAAAAAAGAAATAATCTCATATGTATGTACAGTGCTCGAATTCATTATTTGTATTATAATAGTGTTTTGTGTGCATTATAATAGTAGATTTTAACTGAAAAATCAATGTATTTAGTTCATGTTTAAAAGTCATTCTTGGCGAATAACTGAAATGTATTCGCGCGTGTATATTCGACGGAATATACTAGGTTTTTATCAAATTTCTTATCGTACATTAACTACCATATATTTTTCTTAAAGAAAACGGATCTGTTAGAAATACAAGTTTGTATAATTCTTATTAAGGTCTATAAAATTTTATCAAAAACAACGTGAACGGCTCGAAATGAAACATAAAATTATGTATTTCACTCAACAATAAAAATAATTCTCGGTTTTTTTATTTGTTGAATTAATGTTGAAGTAAATTCTTGTTATGTTGAGTTTACATTTTTTTGCAAGGTGTGTATATGTTTACTCTGCTTTGTCAGAGTGGGTATTTTTTTATTATATAAATGTATTATAATTTATTTTTTGACACTGGTTAAATTTACTTTTACAAATTGATTTTTAACTCATCCTGCAAAGCACCAAAATTGTTCAATAATTCATTATTAATCAATTAGTTTGTAGTTAGTGGAGCAAGTGAAAAATTATTGTATGAAATCTAGACGTGTATTCATTATTACAAAGAAAATGTACTAAAGATATTTTTCAAAAGTAAAATTTTAATGAAATCAGTGTTCCTCAACTTTTAGTTACTTGCAAAACATTGAAGTATTTCTTTACTTACCATGAATTATCGATAGTCAGTAATCATTTCGGAACCTATATTGAAAAAGAGATGTTTTGTGTATATGAAATTTTTCCAATTATATTTAGATGTTTCGATAAAAAATCATAAATCTTCTAAATCATAAATGAATTTTTCATTTTCTTCTTACGAAATCTGATCAGATATGTTCAATAATTGATAATTTTGGTTGTTATTTTACTGGTTCGAAGAAGAGTGAAAAATTATCTTTAAAATTATTATAATTATATATTAAAATGAATTATTTTTAAATTATTATATATTAATAATTTATTGTGAAAAGATACATATTAACAACTTGTAAATTTCAAAGAAAAAATAACCAAGGTAAAAAATTGATTGTCTCTTTTTGGACAACCTATAATCAACCCAAGGACCACCAGTGATTGCAGGTTGGGAAATAGCGATTTAAATAATTTGCGAGAACGTATTCATGCTTTTATAAAAATATTCATCCGAGAATAACGTGTAAATACTCTCATATTTTTTTAAAAAAAAGGTCTAGGTTTGTGTACGTAAACAAATAATAGTTCTCGGAATAAATTTTCATATCCAGATGAGTAATTTATTTTTTAAAAAAATAAATAGTTACTGAACAGTGAGTTATTTTGTTTTGTTTTAGAATCAATTAGCTGATCCGTAAATGAAACGTGTTTGTTAATTTAACAACATATTTTTATGTTTTTGTCAAGCTTAACGTATAGCAATATTTGTTTTAAATGTTAAGACATACACTTTTTTATTTTTGAGTCTGGATCAGTCTTCATAAGTGAAGAATATAATCATTATTTTGAGAATCAATTTTCGTAGGTGGTCTTTGTCGAGTTTCGGCAAAAAGAACTATTAATCAATGAGTCATGAGGTAGAATCCAGTTGTAGTTTATAATCTTGCTGCGAACCCACAACAGTGTTCAGTCTATAATTTAAGTAACCTAAAAAATAAATTCAGAAATGTCTTTACACAATTCTGCGAGCTACAAATGAAATGAAGTTTTTTTTAAATAGTCCATATTGAAATTCTTGTTTTAATAATTAGATGTATTGAAATTGTTTCTCGTGTTAATAATTTATAGAATATGATATTTTTTTATTTATTTGTATCCGTTATCAAGATCCAATCTTATTAATCGTTCGAGACAATTACTTTCTTAATGAAAGATGACGTATGTCATGATGTGTTGGTCAGCAGAAATTTTTCTTTTAATCTTTTTACAATTTATCTTTTTATACAATTTAAAAATACAAAAAACTATTTAAATGAAATATGTTTTTTTTTTTTTAATTTCGATCTTTCATTGTTCGTTTCTATTTATAAATGTTTTCATATTGAAATTATTCATTTCATTTGATTGATTGTTCTTTTTTTACATTTAATAAATTCCGAAGCGACAGAAACAGATGAGCATTTTTCTCGATTCATTCATTCTTCTAGACGAACGTTTTTCACTACGGCTAGTTTCGATGTTATTTTATCAGATATCTTGTCTGATTTTCAGTTATTTTTTGATAAATAGCTAGTATTTGAACTCATTGATCCATAAACCAATGTAGTAGTCAGTCATTTACGATCATTTTTAAAAGTTGTTTGAATGTTTGAAGCTACCAAGTTTATTAATGATTGTCCGAGAATAGTTTTAAGAAATATCTTGACAATAACGGCATCAAATGTAATTAATCTCTGTGAATGAAAACGAATATTTTTCTTTTTAAATACATTTCTGTCTATTTTTTATATAAGAAAATAGTTTGTTCTTTAGAATAGAGAAACTTTATTAATCGATGTGAATAATTAATATTGTTGTTGTTGTTACTTGGGGTTTTTGGGAACTTTGACAGATCAGGTTATTAGCGCCCTTATATTTACTCTTATTAAATAATTTATACTATATTTTAGTTCTGCCCGAGTATTATATTACTTTGTTTTGTTTCTGAATCAATGAAATGTATTATTCTTAACATGTACTTCGTTCATACTTATTGCTATTTTTTTTTTAAAAAAATATTAATCAGTTTAAATTTTATATTGTTTCTGAATATTTAAATTGTCGATCAGTGAAAATTCGATTTTCAGTGATTTGAAAAATCCATAACTATTTGGTTACAGAAAAAAATTTTTTTTATATCTTTTCCGTTTTTAGTATAAAATATGCTTTTTCACGAATACTGTATAAAAATAAATTTCACACGGTGTGTGTATCGTTGTGGTCTTGTTACGTGCAATCAAGTCGACCGTGCTCGCTGAAGTGAACTCCAAAGCCGGCGCCTTCTACGATCGGTCCGATTTCCGCTCTGCGACGTGACCGTCAGGGAACTACACTTCCTTTTCTGACAGTCTGGTACAAGACACTTATCTGGTTTTTCCAATCAAACGGACAGGCCGTGTCGAACATTATAATAGCTTATACAATTTGAGACACATGAACATCACCTCCTCTTTGATATATTTTACGTTCAGTGCATCTATGTGGACGGCGACGTGCAATAATAATTTTTGTTAGATGAAATTTTCAGTCAAAGTTTAAACCGTGATTAGTTTAGATTTATTATCACATTTTTGTACGGAAATGTTGAAAAGTGTGAGTGAGCTAGGCCTATGTAAAATACAACCGTTTTAATACTTAAATTCAATTGGGACATTTTTGCATATGAAAAATAATATCTTAAAATCTATTTCTCTCTCTCTCTCTCTATATATATATATATATGTATATATATATATATATATATATATATATATATATATGTATATAAATGTACACACACAGACATAAACATGAATATAGTCAATTAATTTATTATTTATAATTACACTTGCGTTGAATTACTTTTTTAAATAATTGTTAATAAATCTTAAAACTTTTTATAAAAGGCAGTACCAGTTGTTTGCTGAATTTCAATATTAAATGTATTGTAAATGATTATTAAAAATCTGAACATTATTTTTCATTATTTTGTTAGTTACTTAAAGTCATGATTATTATATGTATAGAATTTTTTTTTCATTTCGCTCTGTTCTTTATTATATTTAATTTATATTTACATAGCTATTCTTATATTCATCAAAAAACTGACATAATCAGAAAATTCTCTCATATTGTTTCCATTCAATACATTGCTTTTTATAGTCGGGTTTTACAATGACAAAGGCATTTTTTATCGTCAAAGAGTGCAAGACTAATTGTTTTCTATTAAATAGAAATCATTCATAGGTAATGATAAAGTGGAAAAATATTTATAGTGCTCTCTAAGAACAAAGAATTATTAACTTTAAAAAAACAACTTATTTAGTTTTAATTTATAATAATGATTTCGCATGGTACCAATAAATTACATGTGTGTATATGTGTTTATCTTTATGTAAAATTTTATTGTTACATGCGATAAAAGTAACCAATGTTCTCGCGTAATTAGATTTCTGAGGGAAAAAAACTCGTCTTTTCAACAATAAATAATGTATGTTACATATCATACCGTGATACTTATGTCCCCCTGAATTATTTATACTGTGTAAAAGTATGTACACAACTATAATATACGTGGTAACATTCTCGATGCGAAATGACGAGAATAAAAAAAAAAGATCATTACTACGAAAGTATCGTCTGGGGCGCATCTTCATACGTCTGTTGGAACGATGAGGAGCCCGCCGTTCAACAGCATCACAGTAAACATGTCAAAAAAAAAACGTCTAGAAGTGCATCTCGAAGTCGAGCGCGCATCGTCGTTTGTTCTTAGACCGGTTTGTTTTCCGGCCGACACGAGACAATTCTCTCTAAACGGTCGGAATCGACTGCGTTTTGTATCTTTGAATACAGTTCGTGCTTTATTCAATAATTGAGATAAAACACCCAAGGTCTCCTCACAATACAATGAATCAAGTGTATTGTAATTTAATTAATTGAGAGTATTGAATAGTAATTACAGTTTTCTTACGCAAGTGTTTTTCATAATTGATTGTGCATATATATATATATATATATATATATATATATATATATATATATATCTTTTATTATTATGCATGTGCATACTTCAGTGATTAATTAAATAAATACTACAGCAATTGCATCATTGCACATTTTATCTAACCTTTTATAATATCTTGAAACTTAAATGGAGAAGTATACTTCTTTTTTACTGAATTATATTACATAAAAAAAATTATTTACTATGTACAACCAATATGCATATCACTACCACTATACATATATATATATATATATATATATATACACATACATAAACATTTGTATGTGTGTATTGTGAATCTCTGTAAAATGTATGTACACAAGTTTTTGTGTAAATTTATGAACGAAAAAATGTTTTTTAGTTGATTTGAAAAATTATATAATGTAATTTCGTTTGTCATAAAATTTTTCTAATCTTTTTTCATAATCTCTAATTGTGGAAAGTAACCAATAACTTTTTTCTTATCGTTTGTGTAGATATTGACCCATTTGTCGCTCACGAATTGTATCCAATCTATAAAAAACTTAATGGAAAATTACTGTTCCCATCGATGAATTGTTTTTTCATCCCGCAAACAAAAATATATTCTGATCAAAAATGTCGTCATCTTCAGAACGTTAAGTTGCCAAAAAAGTCTGTACATCAAACATAATCATAACAATCAAAAAAAAAATCAATAATGATTTAATAAACAGTTTTGACTTGAAAATATGCTTTATGGTTTGTGGAGAAAGAAAGAATGTGTGAAAGTGAATTTAACTAGAATGTCAGAACTGTATTGTGAAAATCAAGATCTTATATAACTAGTCCGTTTTCAGTACTTTCATTAAATATTATTTTTTATCCATGCTTTATGTTCTTCATTTATACATATAATTCTTTTTAAGAAATTTTTTTCTTAAATGTATGCTTAGAGACAAGGACTGATCAAAAATCATGTTAGTTTTCGATTAAATTCTTACATTAAAATGTATAAGTATAAATAATTTCACATATTTCTAAATGATAAAATTAAAGTTAATAAATTGCGTAATAAATAAAGGACAAAAATATAGAATATATATTTCGTATTTATATTGTTTATTAAAACTTTTAATATTTTAATTAAAAAATTAATGACTGCTCATTGGCCTCTAAACTATCCATATAATACTGATTTAAGTTATATTTTTAGAATAGCTACAAATGTAATTCTCGTTCGACTGATTTCAATATTAAATTCATTTATTGTTAATTATATTCAATAAACTGTTAATGTTTTTTTTTCGGTAAATATTATGTTAATTGCAAATATAATAATTTTAAATTTGATAAACGTTAAATTCAGATAGCAGTTACAAAGAAAATGTATACAGAAACAGGAAATAGAGGCAGTATTAATATTTTAATCAATTAATGCTTTCATAACTCCTAAAAAAACGTTTGTAGCAAGAGTTTATTTTTTTGAAAATTTATGTATTTTTTAATTTATTGGTTATATGTGCCAATTAAAAAAACTATTTTTATTCTGCTTCAAAGAAAAATGTTCTCATCACATTAATTTATTGACTGAAATTGAAAATTCAAAAATTTATTTTTTCCGAAAGGACATCTATTTTTTTTAGTCGCTAAATATATTTACGATTTTTCAAACATTATGATCTCCTCTCTCTTGTATTACTTTGAAGTTAAGACACACCTTTTTCACGTTTTTTTTTTGATCTGAAAATTATATGCAATTAATAATAAATAGTATTAGAGATAGAAAGGATTCAGTTTAAATTTGAGGCAATATATTACACTGTTATTAATATTATTTATGCCGTTTTCCTAAATATCCCGATTTAAACGTGTGCTGCGTTCTTGATTAGAGAATATTAAATTTAACATCAAATTTTCAATCCTATCATTGTTCGTTCTAGATTCATAGTAATACAAGGACAAAGAAATACATATTTATTAATATTTTTGTTAGAAAATTCTATTCAGAACAAGAAATAATTTTAAAAAAGGGTGCGTGTAAGACAGTCAGCTCGTCAGAAGTGAAACTTTTTTGTCATTGGTTGAAATGTAAGGATTTGAAAGGATTGTATCATGCATGATAAACGAATGTCTTCGTTTTTGTTTATTGTTATTTTAAGAATCAGTGTAGGAGAGAGAACAAAAAGTGGCATTTATTTAAATAAAACTTTAAATAATAATTAATAATTAAATTAAGTCGCATACTAACTGTTATGTACAGTATGTATCAAAGAATGCCATGTTAAAACCCCGCCGTTGCTCGCTTTTGCTGAGCTATCCTCTCTCTCAACCCCCTCTCACTCCTTGTCGTAATAACTTCCCGTAACGTTTGCTTTTTCGTCTATGCCTTGAAAATTTACTCCCAACACGGCTAAAGAAGTTTCACTTCAAATAAATATGTATTAATTACTGATATCAGTGAACTGAGATAACTCAATAAATCTGATAACTAAATCTCGTGAATTAACAAATGAATAAATGTTATGTTATTGTAAAACTATTCAATAGTTTTTATTAGTATTTAATTGCATGCCACAAAAATGTTTGTATAATAAATGAATATTTTTGTGACTCATTTAAAAGTCAGAAATTGATTTTTTTCAGTTTAGTCATGTAAGATGATTCACTTAAGATGTTTTTGAAAACGTTGTTGTAGTTTGTCCAATTATTGATGTATTTCTAACTAATATAATTGTTTTCTTTCAGATACACCTAACACATAGACAGTCTTCGTTCCGTAGACATATGTAAGTTTTTAACTATTGTTACTTAAAATGAAAATAATATCTATTATATATATATATATATATATATATATATATATATATATATATATATATATGTATATATATACATATATAAATAAATAAATAAATATCGTTCTTATAAGCTACTTTTTAAATTAATTGAAATATTGCAATGTTTATTCAATAATTTGTTCAGACTGTAAAATAAAAGCTATAGACAATATAATATTAAAAATAATCAGACTCGAAAAAGTATTCAGGGACTTCTAGAAGCAGTAAATAATTAAAAGAACCAAAGAATATTTCTAAGTATATTTTTTATTGTTACCAATATAAATATCATAAAATTAATTAACACATGTCTTGTTAACATTCGGTTTTCTTCTTTTTCATTTCTTACTTACCATTTTAAAACACAAAACTCGTAACTATTGCTGAAGACTCAGGAATGCATGTCATGTGTTTTATATTAGGTGGTGTACGATAGAGAAGAAGTTATGAACCACTGATGTAAATTTATTATAATAAAATATATTTTGTAAATTTCACATATTTGTACTTTTCGAGTACTTTTTTTACCTGATTATAAATGCATGTTAAGGAACCTGAGTGATATATATATATATATATATATATATATATATATATATATATGTATATATATATATATATATCTGTAACATAGTTAATATTTTTTTAATGTAGCAAATTTGTTAAGCACATATGATAATGATTTTGTTAAATTTGTTATTTGCTCTCTCTCTCTCTCTCTCTCTCTATATATATATATATATATACAAGTATGTATAAAATTGTTTGTATATGCAATATAAAGCATATTTCACAAGAAATATACTCTAAAAAGTTTAGATAGTAAAAAAGTACGAGTGCGTGTATGAACTATTCATAAAAACTCAATAAAATAATTAGTAAGTGTATGTATACGATTACAATTTATCACATGCACTTCAAGTAACCGTTAAATATTTATTTGTACTGTGTATTAGCTTACAACAGTGTAGACATTTAACTCAACTTCATCCGTGAAATAAGTTCAGTGTTTATAAATTTATTGATACTGAATGAGTTCATCTTCCTAAGGTTTTATTATCAATTTACCGTATGAAGTTCATTGCAGCTGAACGTTAAGGTAATTCGACATGCACGTTCTGTACATTTCACATAAAAAAAAGAACTGCTTACCTCCATCGTCGGCTTGTTTAAGTGAATATGCATGGCCGCATCTGACGTGCAAATAAAATTCACAGAATCATTTTCTGTGCTGCATGGTTAAAACTTTAAAAGCGTATACAAATAGGTTTTTAATGAACGATCCGTTAAATTTACATTTCAGCTAGTGCTCAATACTATATATATATATATATATATATATATATATATATATATATATATATATATATATATATATATATATATATACGCACGCATACATAGGGCTTAGACAAATAGAAAACTTCAGAAGCTTCCAATTGTTCAAATTGTAAAATTTGAAAATTGGTATAAAGTTTCAATTTTTGTGTAGAAAATTATCCTTTTTGAGGGTAACAGCCACGACAAGTACGTTTCAGTTAAGTTTTATTCGTTCAGCAGATTCTGTATCTTATCATTCAGACCAGTAAATTTTCATAAAACTATTAGGATGATGGCATCGCCATTGAAATGCTTATAAGTAGTAGTCAAAAACGATCAATAATCAATTATTGAGTAATTTTTATCAGACTTTTTTGTATCGAAATGAAAAATTCATTTGTGAAATTAAACCATTTTTTAAATCGCCTGTATATTATGTCTTGCGTTTTGTACCAAAGATAAATTCTTTTTTCTCATAACTTATTTTAAATAAATTATCAGATATGGTTTTTTTACATTTAATACTAATTTTTACATTAAATTTTACGCCTCTCAAATAAAAAAATGCGTTGAATGGGTTTTGGCATGCTCTTTTTTTATTTTTAATATTTTATTTTACTTTTACATTTAAATTTACTTTGAAAGCTAATTGTACGTTTTAGGTTAGCTTAAATATTTAGAATTCTAAGTGCTTGCATAAAACACACTTTTGAATTAAAAATAATTTCAATAAAATATAATATTTTTATCGCATAGTAGTCTTGTAATTTTATTATTAATTGATATTTATGCGATTTAAAAATCTATTTAAATACATTGTATATACATATGTACATATATATATATATATATATATATATATATATATATATATATATATATATAATTTTTTATAAGCTGCCAAGTTATGTGTTTTGCACATGGACATTTATTTAGTCACAGTAATGAGTCTGCATGTTACACTCTTAAAAAAAGTTTTCCACAGAGAAATAAAAGAAAAACATTATGCTGATTAATGGATCTGAAAACATTTCCACATACTATTTTTATTAAAATAATAAAAATATGTTATAAACATCAGTAAGTTGTGTATAAAATCCCACGGTATAATAAATTATTCAGTAAATTGTTTAAATTATTGACATAATCATCGATGGCATTTATATATAATATACTTATAAACTGTTATGTGGGCTCCACTAGACATTTTGCATGATTCCGATAAATATCATTAAATCATTCTAGTATTTCATTCAGACTCGTATCTCTTCAGTTATCTTTCATCAATTCTTCACGCAATGTGACACATTCATTACCATTTTATTTTGTACGCGTTCGATTATATCGCATATATTTATTCCTGTCCGTCCATTCAGCTGTCTGTGACTCGCAGCATGCATCGTCTCTAATCTTTTTATTTATTTATTTTTTCCCACTATTGATCGTTCAGTTTTTTTCCATAGTACTGAATGATAGTTTATAACATTTTTATACAAATTTTATCGTATATCTCCACATCTACATACATATAGAAATACCTTTTTATATGCGTTTTTAATTATTTAATAAAATTTTGATTTGCTTCAAATGCCATTCTTTTTCTTTATTTTGTGAAATTGTTACTATTTTCAAATGAATGATATTTGTTTATGATGTCTAATTTTATACATAAAATTAATCTAAAACAATATTTGATATTTGGATGCAATTCAAAAAATCTCTTAATAGGTATATTTCATCCAGGATCTCAAAAAAAACTATGTCAATTTTTTACATTATTTATTATTATTTTGGTTATTACACTATAATAAAGTATATTAAAATATCACTGAGTAATATTTGTTTTCAACTCACTTCACAAACGACACATTTTTCCGTTTAAAAATGTCCAATAATTAATTATTGAGCATTTTTGATTATTTATTATTTCCTGTACCTCAGATACGTAGATACAGTCAGGTATTGTCAGATTTCTCATAATTACACTTACTATCAAATAGAATGTATATTTATAAAATGGAACTTGTCACAATTATCTGAAATTCAGTTTTATTTAAAAACTTCAGAATATCCTTTCAAAATTTACAGAATTTTTTTAGTTCGTTCATGTTTTTACTGATTAACGGATTCTAGTTTGTGTGCCGTGACATTTCCAGACTATTCAGAGTGATATTTTACTTTAATAGAGGTTTACTCACATCTATAGTCAACTCTAAGGAATTAGTATGTACAAATCTCAATATGATTCTATTATCTCTACACTTACAGCATTTTTTGTAAAATATTTTTTATTTTTTATTGTATTTTTTGTGTACTTGCGTTCATGATCGTTCTTTACGAATTCTGAAGACCATCTATGAGTTTGTTTCTTCGACGACTGATTTCAACTTCCATTATCTTCAAGAAACTGAGTTTAACTCTACTTAAAGGGAAATAAAATTGAAATAGGTCTTACAAGAATGAATTCACATGTAGTCGCCAAATTGCATATATTTCTTTTATTTTATCTTAAATCATACAAACCGAATCACTAAATATTGTCATTAACAATATCTTTTTAGCTGTTTTCGTATCTTCGTAACTGTATGTTGGAATTCTCTTTCTATTTTCATATTTGAGTATATTTTATTAATTTTTGTTATGATTATTATTAATTAATTAATTATTATTATTATTATTATTAACTACTATTATTATTACATTATTATTATTATTAACTATTAGGGCGATAAATACTAGTTCTAGTCTAAATCAGAATTATAAATTCTATTTTTTACTTACAATTCACACAAATCTTTTTCAGGTAATAGGAATAGATAGCATTTTATTTAATATAAAATCAAATGCAATACATAAAACTTAAATTTAGTAAAACAGTGAATTCTTTTAAAAAAATGATTTCAGTTTATTGAAATACAACACATTCTCCTACTCTCTCTCTCTATATATATACATATATATATATATATATATATATATATATATATATGTATATATATATATATATATATATTTATACACACACACACATATATATATATATACATACACATACACGTACATTAGAAAATAAGACATAAAAGCTTTTCTTTGAGTCTTCTTTGTTTCAAAGCCATATGGCATTGCATTTGTCAGAGTAATTGTTCAAAATTCCGACCTCTCACCTGAAGACATGATTCAGCTTGTCGGCATTGTACATTAACAAACTTGTTGAAAGATTCCTGGAATTTTTCGAATTATTTGGCGCGCTTGTTGCACTCATTACAATAATTATTCTCGGCTATAAATTTTACAGATGCTAACTTTATTTTTTAGCTGTTGACCCTCAGCGTAAAAACGTTCACTGAGGGTCAGCCAAGTGTGTTCAGATCTGAATATCAGGAGGGTTGGCAAATACGACTACATTGACCATTGATGAATACAAAATCAAAATATTTTTTATCTTTTTTAGGGATTTAAAATAGAAAGTTTTTATTTTTATTTTATTTGAATTCTATATTATTGTTTTATTTGCATTACATTTTAAAATAATGAAAATAAAGTATAATCTTGTCATTGTTTCCTTTTGGATTAATATATTTTTGGATGTCATAATAATTTCTACAAGGCAAATATTGTATATAAATTTTTATATTTAATAATTGTTTTTTGATAAAGTTAGTTTTTTATATCGTGATTATACAATTTTAAAAAATATATATACTGGAAGATGGCACCAATTCTCAAATCGGTTACGTTGAAAAAGTATATCCAATCGAAATGAAATGATAATTTGAGTATAAAATTCACAATTCAAAAATGAAAAACAATTACTAGATTATAACGTATAGGTATGAATAATTATAAAAATTAATTACCGATTTTAATAACTTTTGAAATCTAATATCTGTTTCTTATTAACCAAAATATTAAAATTGTGTTTCAAAACTAGAAATCGATTCATAACTTCGATTCAATAGGAAAAATAATAGAAAAATAGATTTCTGGACATTTTATTTAACTATAAATTGAAGTTTGAAAACGAATTTGAGATCTGTCATTATATTTAAAAAAAACTATATTAGACAACACCGAAAGAAAGCTTTAATTAAGATCAATTCTTTAAAACTGTAAAGTTAAGCAAACCTGTTTGATGAAACGATTTTTTTCACTTTTATCATCAACTCGACACATCTGATTTTGTCACCTGTTTTATTTAGTTCTTATTTAACCATCTCATTTCACATAATTTATTTAATTCTTGGGGTAAATCAACATATGGTAAAATCGCATTATTATATTTTACTAAATAAATCTTATATTAATTCAATATACATTTCGAACAAATAAGTTTCAGTAAAACAGCTATTTATAATTATCATATATATATATATATATATATATATATATATATATATATATATATATATGTATACAAAATGCGTGTGTGTTCAGTATTTGTCTGTATATTTATGTAAATGTTCTAACATTTACATCAAATATTAATATTTAAATATGTAATTTGTAATTTAATAAATCTATTTAATGTATACCATCCCACTATCATCACACAATATCATAAAGTACAAATCTCTCGGCAAAACGAAACAACGAAATGGAAATTCGATGTATGATTATTTAATTTATGAGCATACGTACGCCTAAATCGTCCAGAGAACACTGACAAATATGTAATAAATCCCACTAATCGACGTTCGACGTAGGAGTAAATTAGTGTTATATCGATAGTGGTATATTCGTATTAATGGCACGTGGATGTTTGAGTGCAAATGAGTTTACTTAGATGTTGAAATGGCAGACAGTTGGCAAGCATCTACATTACAAAAGTAAACACGGTGATTAAATACGAGTATATCGGTTGAACAACGGCATTTGAGTATTAAGATGCCGCATAAAAGAGAATCAGAAAATTGGCACCTACTTCAGTTTCATACATACTGATATTTCAGAGATCACAGAATTATTTTGAAAAATATAAAACGCTACATTACATACATGCAGACAAACATATATATATATATATATACACATATATGAATATGTATATATATATATAAATATAAATATGTAATGTACGTATGTGTGTCCCCATGTGTAAACTTAAAAAAAAGACCTTTCAGAATGACCTGCTGTTGACTTACGTCTAAATTACTTGAGAACTTTTTTATGTTAAGTATTTTTTGCATAATTGTAAATACTTTGAAATACATTTACGAATATTTCATTTTCTATCTGTCTTGTATACAAATAAAAAAATCGTTTTAAATAACATTTAAAAAACATGACATACTTGAAAATATTTGCTGATACATTCAAGTCAAAATGTAATTAAATATATCGTTTTAAGATACTTTCATAACGACATGGTCATTTCAATAAGTAAAAATATAAATCCTGTTATATAAAACATTTATTTTTTTTTCGGAATAGTCTTTCTCGACATTTTATACATAGTTGATTTATTATTCGAGTTGTAAATGATTTCTTATTTTAGTATCATTGCTAGTCTTGTGTATATTTTTTCATTTTTTAATTAAATGTTTTTATTTTTCTTACTTCATGATTATTTCGTATGTTTAAATAAGTTAAAGAGATATAATGATTTATTTGAAGTATTATCCAGTTGAGATGATTACATTTACAAGTCCCTTTCATCGATCGTCTGTGGTATTATGTAAATACATCAAGGATATGTAAAAAAATAACTTTTGAAAATTTTTAAACAATACTTTGTTTGCTTAACAAGACATTAAAATAGTACTACTAACTATTCATTCCATTAAATATACCTTTTTATATTCTTATACATTGTAAATATTACTTGATTGATTAGTACTGTTTTGATTTTTTTCTCAGCATCGAAAATTATTTTTTTTTTGAAAAAAAAGTAATTGTTTGAATTTTATAAAATGTTTTTATGAATGTATTTGACCATATATTCTATAAAGACAGAATAATATTTTATAGAAGATTGATAGTTATACTAAAGTCTCAGCTATAATTTGCAGACATTCATTAAGAGTTAATTCTCCAGATCTGACTTGTTACAATCAAATGTATGAAGAAGAGAAAAAAAATGTTTGCTTTGTGTAAAACCTGGAGGCCATGTGTGAATTTTTCTACAACTGGTTTCGATTTTCATTATCTTCAAATAAATTTTGAATTGAGAATTTAAAATTTACCTGAAGATGGCGACAGTGCCAACCAATTCTGAAAGAAACAGATTCATATATAACCTTCAGGATTTACGCAAAGAAATAAATAAGAGTTACATAGAACAGTAAAAAATAACTATACGAACTTTGTAGAAAATAGATTATTCAAAAACAGTAAGGCATACACATTTCTTAAAAGACAGAATTTAAAACACTTTCAACAAACCCTAGGCATTTTAAACCGATAATTCAGAGCAATAGTAGTGTTTATAAATATTTAAAAATAATAATTTTCTTTGAATAAATTTATTCTGTGCGAATTATCGATTTTGGACCCTTTCTATAAAGTTCTTTTCTGATTTAAAACATCGCAGGAAAAAAATTAATTAATTTAAAAATAAATGTGATGAAAAATATTGTAATTTACAAAAAATCAGCAGACAAATATATATTAAAGAATAAATATTATGTTTGTAAGTTATGCTTGCTTTTGTACATAGAAAATGTGTTATTTTAAATATATTTATCGATTGAGATCGTATTCTGTATACTAAGCGCTTTGTTCATGCCCAGTATTGTTTTTATACGTCTGTACAGCTTTCCAATTGCGCTTTTTCTATTTGTAATAAGAATATATTTCATGTTGGTAGCACCTTCAATTTGCAATCAATTAAAAAAATGTTACCTTGATTCAATTCCTCCACATAGTATTCACATTCTAAATATAAAGAGGGATTGAAAATATTATTTGATGTACCGAATGATTATATTTTAATTTTTTTATAACAACACAATCATAATTTATACTATAATAAGAGTAATTTTAAAGTTTTCATTTTGATATAATTGAAATATACGATATACTGCAATGTATAATGTACATTTTTGCTATTTTAATAATAGTTAACGATAATAAAAAGGATTTAGTATAATCTTAAAATGTTATCAAGTTACATTACATGTTTATAATAATATTAATACTAACAACTGGCCATTTCGAACATGAAAACTCGCTCCGAACACGAATCTGAAATTTGAAGCAAAAAAAAAAAATGTAAACGTGCATAGAACCAGTGTAATAATTTAGTTTTGATGTAATTGTCAGTGAAACTTATGTTACCATATGCAAAACGTACTTTACTCTAAGCACATCGTAACTGAATATTAAAAGCTTTTATCGCGCAATGAACTGCTGTATATAACATTGTAAATGACTCCATGTGAAGTAAAAGTGATCGTATTGGATAATAAAGGAGAAATATAAGTCGTTTGTGTTTTCTCAATATAGTAAATCTAATTGCATTTTGTGTTTAACGATATTATTTTCACTGCAAATTAAATTCGTTCAAGTATTATCTGGACGTTATTTTGTTGTAACAAAAATATTATTATCAGTGTTTACTTTTTCATTTTTGATGCAGGAAGATATCGCTTGTTCACAAAATGGTACCTATTTTTGAATGTTTTTTTATCAGTTTGTGTTTTTCAATTTTCGATTTGGCTTTTGTTAATCGACATCGATGATATCGTGGAAATGAATTTGTGTTTTGATCGATTGGTTGTCGGTAGGGAAATAATGATAACAAATCAATCATAAATTTGAACGAAATTCAACTTCAACTGTCTTCCGCATTCCGTCTCATAAATCATTTGTTAAAAAATGATTTTAAAACATTCATTAACATAATAAAAGAGTTTTAGATGCATGGTATATTCTGTGATTAGAAATTTATAGAATTTATACCAATTGTTTACGTAGAAGAATACATCAATTAAAAGAAATTGTAAGTGTTAAGCAAAACTGGGAAAAAACAGTCAATAAAATTTGAAGTTATCAAAAAGAATAGTTTTTATATAAATAATTTTCTTGTACCGACATTAACTATTTTTTTAATAGAAAAAGAATTAAAATTGTATTAAATAATTTTGTATAAATTGTTAGGGTTTTCATTTATATTATGATCATTTTTGACAAAATTTTATTACATTGATTTTACATTTTCTATATACCAAGTAAAAATGATAAAATTCATTTCGGTTTAAGAAGGTCGAATTAATTTATATTGATTTCATAAATGATTAATCTAATTCATAATGTAAAAACAAATATATATATATATATAAAATCCCTTTTTGTTCATATTATTTTACTAAAATAATATAAACTTTTAAATATATACAATTTATAAATAATATTTATTATTTTAGAACAAATGTTTATGTTGATTCTCTCTTTAAATTCATTGCAAAAGATTTTGATTAGTTTAGACTTTTCATTAGTTTATTTTTTATTTGTTTAGGTTATTTTTATAAACAATTGTTCCACACAAACTATTAAAAAAAATTTCTGATGGTCTTCGTCGTTTTGAATTACCTGCTTTTTTTCTACGGTTAGTTTTAAAACGTGTACCACCAAAAGATAGATTTTAAATATCTCATTAGGTAAACTTTGGAATTATTTAAACCTGACGATGTTATACATTCTGAAATCAGTAGTGAGAAATTAGAAATTCATGTGATCCAAAAAGATCATCAGTATAACGCGTTAATCGAATTAAAGTATAAAAATATACAATTATAATTTAACTAAAATCTGTTATATTTTTATTGACAAGACATACACAATTCATTTTAAAAAATGTTGTACTTTTGAATTCAATGAAATTTTTAAAAAATTTCTGTTCGAATTGATATAATTTTCGTTTTTAAAAGAGTTATGTTGATGTTCAATAAAGAATTTTTATCATCAGAGATAATCTATTGATAAGAAAGATAATTAATATGAGAGCTGTAATACAAAACTTCCTATTCCTATAAATATACATTTTGTATGCGATCTGTGATTTTTGTGACAGAGCATGGTCGTATAACAGTTATGAGTTGTCTATCAGATTTTTTCATTCATTAATGTTGATTACTTTTTAGTAAACTGACGATAATACCATTTTTTATAAAACTTTTTCATTAAGATTTTTTAACCTTTTTTAAGATATCGGTGGCTTATTAAATCAATTATAAGTCATCGTACATTGATCATAGTCTTTTTAGTTGTGAACATTTGATTTTAGTTTGTGTTTTGACTTTATTATAATTTCAGTTATTCAACAACTGGTTGTTTATTTATAAAAAAAGTTATTTTTTTTATCCCGAATGGAAGTTCTGCCTAAAAATTTTTCATTTTTTATTTCGATTGTCGAAATGAACAAAATACATATATACAGTTAATATTTTGCTTTATTATTAATATTTAAGGATCATAATTATCGATTATTTATTATTTCTAACTATTTTACTCTGAAGTTTAGTCCATTCTTAATAATATTTAATAATCTTTAAATAGTTATCTCTCGTATTTATCCACTAGTCTACTGCTGAGTTCATTTTCAAAAAATAAATCATCAATTTTAAATTAAATAAATAACACTACCTTATACGTTTCATAAAAGTATTTTCGAGTTTGATATTATTGGTTACTTCAGATGTATTGTATCCAAATTTTTATTCACACAAATAAAACATAATACATTGATTACATATTGTACTTCAGATGATTGAAATTCGCTAATGTAAGGAATTCTGAGAAATGTGCGACCTAGAGAGAATATTCATGCTTTGATTTCAACATACAGTATTACATTTATCATATTAGGCATTGAAGTTAATAAATAGTAATAAAATCTGGTATATATGTACCAACATATAAGGAGAGTGACCGTTATTATAAAGTCACATGAACTTGTAAATTTTTATCCTGTAAATGGTATAAATAATGGGAGTTGTATTATAAAAAGTACTATGTATGTAAAAATTAATAAATGAAATATGCATTTCCATTATTTAATGTACAAAAACAGTGTGTTAATTAATAAAATATTTTAAAATGTATTTATCTTATGGTCTTAATGACATAAATACTTCTTTTATATATGATTGATTACGATTTTTTCAATTAACAGTATACAATTATACAAACATACACATGCATACATACATATATATGTGTTTATATATATATATATATATATATATATATATATATATATATATATACATTTAAATGAATGATATAATTGCCGTTATTAATTGTGCCCGATTGATAAATATAACGGATTGTAAATAATTGAATCAAGCAATAAAAATGTTTTCATTTTTCATTAATAATTGAGGTCACAAGGTTTTATGCGTTAATTATAAATACTTTTTCTTCAATAATTCACTTATGAAGATTCACATTTCAGAGATGAACTATAAAAACTAATGATTCTATAATTACATGAAATTCAAATAATTTGACACATCCAAACAGTCAGTAATCATAAAATAATTAATCGATTCTGTAAATAGATATCTGTTTATATTTTAGTATGTTTTTCTATATATATATATATATATTTCGTTGAGATTATGTTTTTTTTCAGTGTATTTTTTCTTAATTAATTTAACAACCAGCCGTTTATATAAACGTCAATGAACCTCGTTCTAACAAAATCTAAGAGGTCAATTAGCAATGCTCGTTAGCTCCATTATTTGTCACTGTTATAACGTGGTTTTATGTTATTTGTATAGCTTTTTTTTAGAAAAAATATTTTTTTAATAAAAATGCTAATGTTAATTGCAGTTGATCCTTTTTTAATTTTATAATAATTGTAAGAAAACATAATGAATGAGATTACATTATAACTATTCACTAGTACTAGTTTAGTTTTAAATAGATATAATCTCGATAGTTTAAGTGAAATACTAAAAGAACCGGAATGGATTGGTTTGAAACATTAATTTATCTGTTTAATGGGTATCCAGCATGGATTGAATATCATTAAAGAATAGTTTCTTCATGTTACAAAAATTCGTAGTAATCTGTTATAAAATTAAGATTAAAAAATATAAAAAGAATATTAGTAAATATTCTATTTTCACGAAAGTTAAATTACAAAAATGAATTACAATCTTACACCCTAGAATCGTTCATTCGTTCCGTCCTTAATGCAGTAAAAGATTAAGGCTAGTTTCAGATGTGGTAGTATTGTTCCGAAGAGAATCCCTTCCGCTAGATATAATTTTTTTTAACATTTTCTACCGAGAGCCAAATGTTTATCTTTTTAACTTTTCAACAGAATTGACCGATATTTTTTGATGAGACCCTTTTCGAATCCAAATATAAACCAGATCTGAGTTACGGACAACTCATCAATATTAGATATACATTTTATACTGTTTTTTTATTATTTTATATCGATCTTGTAGTGCTATAAATAAAGTTCTTCCTTTTACTTTCGATTATGATTTTCGTTACATTCTGGTAAATCTTAAAATTCATCAAATAAATCGTAAAAGAAACGAACTGGCATGTCACCGACAGTATTCGTACAGAATAATGAAGAACTACACATGAGAATAATATAAGATATTTTTTATATAAAAAAAATAATCTGTTTATATTGTCAAAAAATGTTTTGTTTAAAAAAAACAGCGGTGGTTATTAACGGATAGTAGTCTTTCGATATCAGTTAATTCTATTAATATTTTATTCATCAATATTATAAATATTATGAAATATAAGTTAATATTTTTTGTTTACTGTGTTGCATATTTTAATATGTTTTTTTTAACTTATTATTTTTCACATTGAGAATTAAGCATCAGATTATCAAACTTGTCATATATAAAATATTTGTTATAAAACCTAATAAATTGTTTTTAATTGTAATATAGAGCTTGTAAGTAGGAAATCAAAGCTCTTCAATAGCTATAACATATTTATTAATACTTACTAGTGGAACTTACTTTAGATGTAAAAATTAGTTATCAAATTGTATGAGTTTTTAGTTTTTATTTTTAAATTTTAGACTTTGAAAATTTACGCATCATCACTCATCGATCCAAAACAGTTCGAGAATATGATAAAAATTATCGAAATATTTTATATCATGCGTTATTTTATTATAATCTGAATTAACAATTAATTTATTTATAAAGTAATAAACGTATATATTCCCTTCGTTTCTGTTTCTAATAATTTAATAGTTGATATTAATCAAACATTCATCTATTAATGATTTCAATTTAATTTGAATTAATATTCAATCATTAACCAAACAGTTATTGGAAATAACGCCGCCCAAAAAAAGTTCATATTAAAAAAAACATCATTTATTTGTTATTACTCGAAAACTAAACATCGTGCATGTAATGTTTTTAATAAGTATGTTAACAAAAATATACCTGAACTTCACTTACGTTCAAAAATACATACATGCATCTTACAACGAAAGCAGTGTCACACAAACGAATGCATTTTTAATTATTTCACTGTTGACACAGACCATTTGACAAGAACGTGGCCTCTGCACATCCAAAGTAATCGTTACAGTAAAGTAAACGTAAATGTCAAATATTATTTTATTGACATTGTGCTATCATGTAAAAAAGAAATACTCGTGAATACCGGTTCAGATTTTCGGCTTTAATTTATGCAGCCATCGTGTATGTTATATAAACAGAGATGAAAAGTGGAAATGCATTCTGATATAGAGATAATGATTATCACGTATGAATACCAAGTAATAAATATATGGGTTACTGAATGGATTTGATTCGTTTTTGATTCTATTTTAGATTACGACGACAGGAAAGTTTTACATATTGATGAGAGATGAGAACTCATTACATATTTGTTTATATTATATTTGAGACGTGTAAATTGTCAATTGAGTTTTTTCTTATAATATATAAATACTTTTTATATGCTTGTACTATCAGAGCAGAACGTATACAATGTTAGATTTTATATTGAAATTCTGAAAATGGTGTAATTAGATACATTTTTTCTAATTGAAGTATATTAATTTCACTCAACTATTTCACTATCATTTACTATCAATGATAATAAGTTGATTTACTTATAAATTAAATTATTTAACTCTTCTATTTGTAGTTAATTACATATTTAATCCCGTTTTCGCAAATGTCGAACATACAATTTTCAATGCTTAGAGCCTGTAAAAATCTTAATCAAACACTAGAAAAATATATATTTTCATAAAAGCATGTACGATTATTTAAATATGTGCTTACTTTTAATTTCAAATGTTAATATGTTATTCTTTCAGTGTAGCTATTAAATAACTATAATTTAATTAATACAATAACATTGTAAAATATATTGCAGATGTATTAATAGAGTACTAATTATATGAAATGATAAACAAAATAAGCAATGATATAATTGATTGTGCAATTATATCATAAAAATTTCCATAGTTTCTACATATAAAAAAATTATAATTGAATCTAGTGATTCTTATATATTTTCATTTATTTAATTTACACATCACTGTGTTAATTAGTAGATTTTTAATATTTTTTTTTAATTACAAACTTTTACTTTTCATTTTAAGAAAAAACATATTATCATAATTTATTAAGCAAAAACAGTATTTTAATTCAATTCAATATATATATATATATATACATATATAAACATAAAGACAGAATTATTACCATTTTAATAACTTTTCTGTCATAGGAAATATTCATAAACATTAAAAAAACTATTAATGTATATGTAATTAATAACTAATTAGTTTCAATATTTACATTATTATACGGTGAAGCGTTTTTCTGCTCGATCCGTACTTTAATGGAGAAATATGTTAACAAAAACCAATTAAACATTGTTTTAGTCTGGAATGTTAACGTTCAAGTTATTGACGATATAAAAATATATACAGACACAACAATGTATTAAATCTTGAATTTTTATTAGGTAATGGCCCAAGAATTACCATAAAATAAGCACTAACGATTTATTTATTTTTTGTTTATATATATATATATATATTATAATGTGTTTATTCAAGATTTTTTAATTTTTTCCAATCGAAATATTTTTTTGTGTATAAAACTTGAATTTTAATCAAACAATACTTTTTTATGAAATGTATTTTGTTTGTGTCTAGTACAAATTATATAAATAATATTTATAATATATATAAATTTTTCACGAATTAATTGCTTGTTGATGATAATTATTTTGAGATATAATTAATATTTGTTTGTGTAATACTTAATTGAATAAATGAATAATGTCCTTTTCGAGTCATTTCTATAAATATTCTTATCGAAAAATAGTTTATTGAAGGTAATATCATTTTCAAAACTAATATCCTATAGGAAACCTGACAAAAACGGAACAAGATTTATTAATAAAATGTTCTTTATTGAAAAATTACAGAATACAAAGTATGTAGCCTGTAAGGTAATCCTTGTTGGCTCTTCTCTAACGCACTTCTCTATTATCTCCTTCGAAATATTTCTGAAACTTCTTATTGAGTAGGTTTTATGTCTGTTTACATATTCCACAATGTAAAAAAGGATTCATTTTAGAATGTTTTAGTTTTAGAAATAAAAAAAAGTTTTAACCGGCAATACAAGTGTTTAGTAAATTTGGTTAGCAATACATAATTGTGATTTATTTCCAGGTTTAAGATTGCTTTACTTATAAAGTTGAGTTAAAAGAAGTACTTTCATGTTAAAAAATCCTTTTGTGAAGCTTTTATTATGACTTTTTTCTCTCACTTGGTCCGTCATCCTTATATTGTAATTGTGATTGACCATTTATCTCGTTTGATTGTATTTATTATACAAAATATCTTTATTATTGAAAAACATAGGGAAAATTGCCTTCACTTTGGAGCATAACATTCTTGTCTTATTTGGTAAAGGAGAAATAACTATTGTGCACTCGTGGTTGTGTCAGTTTAGTGGCGGTCTGATATAATTATGTCTTATCATCTTTGATAAAATTGAATTGAAAGAATTATCTTCTTTTTCATTTCATTGAAAAAGTTAGTTTCCACACCTTTGTTTGTTAACTTTGGGAATCATCTTCGAATACATCTTCCTTATAGACATCTTGAATTAAAATTTTACAAATTAATTCTTTATTAATATTTAGATTTTCTACCATCATCCTGTTAATCAAATGAGGATATTTTCATACAATTTTTCGACTTTTTTTCATTGTTTCGATATAATTGATTTTCGCGATTTTGGATCGATAGATAATTTTATATTAGGATGCATGATTTCTCCACCGTTCAGAAATAAATCATGTCACTCAAATACGCGAGCAAGGGATATTATTTTGCCGATATAACATAGAATTTAGTTGAAGTTTTGTCGGATTTGGCTAACAATTTGATTTTAATGCACTGTTGAAAATTTCTATCGCACATTTTTCAACAAATCTGATAGAACTGATCTGATAACTGTTTTCAATCACAAAATCACAGTCTATTTTGTCAATTTCTAATACAATTAATATCTGTATTGCAATAAATGAAAAATCTAAAGGTTTAAATAAAAAAATACACTTCTTTAAAGTTCAAAATCCTAATTTTAAAAATGTACAAATGAAAGTATTTATATAATAACAAGACAAATATTACTCGATACTGATTCTAAATCACCAACCTAATATGAAAGGAATGGTATTGTCAATACAGATTAAAAGTTGTGAGAAATTGAAGTTTATGAAACATATATATATATATATATATATATATATATATACATACATATATAAACAATTCGTAATTAAATTCATTTAATGTGATTATGTAATTAATCAAAATGTACATCAAGTTCTTCAGAAGTCAAATACAGATGCGTTTGTTTCTAAAACATTCTCAAGTTTGTTTCATATGCAGCGACGCATTAAATTCCATTTCATGCATGTGTAACTTATGTTGTTAATTAGTTGTCAAATTATATAGAACTAAAGTGCTTGTGTTATATAGTAAACGTGATATCAATCAAATTAATGTGAACGCGATGTAAAATCAAACAAATCATTTTTAAATGTGTGGCTGTTGTTCTGTTATGTTAATCATTTAATATAGATGTTTTTTAAAATAGTTTTTTTCAAATGTAAATTAATGTAAATTGCGTTTTTTTCCAATAATACTTTGAAATAATTATAATGGTTTTTTTTATCTAAATTTCTAACAGACTTATTAATAACAAAATAAATGTGTGTATATGTTTGTAATCGATATTTTCAAAAGCATTATAGTTTTATTAATAATGTTAATATTTTATTTTAAAACAAATATTTTATTGAAAATGTATTACTACTACTGTTTATATCTTATTCCTTTTTTATTTCCATAAATATCTCATGATTTAAAAGAGAAATATTGCTGAAATCCTGTTTTCGTCTTAACATTATTTTGTAAAAGTTTGTTTCAATTGAATAATGTTTCAAAAAATTTAAATATTTGAAAAATGTTCGTTGAATGTAATGTGTACGATATTATTTTTCATCGTACTTTTTTATTTCATATTATTGTATTTTGTCGTTTTCAAAAATATTTTTTTTATTTCAACTGATAACGAGAGGACATTTTTTAATCCTTCCTCCAAACTGTTCAGAAAATGTAATATAATTAAATCATTATTAATTAGCCGAAACTATAGTTTGCTCGTTGACTTTTTTTTATTTTTTAAAATATATAAATATAATTTAATAAGTATATAAATATATTTCATTTTTTGTAGCTAAGTTATATAATCTTCAAGTTTAAAAACTCCAATATTTTTCAGTTTTTCTAAAATATTTGTTATGCAATATATATTTCATAGGTTATTGTTTTTTTTTTAAAAAAAATCTATAAATATGACAAAATGTTCAACACTAAACTTATGCTTCAGTAATAAACAAGTATTGAACATTCATCGTCCCTTTTCCCTACGCTATTGTCTTCGATGACCTTTAGTTATTTCACACCACGAGAATGTCTTCATGTACCGATGCTTCTGCTGTCATAATTTTCTTGTCATCGTCCACATAATCATCAATCTCTGTCGTGTCAATAATCGAATTATAGTCTTTTCAATGTCATTGTAATACAAATATAATTTTTATTAAAAGCTTACACGAGAATCAGTTATAAAATTAACACACTTTAAAATCATATATATTTTTTTGCTTAACATTTCATACTGATTTACTATCAAATATATAATATGACTATCTAAACCGGACGAATGTCCTAGTTACATGTATATTGATTGAAGTTTCCTTCATGTATAAAAAAGTAATACACATTTAAGTGAAATTTTCCGTTCTATATTCATTCAACCTCTTTCCATATCAACATGGAATCATTTCTCATTACCTTATGTAATTTTCATATTGTTTAAGATCTGAGATAAAAAATATGAGAATTATATCTTCCCCTCTTAAGTAATAAATAATCAAACCGTTTAATATTGTTAAGTACTCGTTCTTTTTCGTACGACCACTTCCATCACATTCAATCTCATTATTAATCATTTGTGTGTAATTCAGCGTGACGAGTAGAAAGTCAAACATATCTAAAACGTATCTCAATCATTAAAATTACAACACAAAGTGAACTTGTTTAATAGCTACCGTATCTGATGGAATTGTATCCAACCACTACAACATGACAAACTTAACAAAGACCTTTTTGATAATTATAATTTTTACTTGTTGAAGATAACATCTCGTTGAATGCAGCGACATGTGTATGCATCACTGAAGAGCGCAACACCTACAGCGCATAATATATCTGCATGAAAAGTGTTTCATGCACGGTGTCGGTGCAGATGAGTGGAGAGAGATGTACATTTTTATACAGTATCTTAAAGAATGCAGCTGTAGATTATATCTTGATAAATTTTTGATTGTTTCTTTACTTATTTGGGAAATATTTGTTTCATTCGAAAAGACAATAGTTTCGGATTTTTTTAGGAAAGAATGTCAGGAATGAATGGTATTTAAAAATTTCTTCAGCCTAAAATAAAAAAAAATATTTAAATTGTACGTTATATATATATATATATATATATGTATGTATATATATATATATATATATATATATGTTTGTATAAATAATATGAATTTTTGATTTATGTATTGTTGTCAACTCAAAATTCGCTGAAACAAACATTTGAGTTTCAAAACATGTAGGTCGAAAGAATGCGGTGTGCAAAATAGGGTCAATTATTTTCGTTCTGTACATTTTATTGTTTTTCAATATCATTATGTCATGGGCATGAATTAATTTCATACAGAAACCTTTTACATGACTTTCAGATTTCAAGTTGAAAAAAACCATACATATTAATTATTTATATACAGTACGAATGATATTATTCTATCCATTTACTTAATGTCATACCTAAATATATGTTTAAAGAAATGATTTTTTTGTGTAGTTGTTCTTTAGTGTACCGTAAAGTATACAAATTAATTCAGTACCATTTATATAGGAAATGAATGTGTATGGAAAAATGAAATACATTTCAATCTTGAAAATATCCCCCATTGTTTAATATTATTTTACTCCAAATATCGGATAATTAACGAATCCCTGGTCGAAAACAGATAGAGATTTCACAGTCTATGAAGTCGTAATGCATTTTCGGACCTCTTCCACTGTTTTAGCATTTTTTGCCTGTTTTCTGCATCACAATATCTTCCTCCAAAACTGAACAAATCATTCCCGCAGCTTTGGCGGCATTTTTTTTAACTGGAATGTGAAAAGTAAGCAATTCCTAATATGATGCTTTTTGAACGCCATCTTATTTACTACTGTTTTGTGAGGTTATTCCAACAAGGCCAAGGTATATAGTGTTTTTAAATGTTACGTTTGGTACTTCAAAATTCTGAAACGACGAGAAAATATTTTGATTTAAAACAGAGTTACGATTGATTCAATTTAAAGGCACCGAATTAATTTTTACATCGAATACTTGATATATATACATACATACGTATATATATATATATATATATATATAGAAATATTATTCATTTTAATATTAGTTTTCGCTCAATTCTTCTATTTTTATATACAGTACTGCAATGAATACAAACATTGATCAATTTTAAGTCCGGGTTAGATATTTTCAAAGTTATAAACTGGAAGAACTGAATTATTTTTATATATGCAGCCATATTTTTTGTCAGTTTTTAAAGCGTCAGTACCTTTTTTTAAAAAAAAACGTATTCATGTTTATTTTTTTAATTTTCTTATTGAATATTTCCACATGTATCAACATGTACTTCCTCAAATGTGAAAATTAGATACATACATAAAACTAGGCAAATTTCTCATAAATATCACTTCACAGGCTAAATACATCCCAAGCGAAAAACAGTTGTAGTGAACGAAATATAATCAAATTGCTTATGCAGAAGAAAATTTACTGTTTTTATAATTTAAAATAAGGAATGAAAAATAAAACACAAAGTCGTTACATGAGAATAATCATGTTTTTAAATTCTTGCAATTGATGAAGCAACAATGTAAAAAAAACTTACCAAAATCAAGGAATTACAAAAATTGTGTGTTGAAAGAACTAAGGTCTGATATCCTTATTTTTATCATATAATTATATTTTTTATTGATTTTAAAATTTGTTAAATTTTAAGCGTACTGAATCATTCAAAATGTTTTTTTTCTGAGAACAGAAAGAAATTCAGTTCCAATTTCGTTTAACGTTAGCCATCCATTCTGTGTGTTAATTATTAAATCAGACTGTTCATTGACATAAATTACGAAATGTTTAATTTATGACAATGTTTTTATGGTGTTGAATCAAATGACGACTGATTAGAAAATCAGATAAACAAATTATTTATTTAATTTTTTTTATTGTTAGCATGTTACTACTCTTAATATATACGCGTATGTTTTTGAAAAAGAAATCAATAATTATTAGGATATGTTTCTCGATAACAATACATATGAAAAAGTTACTCACTTTATGCGATTTGACATGTGACTTATTCTGTAATCGCTATAAAAATAATCCATTATAACCAATAATAGCACAAAGAGCGAGATAGTATTGTGAGCAAATGTGTAGATATGTGTAATAATTAACTATTTACGGTAATAAAGCGTAATTTTTTTTAGTGACTGTAACTAAATAGCTTTGCATGTTGCTATGCTGACCAACATATCATATGTTCAGTCCAGTTTTTTTTTGCATATGTCATCTTTCATTAATAAATCGACTAACTCGGCATCAAGAAAGTTTAATGTGCTTTGATCCTATGACTTGAATAACAAATAAGTTATTTTGTAGTAAGTACAATTAATAGAACTAGAAATATATTTACAGATAATAATACATTAACTGTTTTTCCTTTATGTAATGGAATATATAAAACAGATTTATAATAAATAAATTTAATGTCTCTTTTCAATTTAAATTGAAAAACAATTTTTATCAAAAAAATACATTTCTTAAAATTTGGAAAATGCAAAAATCTTCAACTTTTCAACTCATTTGATAATTCTACTGTTTATATTTTCATTGATACAGTTTTGTTCACTGTAAGATTATTATTTTTATCTTCACGTAGGATATTGTCAATTATTAATTTTGTTTCTATTTTTATAAACTTATTTTATCATAAATTGATTTTATTGTTTGCATATATATATATATATATATATATATATATATATTTATATATATATATATATATATATAAATTAAGTCATTACAGAATATGTACACCATTAAACAAAGAAATATGTAGGTCGGTATTGTGTAGGAAGCCCGAAAGTCGATATTAATTTTGATCATACAATTTATTAAAACGTACATATATAATTTTAAATTAATAACGTTCATTAGTCGTCAAACACTCCCATCCCACAGGTATTGTTCTAAACGTAACGATTACGCTCTATAAACAATAACAATAAAAAACGATTAACACGTCGATCTTTACTAATTTCGTTATCTAATTTATTATTGACTTTTATATTGACATTTTCGGTCTGTGTACACGGGAACTTCTCGCATATATTATCGATGACAGGTAATTAAACTGTAATGATTTATTATAAAAGCCATTGTCGATACAAAGTTGTAGATTTAATTAGATACCTTTGATAACATCAGCCCTGAATCATTCCATAATATGTACATATATATTTATTAACGTGTATTACAAGAAGCAACGGAGAATTATTTATAGAATGCGAAGAAATATTAGTTAGTTTGGATTTAATTAAGTAATAAATATAGATATATACTTTTATATATATATATATATATATATATATATATATATATATATATGCATTGAAGTATATAAGAGTGACCAGTGACTAGCAATCTGTCAGAGTAATGATAAATTGATCAGTAGTCGAGTTTAACTTGAAGTGTGTCATTTTTTATTTATAAATGAGTGCATCTTACGCCCACATGTACAACATTTATAAAGCGTTTGAAAATAAATCGTGATAAATAGTTTTAAAGCAAACAGTGAGCATTCAATTGAAAGGAATTGTTTTTATACCATACTTGAGTACTTACTGTGATAATTGCTAATTTTATTGTAAGTACCGTTGAACGAAACTGTACATCTAGATATTATTACAAATATTAATTGCATCTTCAAGTACTTAAAATAAAACAGTTGTAATATAATGGTTTTTACTGAAACATTTATAAGAATTTTTTTTTGAAAAAAATGCTTTGTCTGGGCTGGAGTTTGTAACACTTCTGATTTGTCAAAAAAAATACACTTTAGCGATGAAATCTAATAATAAATGTTTTTATAAGTTTTTTTGAATTATAACTCTTTTAAATTAATTTTCTCAAAACATTTTCATTATAGATTTAGTTCGATTATAAATTGACTTAATGAAAACATATTCGATTTACTTTCGTTCTCTTACTTATTGACTTAGAACGGTTGATTTTTAAAACCATTCTTTATAATTGTTCGCTTATAAAACTGTTTCTAGCTTTTTGGAGGTCAGTAATAATTTATGTAAACTAAAACATATCTGAGATCTTCAATAAAGTTTTGTTATTTAAATCAACAGGACAACTGGAACTGTGGCTGAATTCAGTTTCATATTGTGTAAAAAGTCAGGTTTTCTTTTCAGTTCTTCAAAATGACCTCATTGTCATCTAAACATGCATTAGCATATAAAAACAGTTTTTCAAAAATGGAGATATCTACGGTCTCTCTTCAAACTTTGTGTTTGAAGACGAGCGGTTCTTTTCGATGGCCTTATCTTGAATTTAATAAATAAAAAATTATGAATCTTAATAACTGGAATAAAAATTACTCCATTTATTTAATGATAGTGTTAGGGATTATAAATTAACACTGTAAATAAATTCATTTTCGCACTTAACACTTTACTAAATTTTATTTTTCGTTCAGTAATCGATTATTTTCTACACTGATACGATTTTACTTTGCCTAAATGCCTTTTGCTGAATTGCCTTTTTAAAATGAAGAAATTGTAATCGTAATACTTGTAGTGTATCAAAATAGATGTTAATCAGTTGTTTGAAGTTTTGATGGAAGAAAATTTTATCATATTTTAAGTGTTAATTAATATTCAAAAATGACTAATAATGATTAAATTAAAGGAAAGAAACTTTTGTTTGAAATTCAAAGAATGGTAAAAGTTTGTTTTTGTATGATAAACAAAAAGTATTCAGTAAGATAAAAATCTAAATCGACGAATAAAAGAAATAAGGAGTAAATAATACTAAAATTGTTGTCTGTAATTTCAAAAGTTTTTATTTTCACTTTGGTGACTTATAAAGGATGTGGTTTATAATTATCCATTTTTGAAATGCAACAAAAGAATCACTAAACACAAAATCAGGTCATGAACTATAAATAATATATGAAAAGCTCCTTTTTTAAAAAAGTCAGACTTTATAAATTAAAAAAAAACAGTATTATCTTCCATGACAATGTTCAAGCACACACAATACAAAAACAAAGATAAAACTGAACAAAATAAAACTGAAAATACTGCCCATAAAATTCAACAAGATTTGATGAAACCAAAAAGCTGTCTTTTTATTGAATGAATAAAATTTTAAATTAGTAAAACTTCATATTGTATGAATAAGGTTTTAAATTAGTCAAAAATATATTAAATTAAATAAACATTATTTCTAGTAAAAACTAATTTAAATTATAAATTTCGTTCGTTCGAATTCTATTTATTAAATAGTGTATTTTATACACCACAAATTATTTATATATCCACATTTTTTTCATGTTTTCTTACAATCATAAATAATATTCTTTAGTTAATTTAAAAAAAATATTTTCATTCTTATTGAAATATTTCATCTCTAAGTTTAGTGAACATTTTTTAACCGTGAATCTGTAGCAATCTGTAAATCATTTGGATTGCAGACACATACAAATTATAAAGTCACTTTATTTTTATATCAAGAACATTACTATTATTATATATGCATATTAAAATAAATAGCTTCTATAAAAAGCTAATATGCTTTTTATAATATATTACAAAGTACATTAATGTCAAGACAGGATTAAACTATATACTTCTTTTATGGGAAATAACTGGCGCTCATTTAATTTAACTAAAACCTTTTGTATCAGTTTGGATGAACGTCATGCATATATATATATATATATATATATATATATATATATATATATATATATATATATATATGCGTGTGTGTACCTGTGTGTGATATAATGATATGCGACAGCCATTATTAAATCAGTGTGCAAATAAAACATCACAGACCTTATAATTCGATATCACATCGCAGAGTCGAGACTAAAAAACGAACAGCACCGGAGGCATTCAAATTGCAGCTCGCCGCCTATAACAAAAATTTAAATACCTTCAAAACTGTGGGCGACCGAAAACAAGTTCATTACGAAGATCGATATGCATTCCGACCTTGAGCCACAGGTCTAGTAAGTAGACATTAGAGAAATTTGTAAATCAATTATGATTTATTAATGTTCGATGGTCTACTCGAAATCAAATCTTATTGAAACAGAGGTCGAAGAAGACTTCTATTTGATTGTCAATTATTTCGAGGACATTAAAATTATCCGTTAATAGTTTTTTTTTCTCTTCTCGTTGTCGTGTGTTTTTATTTTCTCATTGAACGTTAATTGTGTAGTAGGACGCAATCAGATGTGTCTGCATCTTGTTAATGTAAATTGAAACGACTTTCACGTATTTTGATTACTGTTTTATTTACACTAATTATCCGAGTAAGGAATTTCAAACGACTTGGACGAAGAAACATACTTCGTGCCATAGTTAAGCTTTTCGATGAATTTTAACTATCTAACAATCAGAAACATGAAGTAAAATATGTACTTTTTTTTAAAAAAAAACACAAAACATGTACTGTAATTGTTTAACTACAAAACCTTAAACCTAATTTAATCTATATAAATCGTTAAAAAAATGTGCTTTAGACAATACTTATTATTTTCTACAAAAAAAAAGCAATAAATTTATATTTACAATAAATAAATATAGCAAATATCATTTTAATTACGATTGCTTACAATTAAAGTCTTTCTCGGTTTCATTCCTCGAGTTCAATTTATCATTAAACGATTTGAGTATAAGTAATGAACTATTATTTAATAAACCTTGAACAGCAATATTTGTAATTAAAACTTATTATTAAAGCGCGGATTTGCTTACTCAGCATAAAAAAATTAATAAAAACTCATCAGTGTGTTACATTCTGCAAACATGTTTTTATAATTTTATTTTATCATACAAGTTCTTAGTTCTATTTTTGTTTATTATATTAGACTGACGCATTTTTTTATAAATCAAAAAGTTCTACCTTTTGTAACAGAATTAATATGTATGGTTTGAATTTTATCTTCTTAAAATTGAAGAATAACACTTAAAAAACTATCAAAAAGATTATTAAAATTATTCGATACGGTCGGAAAAAAAAGTTCTACAAAATATATTTAATTCAAAAAGATCTATATTTTCTCTAAAAATTGATTAATTAATGTATAGTATAAATGTATGCATTCAATTATTTTTTTTTACTATTTTATTAAAATATTTTAATTCTTAACATTACTTGCTATTATTTGTAATGCTCTTGTTTCTGTCAATCTGTGAGACTGTCAATAAAATGTTTTAAAATCCAATTAAAACATTAAAATTCTTTTATAAAACGCATACATTAACAAATTCAAGATTAATTAATTGACAGGAGAATTCGTCGTTCTTAAATTATAATATTGATCTGTTTTGGTAGTTATTCTACACACTTTATTATTTTTTTAATTATCGTCCGTTGATCTTGTAGCCTTTGTTCTATTAGATAACTTGAGATTCTATTATTTCACTACTAATTGTGGCACGTGTGCCATTTTCAAGTATTAAATAACAGATTTATCTAAAATCTACCTGAATATGTTACACGTGCCAAAACTGTTAGTGAAAAACTAAAAATCAAGTAAGTTAAGAGCACAAAGACCACCAGGATCAGCGGGTTTACAGTTACGAAAACATACAACTTTAAATTATAATTATTTGTGTTTGTGCGTATATTCTAATTATTTATTTTTCTGGCGATTTTTGTGCTTTTGAATCATTTAAGAATTTTAAAAATTCATGCGACCTTAAAAGACGAAAACTGCTAGGACAATTTATCAACGGGATAGCAAGTATAAACACAAATAATTGCAACTTTAATATCATAAACATGTACAAAAACTTTATATAAATACACTAATCTTAAAACCTGAATAACCCAAAAGGATGTTGAACACCATGATAATATATATTACTTTAGATTCTTATATAATATTATCCAAACTCAAGATTTTCAAAAGTATCAGTGTCCTTTACTAAATTTTACTATTTTTCGCAATTGATTTGTTTATATCTATTGTTGTTTCTCTTACATTTTGAACAAAGACAATAAACAAGAAGATTAAAAATAATATAATTATAAAGATTAGTCTTAAAATCAGGAATCAAAAATAAATAAATGTTTACACTCATAAAAAGTTTAATGATGGATTATTGTTCGTTTAATCATAGCTTTAAGTATACATAAGCTATAATTAAAATGAATAATAATTCTCTATTATACTTATTCATTAAGAACTATTTTGTGGTGTGTGGAACATGAAAATTAATTTGCAGAAATTAGTAATCGATAGTGTCAAAAACTTTATTTGTGATAACACTTTTAATTAACATGATATAAATTAAGGTAAAGGATTTATTTCATACACAATTTTTGACATTAAATGGAAAACAAATCCTGACTATGTCATTTTTAATATTTTGATTAATAAATTTCTTATCTTTCATATTGTATTTCACTACAAATACGATCATCCATTAAATCGATTTGTATTTTTTCATATAAACTATTTAGAAATGTTATAGAGATCAGAATTTATAAAAAAATCAAGTTAGTCACTTTCTTAATAAAATATGGTCTGTTTCGAGACTTGAAACACGAGCTCAGACATATTAGGTCAGACACATCTCAAACATATTATTAACTCAGCTATGACTGAAAAAATTAATCACATAATCCGATATAAAAAAGTACGCGGACACAATGAGATTTTTTCTGAAGTCATATAAAAATAAATAAAACTCAACTACACGTACTAAAAAAGTATATATTAGAAAATGTACATCTTTTTTTCATTTTAGAATTTCTAATAACAGTTTATAAAACATATATGTTTATTTATTTTTTAAAGCGTGCTTGTTTTTAAAATTAATTATATACATATATTAGAGTGCAAACATTTATATATGAGAAATAATTATAATTAAATGTAAACAATAATAAAAACAAAACATTTATGTTAAACAGATAATTATTTAGAGGTTTGAAGTATGTTGTTAAACAATGACTCGATTAGTTGTCAAAATATCCATTAAATGTACTTATAATTACACGCATTCAGAAATAAACAAATAATGTACAAAAACATATTTTTAAATTTTAATCTAGTCATAAATAATGTTAAGATTTAACAGGTCATCTAGAAATACGAGTATTTAGTTGTCTTCTATGGAGATAATTGTTTTTTAGAAAATTAATAATCTTTTGTATGCAGTAGCATCATATATATATATATATATATATATATATATATATATATATATATATATATATATAATGATTAAAGTTTAAATAGAAAAAATATTTAAATTCTCATATATCAGCACGTATTTTTTATGCATGAAAAATATTCATTAAGCATCTATAAAAACCAGATGCAGTATTGACAGCTTCAAATAGCAAGTTGAATGATTAGTTGAGCATGGTAAAAAAGTATAGAGAAAAAAAAGTTTAAAAGAAAAACACTAGACAACGAATGATAAAAATAAGCAGCTGTTTATACACCCGTGTCATTGATTGAATATATTGATTTATTGAAATCGACGGAATTTCAACAGAATTTTGACCTTTATGTGACGTATCAATTTAAGAGTGTTGATCCGATGTATAAATTAAACTCTGTTGACCTATAAGTGTCATTTGTAAGAACCAACGTGTCCCCAAAATATCATTTTCCATGTTTAAAATTCAGCTATTAATAGTATCAATAAGTAATATTTTACATGCACATACCCTATATACATATATATATATATATATATATATATATATATTTATAAAAAAAATTTTTATTATTTTAATAACATTTTCAATACAAAATTAAATGTAGGAAGTTGATTTTTCAAAAATACTGAGTATTATTTATTTATTTTCAATATATTTATTTTATTAATGTCTTTAACTACTAATCTTTCATATAATTTATTTTAATTGTCAGTTATTTCTAATTATATATGAATTATTGCATCGCAGATTATATTCAAGAGTTCATTTGTTAATTAGAACAGATATTCAGTTTTATTTGTATTGATTTTAATTAAATGGAACGTTCTGCTTATAACGACGAAAACTAGAAAATTTAGCCTGAGTTGTCGACGCGCCCTTAAACCCCAAATAAACAAACAAATAGAAATTTTAGTTTTCATATATTGAATATCTGCACGTGTACACAGACATAATGGTTATTTTACTGTATCTTTAAACTTTTTTATAAGCCAACTTTCCTATAAAGATAAAATTTAAGATAATATGTTTAATGAAAGGCATTCAAGTAATTTTGATCTGTAATAAAATTAAATATTAAAATAAATTCTAAAGATATAAAAATCATCTTTTCCAATTAAATGTTTCATTTTTAATTTTTATTATATATATATATATATATATATATATATATATATATATATATATATATATATATATATATATATATATACAAAGTTTTCGTTTCATTCGTATGATAATACAAATCCAAATCCATTTGTCACTATGGCTAAATTCACTTTCATAAATGAATTTATTTACTCACACATGAATCACCTTTTTGTCTGTCCAGAAATAGTCTATAACTGATATTGATCATTTTTTATTATTGTTATGCGAATTTCGATGGCCTTGCCAACATTCTTAGATTTTTAAAGTACAGAAGTGTCGGTACAGTTCTGGCACTGTGACTAAAATTCATAAACGAGTTATTTTCTCGCCCGACAACAAACAGAAATTATTCTAATCAAAAATATTCAATAAATGATCATTGATCATTTTTGATTGTTGCTTACGCGCACTAGAAAATCTTTTCAACATCATCAGAGCACTTAGATGCAGAAAAATCTGATATTAAAACCATTTTTTGTTCCTTGATTCTTCTGTATGTAAGAGCTCTAAGGATGATGGCATGGGTATCAAAATGTGCGTAAATAACAATTAAAAATAATCAGTAATCATTTATTCAATATCACTGGAATGAAAAAATAATTCACTTGTGAAAGTACAGAACTATATTTGCTAAATCCCACTCTTTGCCTCCTTCGCCTTAAGCTCTCTCACTGAATTAACCCTCTTACAATTATTACTATACTAACCAATCAATGATTGACATATCGAGTGTCTAATTTTTGTGAGTTTACATAATGACTACTTACATGAAATAAACCCTCATTTTCTAATTTGTCCTCTCAGTGGTAAACTTCTTTAGTATATTAAACCTTTTTCAAAATAATTAATTTAATCTAAACATATGCATTAAAGAAGAGTTGTAAAAATGATTATATTTAATTATAATTCATATAAAATATGTCTTCAAATAAAATTTTATATATATATATACATATAGATATATATATATATATATATATATATATATATATATATATATACATACATACATAATATCCATTTTATAATAAATTAATTTACAATTCAGCACTGAAAAATTTGAGTACATTATATAGGAAATAATTCTGGTTCTGTAATGAAAGTATAATTTTCAATTACATACCATACCTAAAACAGAACATACTCCTACATAATTTATAAGTAGTGAAATATATTTAATCACAATTAATAATTCATAAGAGGTCATTATTATACAAAACCGAAACAATCAGTAAAAATGATTGTTATTTCTTTAACCGAGATTTTCTAAGCTATATTTTATTTTCATTTGATATTAATTTGAAATTTATATTTTCGTATATATTGAATAAAATATGTTTTTGTTCTTTTATCTAACGAATTAATTAAAAATGTTGCAATAAATTATCATACAACTCAAAATATTATCTAAAATCAATAATATATTTAAGTAAAAAACTTTATGACTACTGCGTATTAAAAAAAATAGTTTGTAGATAACATTGATTTTATTTTCTACAGCAGATATAATATTGTACATGGAATGAAAAAAATTCAGATTTTTTCATATATTTATTTCTTGACACATATCTGATTTCCTTTCACGTTCGAAATATAACAAAGTTGTTTTATATTTTTAGATACAAAATGTAATCGAATGAGTATGTGATGGAATTCATTTGAAAAAACGGGCACATTTACGTTTCTAATACAAGTTTTTCTCTCATTTCAGATAATTGAATGCAGAACACGACTTTTTAACAGATATATACAGACAGGTAAGTGTTTTTGACACAAATCTCTTAATATTTCTGTTTAAGCCGACCGATCAATAAGAGAAAAAAAAACTACTAAGCCGTATAATTTATAAAACGTGTAATTGACATAGAGGAGACGTTCTGTAAACACGAGATTATGAATTCAACGCGTTATCAAAAAGCCATTCCAATTAAAATGTACTAACCCAAAAGCCTGAGCGACAGTTAACATAGTAATGACAACTTATTAAAAGCTAACAAGATGTATGTATTTTAAAAATACTGAACACGTGTCGAATTTACACAGCCTTCGTGATATTGAAAACGTCATTACGTTTATGATTTGGAAAATTGTTTCAGCTACGTGCATGGTATGTCTGTAATAATATTATTTTTCCGACGGAATTAACAGCCACAGAGACGTACGTTCGGTGTGTGTCTTTATGAATTGTTACGATGAATGACATAAAAACTAGCTTCGGGTACTGTCATATAATTCTAGTCGTATTACTGACGTTGTGATGGTAATTTGGTTGGTGATGCTGTGCACATCTCTTGATAAAAATGTCCTGAATTCTTAAGCCAGTCTCTACAACAATGTACATTTCGGAATTTATTAATAAAATATTATATTGTGTATTGTCCGTGTGTACTTATATTCATACGCACACAAGTATATACATACATATATATATATATATATATATATATATATATATATATATATAATAATTTATGTTAGGTAGGCCTATAAAAAGTTAGAAAGTTTATACTTACACATGCGCCCATCCATTCATACACACACACACACATACATACATATATATATATATATATATATATATATATATATATATATATATATGCAATAATAAAGAGTGACATAAGTAACTAAATGTGTACAGTATAATTTACAATCTAAAGTAGTAAAAAAGGTCACATTAATACAGAACGAGCCAACGTGATTGAAGGTGACGTAGTATATTTTTTTTTAACAAAATAGTATAAATCTAACTCTACATATTGAAATTATATTTCAATTGTAAACTGAACATTGACGATTTGACAGAAAACTTGACATTAACACGATTTCATTATCATCAATCTTACTTTTCTACTGAATGTATTTGTCGTACGAATACTTCGTAGTAATTTCTTTCTACGAAGTATTCTTCTTTCTTTTAATACTTCGTAGTAAGTTCGTATCTCATGGTTAAAATTTTGTTAAATTTTAATTAATCATTGAACTTATTTTGAATTATGCATGCGAACATTATTTTTATAATTCCTTCTATTTAAAAATTGTTATTACATAGTTCTGACACTAGCAAACTCGCACTCACAAATACATTTTGGTCGTTCCACAATTTACAAAAAAAATCCGATCCAGAATCTTCTTCTTATGTATAAAAAACCCACATTTCTCTCGTAACTTTGTACGCAGGACTAAACGACAAGAAATGTTTGCTTTGTTAGCTCGGATAAACGCTGTAGTATATAGTTTCATTCTTAGCTATTTTCATGTTTAAATTTGTTATGTTATAAAAACCAATAAACAGTTTTTTCTTTCTATTTTTCCGTCAATTTTGTCAGGATATATACTTATGTTTAATAATTGATTGGGATGATAGTATCGCCATCGAACTGTACACAATCAAAAATAAAAAAAATCAATTAATGAACACTTTTGTTTATAAGCGAGATAACAATAGTATATATATATATATACATACATATATATATATATATATATATATATATATATATATATATTATAAGTATAAGCGAGATACCAGCTGTATGTAAAAAAAAGTTACTTCTATATTTTATAAACTGATAATGTACACTTTTAAAAATGAATTCCAGTTTTAAGATTTAATATTAAAAACATTAAGCGAAAATTTGACTGAATATCATTCAACAGTACTACATCATTCGATCAATCTATAAAAAAAATCATTAAGGTTGATATGATGAAAATGTATAGTGTGTCATCTTTTGAAAATAAAAGTCCTCGTTCGCATTTCCATCATAGTTTATCTCTAAATTATGTTGAGGTAAAGAACACTAATTAATAAGTGTAATCGTTCCGGCAGAAAATAATATTTCCATTGAATCTGTTAAAGCCAATCTAAAACGTACTGCGAGTCTTATTAGTTTTACATTGTATTATAAATGAATATGTGAATTATCTGTAAACTAAAATGTACAATTATGACGATTTGTTATATAACTAGTATATAACCTGTCAAAATTGATGAGAAAATAGAAAAAAACTGTTTATTGGTTTTTACAACATAATATATTTAAACATAAAAATGCCTAGAATGAAACTTAATAAATTAAACTTGAAACCCCAATTCTGAAACATTCCTTATACACCACATTCGCTAGATGGGCGGCAGACGGCCACGTTTCGGACAAAGTGACGAGAAACGTGAATTTTTATTTATACGGAAATATTATTTAACTTGAAAGTATAGCTTCATTAGACTAAATAATCATGTTAATAAAATATTGATTTTTTACCTGAAACCACTCATAAAACCCTATTCAAAAATTAGTCAACATCTTCGTTAAAAACATGTACATATCTTCAAATATTACAATTTCATTAGGTATATTTTAAAATCCTACGATCGTTTCTCTGCTGGTTCTTGTATCATGGTGTATTGTCATATGGGATTTCTTGGTAACTGCAAATCGTTGTAATACCATAGTCAAAGTACTAGAACTGTTCGAAATCTTAAGTTTATCAAAGGGTTGCTATATAATATGAATTTAAATTTATCAAATTAAATTTAGCAATTATCAATCGTGTTGGGAATTATTACATATTCACATCTACACTATCATTTAATTTCATATACATTTTTGTATTGTTCAGTTTGATTATTTGAGATGTAAGGACCCGTCGACAACTGAAATCATTAGCGCCCCGACATTTCAGTATCAATTTACCAAGCACAAATCTGTCGTTGGTTCTCCATAATCTTTTTTATAAATATCTATATATGCAGATATAAATTGTACACTTATTTAAACTCTCGTCTAATTTATTTACATTAGCTAAAGTTTGATAACCATACAATGTTTTGATATTCTTATGCATTATGCACAGATAACTTTTTACAAAAATAAATCAGTAGTTCGAGGGGTGACACTCTATGACAACCTCTGATTTATACATCGCAATATTGACCTCATATCAACTATGAATGTAATTTATGTTGATAATTTTTTTTATCTACGAACAAGTAAACGTGTATATTGTTTATATTTATTTAACGTGTAGTACGAGCAATGCATCTGTATTTTATCTTGAACTAGTATAATAAATAATAAATTTTATATTGATATGTATATTGAAAAGTGACACGGCAAAAATGAATTTTTCAAGGGGAAAATATCGCCAGTTGTTATTATCGTTTGCATAAAGCTTGGTACCATTTTGTGTCAGTATATTTTTTTGCGTGTGACGAAGTTGAAATATATCTTTTTTTATTAAAGTAATTTTCATACAATTTTTAACAATGATATTCTTTATTATATATAAATTTTATGCCGGTGAGCTGTCCTATCTATTCATAAAAGATGTTCCCTTTCTTATAAATAGGTATAGACAGCTTTATAAATCATATTTTCCGTTCTTAAAATTCGAATAAAAATATGCATAGTACTGATAACCAAAATAAAAATAATATCTATTAATAAAAAATACAAATAATAAACTAAAATATTTATTTATGATAGAAACAAATATAATTTTAAAGAAAAGTCGAAAAGAAGATTTCATAATCACTTTTAACTTTGTGAATCTTCAACTCGGAACTTTATAAAACAATTATCTGTATAAAATTGGCAATACGTAGAATGGCATATTTACGTCACATTTAAATTGATTTCTAAGAATAACTCGATGGTGAACTACGATGAGAAATTACTCAGGATCAATTTATTTTATATTCACGTTTCTTTGTGAGAAATAATTATTTTTGTTATGTGACGTCTTCGAGTCATACGCATTTTTATACAAAAGTAAAATGAAATCATATTGTGTACATATATATATATATATATATATATATATATATATATATATTTATATATTTATATATATATATATATATATATATACGAAGAGAGGGAAGTAGAAGAAATAAACTTAAACATATCTACTTTTAAAATGTTGAGTCTATTTATATATAAAGCAAAAAAAAAACATTATTGTGAAATGTTTGTTATATTAAAACAGCATATTATACAAATATTTATATTGATAGGAAATTGAATAGTTTTTTTATTTTGAAAATATTATATAGACTAAAATTATTTATATATTTACAAATTAATTGGAATGAAGTGGTTAAATTTTGTCTTATTTCATTAAATAAAAATTGTTTCCTGATTTTGTTAAAAAGAAGATATGATAAAGAAGAAGATATGAAGATAGTCATATTTTTTTATTTCACTTTGTTTTATTCTAATTTTTATTGTGTTAATTATTTATGGATATTATTTTTTCTCGTACAAGCATTTTTAAGTATTTTCTAGCCAAAATCACTAGTTTCTCACATAATGCACCTAAATGTACTTCTGGTCACAGATAAAGACTATGTATTTAATATATTAATATTTTAATAATATATATATATATATATATATATATATATATATATATATATATATATATATATAGACATAGTGGTATATAAACAACATTGACTAAGTCATTTTATTTACAAAAATGTTCATTTTTACATTTGAAATAAATGTAAATATAAAAAGACATGAAGTGAAAGGAAATTAAAAAGTAAGTTGTAATATTCAAATGAATCCGTTCGAAGAGCTCATAAAGATACTCATATGTTTTGATAAATAGGTTCTGTACTCATCATAATTTATATGCGAACAAATAATAAATCTTAATCCAAATTTTGTATAGTTTATATAATAAAAAAGTGTTCATACATAAAGGTCAAGTACAAAATCGAAATGATATTAGATTAATAAAAAGATGGACATTATTGTATAATTCAGTGTGATATTTAAAGTTCATCAAAGGTGTAAAAGTTCAACATCGATTTGAAAACCGTTGTCACGATGTGGTCGACATAAACGAGAAAACCTTGAAATTTCGTTATAGATATCTTTTAAAACAGGATACCCGTCTTTAATTATTTTCATTAATAAATTGTTTAATGTCTGATCGCGCTGTTACATTTTTTTTTTGTTTCGTCTATTTCTGGACATCACTCGATGATATATGCATGGAGTCAGATAAATAAACGTCAAATATTCTTGTACATGACATGGTAACACTTATGAATGCAACGTAACGTGCACTATGGACGGAAACTCTGTACTGAAACTTTGCTTTCTTTATGACGTCTCCAAGACCACACGCGAACAGTAGCTTAATGTGACATTTTCATGAGACTGTTACGTATTATCTTAAATTTATTACCATGCTTTTTGGGAAGGTACTGTATTTTATATTTATATAAATTTGTCGCTTTTATTTTATATGCGCCAGGTCAACGCAGAGTTTGATACTTTTACTATCGTGAATGTTTATAATAGTCGAACGAATCGAAATCTTTTGTGTTTCTTTATAATAAAATTTAAAAAAAAGTGCTTTGTGGTCGAACCACTTTATTTAATCATATATGTATTTACTATAATAATGACCGTTCAGACATTAAACAGTCTTTATTTGAATTATATTCTTAGTTCTAAACTTTTAACTTTTATTTTTTTACTTGTTTTTTTCTTGAACAATAAGAAACATGTATATATATATATATATATATATATATATAGATAGATATGTTAGGTAATTCAAATTAGGCTTTCACATGAAAGTATTAAAAGGGGGCACAGAGGTTAATAAATGTTATTTTTTATTTAGCATTTTAGTTCAATTCAATAGGTACTAAAATATAACTGAATTAAAATACTAAATGATGGATAACATGTTTTTGTTAATTTTTACATTTTTTTAATACTTTTCTGTGGAAGCCTGAGTTGAATTTCTCTCTCTCTCTCTCTCTCTCTATATATATATATATCATTAACAGAATTCAAAATAAAAAAAAGTATTTTAATCAATATGTGGACCAATAAACGTTTCTATAAAAATGACTGTTTTTTTTTTTGTATAGTAATCTTTTATTGTCACGTACTTATTCTAACACTCCATCCATGTTATTCTTGTTTTAAAACTGATTCGTTACTGTCAAACTTTTCCTGTGCTATCATTTACATCCTTGCTTGATTGTAATCTGATTCTTACCGAATGAGCTGTTTTATTCAAGAGAATAGATATGTCAGACAAAACGAGATCACATTTCATCAAACCTTCTTCTGTAGATATTCTGTTTTCAATTCATTTTAAAACAGGTACCAAAAATAACAATCCTGGGTATCGGTCGTCCTATCCTACTTGGAATTTATTTTAATGCGAATTTAATTTCGGTTTATTATAGAATTTCATTCATTAAATATGTTAAATGTTTAATATAAATTCAATGCTAATATTTTAAATGTTAATATAAACGTTCTGCTGATTAGGAAATACATCAGTAAATTTCTGGTACAAAAAACTAATAACGTTACTTTTAATAATATTTCGTTAAGTCGTGTTTATTTATATTATTGTTTAATAGTAATTTTTCATAGAAAAAAAATGCTCTTGGGGGAGGGGCGGGAGATGAGTGGTCATTGAAACTCATACGAAAAGAATCAAAAAAACGATAATAATTAATTATTAAAAAATTAATGAAAAAAATAATGCTTTTTTTTGTAGAAAAATAAATTTGATTTTAAGTACGTTTGAGTAAATGAGAGATTTTTTCAGTTATTTATTGACATTAGTTTAATTTGTTTACACAATAATTCATATATTTATTAAATATACAAAAATTAATATTGACATAAGTTTTATATTTATATTTGTTATAAATTGCATGATAAAATTGTTCAGATTAAATATGAATGCCGCTAATTAAATATCCAAAACTCAGTGTATAAAATTTTCTTTTTGTGTATAGTAAGAAAAAAGTATATCTGTTAAACAAACATACATAAGTAATTGTCTTTTTTCCTTTTACTTTTCAGATAAACGTATATAATTACAAAATGCCAAACTATTTTTGCTGCATTGCATCAAACTGTTTAAATGATAATTATATTTTAATAACTGTAATTTACTGAAACGATTCGCAAATTGTAAAATACTGATATTATTACTGAACTGAGAACGACAGACATCAATTAAATATATTTTCTATTCATTACGTACTTTTAAACTAGTTTATTTTTCAATATGCAATCATTTCTGTATTTTCATTTATGAAACATGAAACCAAATCCATTTTTTATCCACTTTAATCACTATAATAACAAAATTGTTCGTCAGATGTAGAATTATAATTTTGTCTGTGGTATTAATTCATAGCAAATGTTGACATTTGCTTTCACTTGTAATTTGTGTGTTTCGGTATCATCAACGAGTATAATGTATATATATATATATATACACATTAGTAATTTCAACGATAATAAGGGAACAATTTATCAAAAGCGTACGATTGAAACATTATTTTTAGAATTTTATAGAGTGAGTTTGATACACGTGTGATGAGTTTATTTTCTGCAAACAATATTTCAGATTCCATCATCTCACACACAATTTATCATTGTAACGTGTAAGTTGACACATGAATTAATATGACAAGTGAACTGTTCAGTCATTAAAGTTGTCTAAATTTGATGGGGTCAAACTTGTATTCAATAAGTGTTAATTTATTCTCATTTAGTTATATTAGACAAAAGGCATGACAGATTGAATAAGATTACGACATTCGAAGACAGGACTACATTTATTAATTATTAATATTGTTTGAATCATACATATATATATATATATATATATATATATATATATATATATATATATATATGCGTGGATGTATAACTAGAGATATAATCATTAACCTTCGTCAATCCCACTAATTAATAAAAAAAACTATTCCTTCATACGTGTGTAATCAATTTTTTATATAATGCATTGATGAACGTAAATATAAATAAGTGGATAATACAGTAGTAAGTCAGTTACAGTTTCGAATGACGGTTTTGATTTTATAAAATAATTCTAAGATTATTTCATATAAAATAATGCAAGTCAATGAAATATATTAAATGTCTGTCACATTTTATCTCTTTATAGTAACGTAAATATGATATTATAGAATAGGGATGGATTTACGGCTATATCTGAATATTTACACGAACTGGAGGGTTGTTACAGTAACCCTCCACTAGAGTGAAATTAAGGGACAAAGTTCTTTTTGTTCGTAAATGAACAAATGTACTGTTGGATACATTCAAATTCAGTCCATTATTTTTCACCCGATTGAATATTATATTTATATTCTGTTGTAAGTGACAGGCGTCTTGCTCTGATATAGTCTCTTTCCACAAGACGCAGTGATGTGTTGAAAGTCACATACATGGTTTAATCATTTAGAAAATAATGTGTGTGTGTATATATATATATATATATATATATATATATATATATATATATATATATGTAACGGAATTTATAATAGAATTATATATTTTAATATTTAATTTTGAAAACATCTTAATTTTTGAAATATAATTTCTATTATCTTCTATCAATAGCTGAAATTATTGTTTTTCTTTTGATGTTTAAGCAGTTATGCTTTGAAATTTTTATATTTTATTATAATCTATTAGGTTGGTAGGAAAATAATTACGGTTTTTGTTTTTTGAATTGTAACCCTATTTTTTCAATGAAAGTGTCATTTCATCGTGGTCGTATTAATATCATATTAAAATGCATTTTTCGGTCTTTATTTTGGTAACATCGACTTTGATTTTATTATTAATTTTGCTTCAAATTGGGCTATTGAATTAAAGATGGAAAATTAGCAAATAATAGCAATTTTTTGTATAAGTTCAAAACGGGTGGCAAATCAACAGAAACTGCTCGTCAACTAAACGATGCTTTTAGTATGGGTACTGTTTAAGAACGTACGGTGCAATAGTAGTTCCAAAATTAGGTACGAGAGCCTTGCAGATAAATAAGGTCGCGGGCGTCCTTCATTTCATAACGACCAACTGAAGGCGTTAGTTGAATCAGGCCACGCTCAACAATTCGAGAGCTTGCACAAAAGTTGGGCGTCAGTCTTCCAATAGTTCTGGATTACAAATGAAAAAATGTATATGAATTCGAAGACCATAAACCGCAATTATTTTTCTTCCAACCTAATATAAACATTTGAAGATAATGGATATATTTTGAAATAAATTCACAAGTTTAACCCGGCATTATTACCGATTAATTTTATTTTATGGCTAATTAACTTTCACAAATTAACGAACACTTCACTAACTGCAAAATGTTCTTCATGTATGCAATAATTGTTTAGTTTATTGTAGTATGGTAGTACGCATTTCGATACAATGTTATTATATTTACAGTTTAGGTTAGAAATATCATTTTGGGATAGTTTGTCCTGTTATTGGGTTTTTGAAATTTTATTTTGTAATAATACATGATACGTGAAAATATAACAAAAATAGCAAAATAAAAAATAAAAGAACGAAAACCTTTTAAACACTCGTAAATTTAATTAATTGATATTATAATTATATTTTTTACTTGTAATCCCTTTCATGCTTTGTTCTGACTGCCTTTGTCCTTTTAAATCACTTGAGATTCTGTCCTCAATTGCTAGTTTTGACACGTGTGACCTTCAGACTGTCAAATATAATTTCTATCTAAATTCTACCCGAAGATGACACACGTGTCTCAACTAGTAGTACAGAACAGAAACTTAAATGATCCAATAAGACGAAGAACACCAGGACACATTAATTAGTATCATTTATGATAATCAACTATGAAATTCGAAATAAAAAATGAGAGCTTGTTTTTATAAGTGAATTTTTCACTTTCTCTCGAATAAAAAAGTTTCTTTTTGTTAAGATTTTTTTTAATAATTGATAACTAATAATTTTTGATTGTTTCTTATCCTCTAAAAATTTGGAATACTATGGCATCACTATCGAAATGTACATAGTGAGCAATAAATATAATTAAACATTTTTGATTAGAAAAATGTGGTTTTTGAGATGGATAATATATTAATCTCTTTATTAATATGTCCATAATTTAGATCCTATATATACCTATAAATATCAGCATATCAGTAATTATGATCTTTTAACATATTTAATCTTTTAAATAATGTTTGTTTTAATCTGTCAATATTCTAAAGTAATATAAATAAAAAAGAAAAACAAGAAAATTTGTATTTTTAATGAAATATGATATGTGTAAATTAGAATCAAACTGATGACACACTTGACTCTATTTATGTTATAAACTATTTTCGTCGATTTTATCAAAAGTAATTAAAATAACAAATCATAGACGAAATCTTTTATTTGCCATGACATGAACAAAAATGAAGATATACACTTCAATAACAGTACATCAGAAATTATTTAAAATGCGTACAAAAGATGTTTAATTAATACAAATATACAACGGACTCTGAATAAAATATTCATTGTGAGTGAGGAATTGTAAAGAAGACAACCTTGAATTAGTTTCATTGTAGATAAACGGTCTATATTCATATTCTCTTGATAGACATAAACAGCCGAAAGAATGTCTGTGATTTTTATCTACTTTTTTTTCACCGAGCAAAAAAATGTTATCAATTATATTATAACAAATATAACAGAAGTTATGTACAGTTAAAGTTATAATATTTATCTTTCTTTTGTTGTTATTTTTATAAATGTTATTTTTAAAATCGACTGGCCTTTACAAAGTGAATACATATATGTATGTACGTCTCTACGTATGAATATAGCCATGATTATTACCGAGTGTTATTTCTGCTGACCCACATCTCACAACAATACACACACACACAAGTCATCAACCCATAATTTCCATATTTCTATTCGTATTCTAATACCTTGCTATCTAATTGAATCTAATTTAGAATCCAATCAGAATCGCCCCATTGATATGTTGATTTCGGCAAATAGTTTCATACGAGTTCCTGAAAGATTAAACTGGAAATTTATATGGAACGAAAGAATGCAATCTGTTTTAATATCATTAACCTTAATCTATTAAAGAAATGATTTATATTTGAAGAACCGTATTAAGTTTCGTCGAGATATTGTTACGGCTTGATTTGTTCATTGTGTAAAGTAGTTCCATTTATTCTTCGTGAAGTTTATGGCGAGTTGTCACGTAACAGAGTCCGGATGTAATGTAGTAGGTACAATAACAAGATTGACAAAGTAAATATAACTTCACACGATGATATGAAGTATTGTTTTTCTGTTCGTTTTTTTTTTAAAAAAAAACAACTCCGAATTTTGTCGTTATACGAAAACGTTGCGTCTAGAAAGTTCTTTTTCATACTTTAATTAATATCGGTCGATACTGTATAATTTATTATAAAAAAAAATTAATTAAATATTACTTCTGTAGTTCTTGTAACAAAATGTCTACATTCTCTCTTTAATTTTATTTAGTTTATATCAAAATTTGTGTATATATAAAATATGTAAATTTTATTAACTACACAAAAAAAGCTCTAGAACGCCGCTATGTTTTTAAGTGTAAGCTTTCATGTCAGTATAAAAATTGTTTGTATAAATTTATTGTTCTGCATAAAGGCATGCGATGTTAATGTTACATGACCGATATATAAATGTCGGTCATGCTATGTTTTTGTACTTAAAAATACATATATATATATATATATATATATATATATATATATATATAAACATCTTAATGTTTACTTTAAATAATTAATTTCATGTTTTCTTTGAATGTTTCTTACTAATAATTTTCATAATAGTTTCTTTTTGTGTATATTTTATATTTTTATGATATAGTTTGTAAATTTATATTTTTAATTCACATGTAAACAAGTTACAAATATATTTGAATATAAAGTATAGAAAAAATTAGATTTTTTGTATCTTGAATAAAAACAGAAGTAGACATACTACAAAAAATCTAAAAAACATTCCCAATGTAGTCATTCAGAAATTTACTAAAGTATGAAAGAAAATAATAGACAATTTCATTACAAATAAGGGATTCTTTTAAATGGGAAAATATTGTAATTATTGCTTTTCAGTAATTAAAGATTTATTGACATGTCCGATTTCTTTTTTGTCAGACTTCATAGAAAATGACAAGAAAAATAAATCTAGAAGAATAAAAATTAATTATTTAGACGAGTCACTTGACGATTTGATCGATATATTACACTTATCTTTATTTATGAAAAAAGACATGGTACCTTAGGTGTCGACGCGCCCATAAGCCTCAAATAACCAATCAATCAATGAAAACATGGTTCTGATTCCTAAAAAAGTCCGCGTCTTCTGACACAAAATTATAGAAAAATCTCTGTTAGAAATATCGGAAAGATAGACACGAGAATAATAAAATAGGTAAACGAATAAAAGCAAAGATCGAAAAAGAGGTCAACGAAAATACACAGTAAGAGTATCAGATATTCATAAAAAATGTAAATGATTGACATATATATTTTAATTTACCTTGCATATTTAAATCATTTATGGCCGGGTACCGAAGACGGTCGGAATTCGATCAAAGACCAGAGTCTCTTTCTTTGTACTGGAAAAAAATATCATGCGTTTAAAATTAAATTAAACACTTATAAAAAATGGAAGACTCGACAATGGGAATATTCAGACTTGCATAGAAGATGTCGTTCTTCGAATGAATTACATTTCTGTATATTGAATTCACTGGTTTTATCAATAATTTCTGCTAAGAACATATTGAAAAGGCGAATCAGTAAAAAATAAAACCATTGTTTATTTCTGTAATTTCTTCCAGATAGTTTTTTTTTCTAAAAATATTCATTTTTCAATTACAAGCAGCAGGTATATAAATATGTGGAAAAAGAGACAATAAATCGTATAATTCGAAAATTATATCATTTTTCCATCCATAGTATCAGAAAACGTAAACTTAATGATTCTTGTAAGTTTTCCCATTTTTGTTATTAATCAGTCGACATACAAAATTATAAAACTTGAACGATTTGAAACTATTGAATTTTTAAAAAAAAAAGTTAATAGAAAGACGAATGCACATTTATAAATTGTGATATAAAAATGTATGGTACGCTACTGAAACTGTGATATTTTTATATAAGGTAAGAGACTAATAAACGAATACTATTATGAATATAGAATCGTTTCTAGTCGAAATAAAGATTCATAAAATAAAAAGCTGCTATATAAAATTCGATTACTAGTTCAGTTATTCGACATGTCGATATGGTAATGCATTATTCATAACAATTTATATTTATTTTATAGTTATTGGAATGGACATAAACTTGTACCTGTCGTAAACTTATTGCATACGAGACGAATATGTGATTAATTGTTATAGCTTGTGTTTGAATAACAAGACACGAATACAAAATATTTTGATGTAATATAATGGAAGTCGTTTGAAATGGCCGATGTTAATGTTTCAATGCGCCTTGAAAAGCACTTAAGGGTGATGACCAATTTACACTGTCCTTTTAGTTTAGATCTAATATGGCGATCTTCTCTTAACATTAATTTAAATATAAGTATTAACATTATCCGGTAGTGCTGTGTTACGATCCTTTCTAACATATCTCTGTTCTTTATCCTACCATTCGGAAATTTCGTTGGAAGTGTTCAACGCGTACGCGCAGCACAAATGTACATCATTTATATGGGAAAGTTATTTACTAATTGATTCGTTTGAATTGTAATACAATAGATTAAGTTTTACAAATAATTTATAATATTATAACGTCATTTTTTTTTCTTTGAAATACAATATTTCTTTTTATTTTCATGTACCGTAGAAAATCTTTTGATTTTTTGATAAATCGAAACATTTATTTGTGAAAATGAATTTAATCAACATTTTCAAAAAAATATTATAATCTTTTCTAATATAAAATAAAGATTACCTACAATAATATATATTTCGAATAATCTAAACAATATCAAATAACCTCATTCTGAAAATATTTAAAAAGAGATATTTTTAATGCTTAATAGTTAAAAACTCTACATCCAATATGAACCACATAAAATCAGAATAATTTAAGAGTATGAATAACTGTTCGTACTCTTACATTGTCACTTACGTCTACAGTTTATTTTGAAACTAAGCATGTGTTTAATATTGTAATATCATTTAAATGGTCACGATTATCTGCTTAAGAATCACAGTCACATAAAGTCTATTACCATCCACTAAGCATTAATAGATTCCAATTAGTCACGAGAGTATACTTGTTAGAGAATCTTAACAATAAAATTTACATGAAAAAGTAGTGTGAACACTTTATTTAGAATGACTTAATCAATAAGTTCATCAACTTGTTTGATCATGTTTAATTTTACTTACAATGTATACATAATATTTACTTTCTCTTACCATGTATATATATATATATATATATATATATATATATATATATTTATACTGGTCCAAAAATCTATCGATTTTCCAAAATATTTACCTTTCAAGAATGTTCTGTATAATATCGTACTGTTACCTAATTTCATGGTTTTTATTATCTTCGAAGGCGCCGTCGAGCTGTCGACTCTCACGAATGCACACACTTGTTTATTTGTACTCGGTTTCTACGTAAATCGCGGAAGTAAATTCCAGAAAAAGTTTAGTTTTATTAATAGAGTACGGAGATGATGAACACGAAATGTAATACGATATTGCGGAACGAAATTTTAAATTGCTCGCCGTGCTCAATCTTAAGAAATGGTTACTTTGAATGCAAACATGCATCAGAAATTTCACACTGCATTCAAACTACACTCGGTAGTTTTTTTAAAAAATAAAATATCCATGAGAGATGAAGGAGACGAATGTATTTAACAAAAGAAAAGTAACGAAGCATTCACAGTTTTAAAATAATTTGATCTAGTACAGAAAATATTTTTAATTTTTAACATTTTTTTTAATAGCGTCAGTGCATACAATCAGTCTGGTAACATATGTTAAAATTCAATGTAGAATAAAGTTTATTATTAAAAATGGGTTGATTCAGTACACTTTATAGTCTGTAAGGCTATTCGACTACTGGCTTGCATTCGATGAAGGCGTTACTGTGTGTTTGGTGCGATTGCAAAGGTGTTCTTTATTTTGAGCTACTTCCACGCGGCGAAACGATCACGAATGAGAAGTACTGTCAACAAATAACCAAACTGAACGCAGCAATTAAAGAAAAGCGTCCGATTTTGGTCAAACGCAAGAGGGTCATCTTTTACTACGACTACGCAAAACCACATACAGCAAAACTGACTCTGCAAAAATTGAAGCAGTTGAAATGGTAAATCATATCACATCCACCGTATTCTTTGGACATTACATCTTCAGATTCTCATTTATTTCGGTCGCTGTAGAACAGTTTAAACGGTAAAAAAATTGATATCGTGGAGGCAGTCAAAAATCACCTCACCGCCTTTCTTGCCGCAAAACCGCGCAGCTTTTCCGAACAAAGAATCCAGTAGCTGCCTAACCGTTTGAAAATGATTGCATAAAACGATGGTGAAAACATAATCGATTAATAAAAGCATTTTCTGTGAAAAGTAATCACCTGAATTTATACGAACTTTTGCACTGATCAATTATATATATAATTGATTTTTGTTTTAAAAATTAAAAAAATAAATATTTAACTAAAGAAAAAAATACGCTTTAAAGTAATATCTAATACACTTTCTTAAAACTATGATCTATTGTATAACAAGATTTGAACTGTTATCAAGCAGAAAAACGAAATGAATTATAGACCACCGAACATAAAAAAAGATTTTCTTAAAGAAATGTACGCTGGTGGAGCATATTATATTTTTATAAAATAAATGTGCCATATAGTGTTGTTTCTTTTAAAAAAGTGATTTTATTTTAGTCAAAATCCGATGAAATGTGAACGTTCCTGCGTTCTTTCATTGTACATTTTTCAAATATTTTTATAGTGCATAGATGATCAATATTTTTCTTACGTCAGGAAAAAAACTGTACACGCTAGAACAATAATCGATATTCATGGAATGTGAAAAAGAAGAATAATTTTAAGACGATTATTTTTGCGGTTAGTGTTCTCAACGCGTACGCGTTCGAATTGAACACCGCGGTAAAATGTTGTGTCAGAGACCTGACCATTAGAAAAATATTTAACGATGTATGAGTCGGTCGAGCGTATGATTGTCGGATCATGAAATAGCCAGGTCGATGTTTAGTGTACGTGTGTATATTAGGTTTATGCGGCCACTAACCCACTCGGTATCAAGCAGCATCGTAAAATTTTGATCTTTACAACGCGCGCCTGTCCGCTCAATTGGGGATACTTTAATTGTACGGTTTCTGAAAAAATCATGAGCCGCCCGGTGTTTATGTACACTCGACTGTCATCTGAATGATTTAACAGTGTCTACAACTGTTTTATGAACACGAAACGTACGTTGTACTGAATTTATATGGTCAACTTTACAATGCAGATATTTTTTTTTAAAGGAGCGGTATTGGATATCGCATGACGTATCAAGACATCCTTTTTATTTTACTCTTTATAAATTGGTTTTAACTGGAATCTGTGTTGCATTATGCATTCATTGTACAGTACACATATCTGCACATTATAAAAATAATACAGAAAATGTACACGTTTCAAGAAATTTATTTTAACATTTTGATTGTTTTTAGATAACGTTTAAAATATTTATTATATGTCGAATGATTTTTTTTGAGAATTAAAAAAAAACTAGCATAAAACACTTTAATTTTTGGACATTCAAAATCAACATTAAAATTATAAAAATTATATCACTTTTTTTATTCAAAAAAACTACATTTTCTGAGACATTTAAAAAAATTTTTTTTTCAAAACCAGAATGAATAAAAAGTACTTTTTGATTATTTAAGTTGAAGAATACACAGTAACAAATATGTTTCAGTAAAAACAATAATATGATAATCAAATATATTATTTACTTTCCTAAAAAAAATTATAGTAGCAAAAATCACCATTTTTCATATACAAATCACCCCACACATATTACAAAATTATCTTATTAACATCTTATTGTTTATTGTGATCGGTTTATAGGAATTTCGATATTAATACTATCATTTTCAAATCGCAGCAACAGCCAAAGGGCATGCATAAAGTGATTCTTTGTGAAACTGAATTCAATCACAATGAGAAATCTGTTATTCCAAGGAAATGTATTTTTATATTTTTACGAGATGGAAATAAGATTTTTCATAGTGTGATCCTTAAATTTTATTTTTTCATCCTAAAATCTGTTTTTAAAGAAAACTTTATCATTAGTAATAAGAATATTAATACTTTAACTTGAACAAATCGATTTTCAAAATTTATGACAATATATTAAAAATTAAATTATATTCGGTCCTTGTTTCGATTAAAAAAATAACATGTTTTTTGATAATATTTCACACAAAATCGAAAATAATTGATTTTCATCAAAAGGCTATTAATTTATTCCAAAATTCTATTTGTGTCAACATGATGGTATAATATAAGGATCTTTTTTGTTATTCTCTTTGAATCTTCTTTGTTAAATCATTGTCATTGTATTCTACTATGACCGATTTCAGTATCCTTGAGATATTCAAGTAGTGTAATACTCAAAAAGAAATCAAATGATTAAAACTGGTTGTAAAATAACACAGAAACAGTGAATCAACTGTGAACAAACGAAGAGAATAATATTAGCACCAAAACAGTTTCCTAAATCGAAGCTTCATGAAAAAAAGATTATGGTCAGTGTTTGGTGGTCAGGAAATGGCATCATTCACTACAACTTCTTTAATCCTGGTGAAACAATAACACTAGAAAAATATTGCCAGGAAATTGAAAAAAATGCATGAGAAGTTATATCGTTTACGGCCAGCATTAGTCAATCGAAGAGGACCAATTCTTCTTCATAACAACCCCCGACCACTCGTCTCACAAATGTCTTTAAAAAAATGTAATGAACTGGGCTATGAAACCTTACCTCGCCCACATTATTCTCCAGACCTGTCTCCAACAGATTATCATTTCTTTAAACATTTGAGTAATTTACTATGAGAGAAGGTTTTTAAGATCAAGCATCAGCTCAAAGCGCTTTCGATGAATTTGTTAATTCCATGATTCCAGAATTCAATCTTGTAGGAATAAACCAATTTATTTCCCGTTGGGAGAAATGTGTGCAGGCCAATGGACTTTATTTTGATTAATAAATATAATTTTTAACTGATATATGCATCTTTATACTCGATACATAAAAAGCGCAATTATTTTTGCTCCAACCTAATAGTATTTCATAATAATAAAATAGTATTTATGTATAAAATAGTAATTTAATTTAAATAAAATAGTTTAAATAAATTTGTATAAAATAGTATTTAGGAGGCTGGTATAAACACGCTTATAATATATAATTTTCATCGTTCAGTTCTTGTTTCTGATTGGTTATTGTATGTACCCAGCATACTACTGTCACTAAAATCAAGATGGCGAAAAAAACTCATGAAATCTCATGTGTCTCGTAATTTGATAAGTTTTTTTTTGTTTGAAATTGAAAATATATATACAATTCGGGTAAGAATAATTGACACTGCAGTGCACGGTTATTTAAAATATTTAATACGGTTGTAATTGTTAAAAAATCATGTTTGTATCTATGTGTATAATTACTTATAGATCGTGAGAAGATTGACGAAATTGTGTATCATTTTGTCAGTCGAACAAAATGACATTTACATATTTGTGATAGTAGACTATTTGTAATTTATAGTAACGTATATCGACGCTATAAAATATACAATCTATATAATGTTCATTTCTAGGTACTCGCTGATAATACTGTATACCCGCATCAAACAAAAACACAAATGGAAATAAAAACTAGACAAGTGCTTAAAATTAGATATAAAAGTACGAAAATCATAACATATGCACATATATTCCGACCTCATGAATACCACTAATATAACAACAAATACGCAGGTATGAAAACAAATAATTCATTATTTCTCTGTTATTCAAAAAATACTGGCTAGACTTTTGAAATTGTAAAGCAATGCATTGGGGTTTCCGAATCCTTTTCAACAGGGGAATCTCCAGGTGATCTTTGTGCTAGGAAAATAATTTTAGATTAATATTAATAAATTTAAACTAGAATGTTTATTTTTAACAAATAAATCAAAGTTAAAAAAAATGTTCACACAGTTCGGCAACCGTAGAAATGTTCTTGATCAAAAATATATAATAAATTATTATTAATCATTTTTGATTGTTGCTTGTGTGGTTTCAAAATTCATTCGTGAAAGTGAATTTAGTCACAGTACGTGAAATGTATTGTGAAATAAATCATATTTTTTTATTTGTCATCAATTTAACGATAGAATTTAAACCATTGTTATTTAAAAATTAACGCATTCATTTTTTAAAAGCAATATAATACAAGTAAACAGTACATGTTAATCTGGCAGTACAAATTATTTTAAATCAGTACTGATGGTTAGTTTATTTAAAATCATTGTTCTCATTGTTGAAATTTATATTTCAAATGTTATTTTTTGTCTCATACAAATAATAATATGTTTGAAAATAATGTATGTTTGTCTTAAAATATTCTTTATGCATAACGATTTTGTAATCGAATAAATACTGAAATTCATGTTCAAGTGATATTTATGATAAAAATATTCATACAATTGAATCTAAAACCCATTGAATGTAAAGTTAGTTACATTATTTTGAGAAACATGAATTAATTATACAATTAATTGAAGATAGAGCATGAATTTTGTAAACAATTAGTGACTTACAGTTAAAATTGCTTGTGTAGTATGTATGAAAATAACTATTGATTAAGAATGAAAACATTAAAAGATAACCATTTTTTAATTATTACCTTGAATAAAATTTAATTTATAAAAAAATAGACACACTTTCAATACATTTCAATTAATTTATTACGCATGTCATAAAATACACACACACACACTATGGTATTTTATGTAGGTATGAAACGTGTGTGGGACTTTTATGCCAATTGATGAGCGGCCAACATTCCCACGCGTCGCCGCCAGTGAATCCACATTCCTCGCCCTTCGACTTTTACATTGCGCTCATTCATCCCTTGATATACAAGAAGAGCGGTTTTGCTGAACATCACAGTCGATTTTTCATATACCACACACTAGTGTTGAATGAGATATAATTTATTAGACTCGGTTATATCGTCGCTTTCGAACTCTACGTACGGTCCATTTATTAGGTCAACACAATTATATATTATTTATTTCACGGACGAACCATAAAAGAGTCAGTCTATTTGAATTTTTGTTCACGGACCAAATATGAATGGCTGCACTACACATACATAAATTTTCAAGAATCTATTTTGAAATTATTTCGTATTCATAACAATTGCGATAAAGTTTTATTTATTATCGAATTTTATCTCTTTACATATTTCGCGTTTCAGGTAATTATTTTTAATTAATACGAATTAGTATAGTTTGAATTTCAGAATTTAAATTAAGAAAATTAAAATCAATGAAGTAGGAATATCTATATGAAGTAAAAAGTAAAAGGAACAGTTCGCAAATATTAAAAGCATTTTATATATATAATAAATTTATATAATTTTGATACGACAATTCAAGCTAGATTTATTAATTAAATAAATAATTTTGATAACATAGATCTCTTCTTCATAGAGACAGAATGTTAAGTTATTTTTGTATCAAACAATTATACAAAATAACAATCTTGTAAGATGATACTTTACCTGTAATAAATTTTAAGGAATTAATATCGAATATTCCAATTACGTTCAGTTTTCATCTATAACATAGAATTGAAAACAGGAAACAATTTTAATTAATGTTTCGTATCGTTCATAAATGATACCGGCATAGCATCGCAGGCATTCGGTTGTAATTGATTATTTGAAGTGTGATTAAATTCTTGAAAAAATATTTCTCTGTGATATTACTATTAATCCTTCCCTGTGTTTGTGCTGTGGAAATATATACACGTTTTACTGTCGAATTTAGTACATAAAAATATCAATAAATAATATCTTATTGAGATTTTTGATCTGTTTTTTCTAATACTTTGATGATATTTAGAATAATATTCTACTGTTTTCTTATTTTACTTATCTGTGTTTCAGTACTCTTTCAGAATTCTCTTTTTATTTATATTTACTATAGTCAATTTTGATCCATGGGCCATATTCAGGTATCTTGTATTCAAACTCTTCATGTTCTCATTCTCAATAATTTAAATATAAGAAATTCAACAAAACTTTCTATTATAGAAATGTTAGATTCAATAAACTGTTAATTTTTTTAAGGAAAAATGACAAGTGTGTGTTTATATCTGAAAATAACTACTTAATACAAGTATTATATTTTTATGTCTTTATCCAATATTTCTGATAACTTACATGGTTATGTAAAAAACTAGGCCTGTTATTCTATGAAGAAGTTATCCAGGTATTTCTTTGGTGTGCTCTAAAGTCTCCAATTCGTTTATCGTCGTTTATAGTCTCAATATTTTGGCATAAGGAACATAAAAATTGGCATAAAACATCTCTGTTTAACTCTAATAATTATTGTCTAATAAATGAAGATGTGTATAATGAAATTGCTATTGTAAAATTGTCAAAAAGCACTTTCTGTACGTCAATTCCATCCATTTCTCTTTAATGTCAAAAATCTCAGATTGTCACAGTAAACATTAAAAAATCTTGAAATTTTCAAAACATGTTTTTAAACCCATAGTTAATTATTTTCTTAAAATAATTATTCAAATTAAAAACAAAATCACTAATTTCTAAATATCTTTTTATTTAAATAATTTATTTTTAATAAACTGAATGGGTGTGTTAATGTCTGAGATGTTTACATATCTACTTGTATAACTCTCTGATTTTTTTATTTTTGAATTGTTTGTTTTAAAATATTCATGAGTTGTTTCTGAAATGTCAATTAAAATTTCAAGAAAAACATCATAAAAGTTATTTATACATAGATTAAGTAATAAATAATTTTGTTTTTGTCATTAAAGCGATTTCTCTAAATTTCCTTTTGTTTTTGAATAAATTATTTATGATATTCACTATTTTAATTAATTGATTAAAATTCTGTAAGTTTTATGAATTGTAAATACGTGTAAATCAACTCGCATAATTTAAATATGCTTTTAATTAAATATTTACTGTACTAAAATCATATTATTTGAAAATTATATTTATGACATCTATTATTTTTATACAATTTTAATTAAACTTTTATTTTTCGAAATGCATGTTTCTTATTTTAAAATATTTACAAGTGAAATACTAAAAAAAAACTTTAATATAATGCGATAATTATTAAATATATTATCTACGGATTAAAATAAATGAAACAGTATACAAATATTGTGAAATGTCAATAAATGTCAAACATTTAAAACATATATTTAATTAAAAACTCGAGTAGACAGAAAGAACATTATTTTTTATTCAAATAATTTGTTTACAATATGGGATAGTTTTTTTTCCACAATGCATTAATTAAAATTCTGCAAATTGTATGAAATATAAATAAATGTCAATTATTTTCAAAGTATGCAAACCTTATTTGTTAATTAAAACTTCCATGTTATTACAGTTGTTATTTTTTTATATTTATGTACTTAGTTTACATTATTCATGACTAGTTCAAAACTTTATTAAAAATACGGCAAATGTTCATTTTTTAAACGTTGATCAACTGTTTGGAACTTTGTTATTTTATTTTTATCCTTTATCTTTCTATTACAAATTATCTATAATTTCCTATTTTTAATTTTTTATTCAAACATATATTTGTATGCAATTTAAAATATTTTCATTACTTAATTATACAAGTGTGTATTGTATATTTTCTGCTTTCATCTCTTTTTTCATTGTAAAGAAATATTTTTTTATAATTTACAAACAATACATTTATTATTATTTATAATGCAATCTCATGTTTAGTAAAACAATAGAAGTAATAAAAAACAATTATTTTAAAACAATCTCTAATAAATAAATAATCAATAGAATTGTAAAGAAAATCTTACAACTTACACTATCATAAATTTTATTAACTGAATTATGAATTATAAATGCATGTAGAAATATTATTAAAATTTTAATAATATCGGAAATAATACTTTGGTTTATATATATATATATATATATATATATACATATATATATATTTATATATATATATATATGTATATATATATATGTATGTGTGTGTAAGTGTGTGTGTGTGTGAAACATTAAGGAATACAAATTAAAAACATAGTAAAGCAATTATTATTATCTTTATTACTATTTTTTTTAAAAAAAGAAAACATTGTCTATCAAACTTTATGTGTATTTCAGATATTTATTTTACAAATTAAATAATGAATTTAAATCTAAATAAATAATTAATCTTTTTAAATTTTACAATTGATAACAGATGTGTTTTAAAATGATGCTTTCAAATCTATTCCTGAATAAAAGGACTTGTGACGAACATGTTTTTAGTACTAGAAATTCTAACCCTCTTTTTACAATTCAAAAAATGTTTGTAAATAATACATGTGAAAAATATAAAATAGAACGTATTGTAAATATAAAGTTGTAAAAGGGATTTTTCGATAGGGTAAACAGAAAGCATTACTATTGTGTATACTATTTTATAAGTGGTACATAGATATATACAATAAACCCTATTTTAAATGATTGCGTTTTGATTTTTTTTATAACTGGTTTTAAATCTGGCTTTGTAATATTTTAACACATTATTCTTTAATCCTGAGATAAAGGAGATGTTTTAATGGTCTAATCCAATATTTATTTAGTATCTAAGAAATATTTCTGGAGATAAAACATATAAATATATATATATTCAAAAGTCTTACATAAAAAACCATAAAACCTTTTTAGAATTTTTTTAACAGTAATCCGTTTATCAAATTTCTTATTTTTTGTCTTGTGTCAAAGTTGTCTTTTTTCAAATGAAATGATGTGTACGTTGACTGATTTTTTGAACGTTTTTTTATAATACAGCCTCAGTGTTTTATCTGTACTTGAAATAATTACAGTAAATAATTTCTACCGTGCACTAAAACGCTATAAACATAATCTTAGTTGTTGATTGTTTTAATGAATTCTTAGTGATTGATAATATCATTTTTAACTTGAAATTAGTTTAAAAAATACTTCCTTGTTTTCTCTATAACTCAAATTATTGCACAGTTAAATTCTATTTATTGAAAATTTTAATGATTTATGAATAATAATACAGATATCATTTATAAATAATAATAATTTAAAATCATGTATGTGGTACATCAATATTCGAATAATTTAATAATGGATTGAGAAACGGAACAAAAATGTAAAATAACTATATACAATTTAAAAAAGAGAATGTGTCGAAGAATTGTAAAAATGTGATTTTTCTGTAAGAAATTTATCACCTAATAGTGTTCTTAAACGATATTGTCTTACTGAGATATTGATATCAAATATGTATCTAATATGAAGTGTCCAATTAGAAAAAAATACATATAAAAAGATCAATCTATATCTAGTTCAGTAAACGCACGAAAAATGTACTATTCATTTTTAAATTGTTGGATTAAATTATTATCACAGCAAGGATTACGTATGTAATTTTTCATAAATATTATGTAAATTTCCATTTATAATAATTATATTTACTATTCACAGTTTATTACACTAATTTATTTAAATCTGTATTAAGAGTTTTGAGATATAGTTATAGTTTATTTACATGAACATATTTTTTTATTAAAAAATTAATATGTGCAAAAAGACTGACGAGAAAGCTTAATCCATCTTTGGTTGTCATCGCACGTAATAGCAACAGGAGTGTTTTTGTAGTAATCTATCGCGTCACACAGTCTAATATTATACGACATAGAAAAGGTGTGAAGAGGTGACTTTGTTAAGTGGTTTATAAAAAAAATTTAGTATATTTAACTGGGGTGTTTTGTGCAGGGATTTTTTTACCTGCAAAAGGTATTTGAGAAGGGTGTGCAATATCGATGGGTGCCTTTGTAACCATATTTCACACTTGAGTCAATAACGGCAGTAATGTATTTTAACTCTAATAAGAATTTGTGGATAAAGTAAATGTTTGCCTATATCCAGCTTATGTTTTTTTGTGAACAGAAAAAGAATGATTGATATTTATTACACGGTTGTCAATTTCATAATATTATCAGCAGATTTAACGGTAACTGTGGCTACTTATTACGTATCTGTATGCAAAAATAAAGAGAGAAAATAAAAGAAAATGATTTATGATATCATAAATATTTAATTATTTTTAACATAGTTTCATTTATAATTAATATACGTATTCGTTTCGATTTTTATTTCTCTAATAGACAGTTAATTTAGTTATTATTTATAAAACGATTTTTTATAAACAGATATTTAAATAAATGTCTGCTCAAGGTGTGCTCATAGGAGTGTACAAACATTTCTTATAAATTATTACTCGACGTCTGAAAATGTATGTAGCATTTTTAATAAGTAAATATTGATAGAAGAACGAACGGTCGTTTTTTAAAAATTTCAAATGGAAACACTGTAATAAAAAAAATCGTATAAATAAATTTAGTAGATGTCAGTGATCTAAGGTTAAAAGTTTTCAGACGCAATTTAAATAATTATGCTTCATTAAAAAAGTAAAACTCTTAAACATATATAAACAGGTAACAAATTATGCAAATTTATAAGTCTGACCTCTGACCAAATCAATATTTCAAAACTAAACCTGATATTTTCACCATTACATCATATCAAATAAAAACGAAACAGTGTATAAACCACCGTCGCAGTAATGTTTAATCGAATAACGACTTGATTCAATTAATGCTATTCATATTTCCCATAAAGAATGTCGTTTTCGTTAAAAGCATTTTCGAACGAAACATTTATCTACGCTTATCAAGTCATTTGTAAACTATTAATGATGTACTTGGAGTGTTATGAATAAGGTTTCGTCTGTTGCTTGAATTTAAATAACGTTGTCAAGCTTATTTACTAGACGTTATGGTTATATGGACTTCATTGACATGTTTTATATTTTTTATTTCATCACTTCTGCCTTTACAGAGAAAAAGTATTTGACCCATTATATACATAAGTATGAATTCGTAATTTTACACTATATTTTTAAAACCAGTCTATAAACTTTTTACAAATACTTCTTCACACTTAATTTATACATTTTTATTATTAATCGAAAAAAAACATAGCCTGTATATTCTTAACATTAAACATTTTTTTTCAGTATTCTTTCTTTATTTAGCTCTTCGTTTCAATGATTTAGATAATACTTTTTTTCTATTAATCTGAGGAAAATTTCAAAATGCTTTATCTTCTTTATCACCCGAATTCATTTCAATTGTTCTATCTCGGAAAGGAGCAATGTACTTTTCATGAAGTATATATCGTCGTAGCGTAGGCGAAAATTAATAATGTTAGGTACTCGGTGTTCAATGGCTTTTGCATCGCGAGGATTCACGTTTATAGCTGACGTTCAAAGTTGATGTTAATAATATAGAAAAGATATACGAGGCGGAGACTTTTCAGGCGAGACTGAAGGTCACGTCCTTACACCGCCCCTCAAATGAGTCCGTCAATGTCAGGCAATATCACTGATACAATTGTTCAGCCTGCAACATCGGTCCCTTGTACCGAAAATGTACGTTCGTCAGATCATACTCCCTGAGAATGACTTTTCATTCGATTTTGCACGACTTTATAATAAAGAAAAGCCTGTTGAGAGACAGTCTTTTTTATCTTTTCAAAATTCAAAGAATGAAGATTTATTTAATACAAGCTTTTTATATGGTTCTCTAAAACCGATTTTTATTTTCGATAAAAATCTGGTTTTGTTACAGACAAATCATGATCCAATCGAATGTCATAGAAATTACGAGTAGATATAATTATAAAATTAGTAGTAATTTTATCTATTAGAGCTGTCACAAGTCGATCATATAATTGTTTATTTTTATTTTAAAAGCTTATTAGAGTGAACCGTAGTCACCGTTTCCTTTTTTTATTATTTCTTTAACATTTGATATACTCTTGAGTACTTCAAAGTGTTGGTTTAGGCTCTTCAGAATTGTTAAAATCTCTTATAGAAAATGACAGCGACAATGACTATAAAAACACAAATAGATTGTAATTTGTTAATTGTGTTAAAAGTATTTCTATTTCTGCTTTTGGAAAATCTGTGATAAAAAAATAGTTGATCTTGAAAATATAGTTTAGGTTCTGTGGATAAATATAAACAGGACTATAAAAAATGAATTTCTCGTCCTTTCACAATCCATAGATTTACGAAGATCCTCAGCGTGCTAGGTGCAGAAAAATCTGTTAATTCGTAACTGAATTATGCACATATTTCTTTCATAACAGTGATCAGAACTAAAACCATTTTATTTTAAAATAGTTTCAATATTTCTTAAGCAGTTTAAGGATTTCTTTTGTAGTGAATTCGGAGTTCTTTTAATAATGTTTTTAAACGATATTTCATATTCATCTAAGTTTCGTTCTCTTATAATTATTAGTTGTTTGTGTTTTTGATATTCGTACTCATTTTTAAAATAAAAAAAATATATTTTTAAATACGTTATAATGCTTAATTACATAATATATGATTATGGAACTGTAAATGTTTTTTTTTCAATCAGCTGCATGTCATATTTACAGTTATTAATTATGTACATTATATTATTTTTTGTAATATAATTACATAATTTTCCTTTTCGAATGGCATTTAGTTCATTTACAGGTTTTATCAATACGTGACGAATTTCTTGTATGCTTTTTATTTAACGCTTAATTAACCTTTACTCTTATCAATCTAGGAAATAGGTCGTGTTAAATAAATTTTATGAATAACAGTTGTACTTGTTTATATATATATATATAATGTATGTATGTATTTATATGTATATTCATTGAAAGGTTAAAAAATAGGATCGTAGCACGGTCATTGATCGTGTAATGTATTTCAAAATGATTGTTGTAATCGGTTGGCAATATTTTTTCTTATATTGAATTGTAAACATAATAGCAATTGAACTGTATGTGTATTCGTAATATTTATCTGAAACGAAACACAAAATCGTGACTTTGTTGTAATCAGTTGTGATCTGTTATACCGTTGTACAGTGTAATTTTCAATATTTCTCTTCTAAAGTATTTTTAGCTGGAAATGAACGTTAAGAATTTGTGATAACAAATAAACATTTTTATATAAGGAACAGCGTATGTGTTCGACATATTGACACATATATTTTAAAAAGCATCGCCGTTACTTTTATATGAATTTCAATGACTGAACTCTTATTTATTCACTTTCTATAAACATATCAATGATCTTTGAAATCGGTCTCAGTGAATAACGCAGGCAGACAAATGGAACAACAGACGTTAATAAATCCTTAAGTACAAAACGTAGACGACTGGTGCAATTTTCAGAACACACCTCATATTGTACAATACGTTCTTAGACTGTATCATATCTTTAAATTAGATCATATGATATCCTTTAGCGTACAAAATCGTAACCGCCCATACTTGCATACGCTCACCTTATATGCTTCGAATTATTGTGGGAGGTCCTGATATAAATACGCAATGTTTTCCAAAACGTGGGCGTTATACAGACCGTTAATTAATCGGACCATACTAAATCACTACCTGAATGCACGCTCGATTATCTACAAATTTACATGATCGTTTTGCAATATGCGTCCTTTAAGGAGTCGATTTTATGATCTTTTCTGTGTTTGAAGACGATGTCACATTGTAATCATTTATATTATTGTGACATCGTTTAATTTCCATATATATGATTCGTTATATCAGAAAGAAAATTACCGACAGGCAACGCGTGCTCATTAAATTATTTTATTTTTGTGTCATTTTACATTATTACTCATATATATATATATATATATATATATATATATATATATATATATATATATATATATATTCAAATCATTTAATTAATATACAATAATACAAAATAAATATTTTTTTTCTTAAGTGAAAGTCAGATAAAAAACTTGAAAAACAATAAAACCTCTTATATTTAATTGAATTTTCTTACACATATAATGGAATACATCAAAGAGAAAAGATTAAATACTTAAACAAATATTTTAATTTTGTGTTTTAATTGTGCATTGAGTAGATATATCTTTATTAATATGCAAATAAATTCGACACTAACAAACCTGTTTACAAACTATTAGCGCCTGTAAGCCAATTAGTGTCATAATAATGTCTAAATTAATAATCTATATGTTACAAGTTTTGTGTTACAACTTATCATAATATACCATATATTTTACAATACCTATTTAGTCGTTTAGTGAAACTATGTATAATCGATTCATTCGTTTCATTATTATATGAGAGTTGTCATTTGCACGATTTCTTTATTCAAATCATCTTAGTAAATGGTTAGTCATATTATATATATATATATATATATATATATATATATATATATATATATTGATTAAATAACTTATATTATTAATTTGTATGTAATGTGTTTCGGAAATAGAAGAACATTTTAAGCTTTTACTTTAAGTTTAATTAACGCTCTGTATTTCAATAATCGAATACGAAAAAAATGTTATAATAAAATATTAAAGCGTGCTTATTGCATATTCAAATAAAAAAATATATTTATACTCTAAATAAAAAAAAAACATTCTGTATCTTTTTAAAAAAGTACCGCAGACAACCTATATACACTTTTTAATTCATTTTTCATTCTTGAATTTAAGTAATGGTTTGTGGATCCCTTTGTAAATGTTTGTGAATGTACTTTAATTCTTTTCTTAAAAAATATACTTGTATATATTCTTCAAGAGATGTAAATAGAAAAAAATCAGAAACAGTTAAATTATGAATCATTAAAAATGTATGTATTGTAATCAGTCCAAGTGATCTCACAAGGTCTATGTCGAATCAAAGTATTTCAAAGTGTTTCAGATAACGAATAATCCAATTATTTACTCAACAATACTTGTAATAAAACGTTGAAATACTTCATTTCTGTACGAACGTTTACGACCAAAATACAATACTGAACTCGACGAATTCGATTATTAATTTAACTCACATTCGTTTTCTTAACGGCTATTTTACTTTATTAATATCCATAAATTTCAACTATTATAAATATAAATTAATTTCAATGCCTTACAGAACGGCCATTAATGTGCCAGTAAATAAATGAAAATCCGTCACAAGCAACATAATGTTAACTATTGAAGTAATTATTATTGTACATAAGATGGGAGGGTAGAAACTCAGAAATATTATACAGTACTGACTTCAGGACAGGTCTTGTATATTTCAGAATAATTAAATTGAATTTATATCATCGTTTCGTGGTATAACGATGGCAGTCAAACGTATAAATAGTTTCAGAGCATTTATTCACTTTGTTGTGTTTATGGTAAATAGGGCTTATATATTAATTTATTGGTACTTAATAGAATAAAATTAACGGACACTAATGTCGTAAATTAAATATATCATTTATGTGTAGTACAGCCCGTACGCTCGATTAATATTTCTTGTAAGATGTCTTCTACGATAAAAAATATACTAATAAATATTTTTTTCGAAATTATTACACATAAAATTCAATATTTGATTTAGGAAAGTATACGGTTTCATGCTAGAGGAATGTATATGAAACATGCATATTATTTTTAAAAATGTATACATTGTAGAGTTTGCATGCTGTAAAGAGATGAAATTCCTTTGCATGTTTTCGTTTTGTAACAGAGACACGCAAAGAATATTTACATCAGTTTTTGCACGTCAGTTATTAACCGCTATAAATAGTCACTTTAAATAGACATGAAATAAACTATTTATAAAACTCAATTTGTACACATAGAACGAGTATTTAACTTGCTATTTATGCATGCACATAAATGAAAAATGTATATATTTGTTTTACAAGAAAAAAACGTAATTGTTTAATGTACTATGCTTCGTTTCACATATTACTATAAAAAATGAATTAAGGAATTGTGCATTAATAAGTTTAATTAAATTAGATAATATAAAAATAGAAAGTGAAAGATTGACCCAGACAAATATGATTAAATAACCGATACTTTCAAAATCATCCTTAATTTATTAAGTCAGTCTCATTCCAACGATCATGTAAATGCCAGCTGTTTTTTTTTTAGAAATAATTATCGTCATACAGTATTTTTTAATATAAAATCACTAATTTAATCACAAGTTAAATCTTTTTTTTTAGATTAAATCTTAAGAACAGTTGAGATTTTATTACAACAAATTAAAATATAGTAATCATATACTGATATCAAAAATTATGCAAGTAATAAACAGTGGATCAGATCAAATAATAGTAGTTTCAATCCATTCTTGTAGAGTATATATTTTTTTATTGAAAACTTATACTTTTCGAGTAAAAAAATGTTTAATTAAACTCTAAGTTAATAATCTAAAAAATATACTTTAACATAAGAATAATAAATAACGATTTTACATGTTACATTTTAGATTATTAAGATATACTTCAGAGATAAATTATTGTTTATTTATTCGTGTGTTAATAAATTATGTTACATAATTCGCACGTAATTCAGATGTAAATTTATTAAACAAATTCATATGAAAATGTTCTTTATATAGACTAGTCCGGTATTTAGTTTAGATGGTTATAACCAAGCAGTCAATTTGATCAATTATTGATGAATTTTTGATAAATAATTTGTGATAATTAGGAAGTATTTTCAGATTTTGTATTCAAAACGTTTTAGAACAGTAAGAAAAAATATTGTCACTTGAGAAAACAAACGTAGAATTCTTTATCAGGTGGACAAAACAGCACAACTCAAAAATTGCATTTTTTTAAAAATCAGAAGCTTTCAAAAACATGCTTTACATTCATTAAAAAATATAATTGTTGTAGTCACGATGTAGTTCTATCACTATTTCTAAATTCCATTTCACAGATAATTTTTTCACTCCACTCCATTTAACATAAAAAAATATTCTTATCAAAAATGTTCAACAACTGATTATTGATAATTTTTGAATGTTATTGCTGTGCATTTTTTATGGTCGTACTTTTATTTTCTTATCCCTGAGGAACAGAAAAATCTGATTAGTTATTGCTTAGAAAACAGCTATTCTTTACAGAAAGATTAAATATTTGAATGTTATTACCGTATGCCAACCAAGTTTTTATTATAATTAGAATATTTTTAGTTCACCTGTAATCATTTTCATATGTAAGTAGAAAAGATTTAACACGTTTTTGAAAATATTTTTAGTTATTTTCATATTCAGCTTTTGTCTTTTCATATATTACAATAAAAATAAATTTTGTTATCGATTAAGTTAGGTTTAATTTAAGAAATTAGAAAGATTTCGTTATTTATTTCTCTTTTTTGAATCATATCTCTGCATTCATATAAAAATAATTCGAGTATTATTATATTTTGTTAAAAAAATTTAAGAAATTTTAGTACAATATAATTTTCGACACTGTAGTTAAAATTCACATTCACAAATACATTTTCGATTCTTTCATAAACCATATAAATTTTTCTGATCAAAAATGTTCAGTAATTGTTAATGGACGATTTTTGATTCTTTCTTATGCAAATTTCAATGAAGATAGCATCATCCTCAAAGCGCTTAAAAAATTTACTCAGGTTTATCTGTACTTAAGCGCTTTGAGAATGATGGCATCTCCATAGAAATGTTTCTAATAGCACACAATAATATACCTGAGTTTGGTATATTTCTTCATAACAGTAAAATGTGCAACTATTTGTCTATAATGGCAAATTTCTTGCTACTATGAAGTTGAAATATTTTTTTTAAAAAATAAACGTCAGTCATATTCTGTTTACAAATAAATTAATAAATATTTTCTGTAAATAAAATTTCAAGTAAGAAAATTATTTTGTAACAATTGTATGGAAAATGAAAATATTTGCTCATATTAAATATTTGTTTATTTATTTTTACTTCATAATTGATAAATAAGTCATATCAGCTTTATAAATATGTTAGAAAAAAACATAAAAGCGATTATAATCTGAAATTTATTTGTCGTATAAAAATTCAAATAAATGACAACGTATTTCCTTACCGTATTAAAAGAAGCTTATTCCAAGTTGTCATTTTATGTGATAAATATAAATAATATAGTTGGAAAGTGAAAATTGTAACGTAGGAAAAAAATGAAATATAAGAAAACATCAACGGGAAAAATGTTTGTATTTTATTTCACCAATTACTTGTCTTTTATTATAAAACTTCACCGTCATTCACAAAACATTTGTTTACCGTTCTTTTACACAAAGCCTCTTACATAACCGTAATTCGGAATTTTCCGAAAGCAAAACTTGCGCTCCATAGCTTAAAATTATAATGGACGTGTTTTATCTGTTTTCACTAAAAAGATAAACAAACAACATAACTCGATTGTTGCAAAAATGACGAATAATAGATGCGTTAAACGCGTTAATTCTGTAAAAGATTCGATCGTTCGCACGGAGCCTCGTGTCCAACACACGATGTACAGTGACGTTCCCGAGTTTTTGCATACGCAAACATCGAAATCGCATTAAGTCTGTTTTGTATTTGTCAGTGCTTCTTGTCATTCAACATCGACCTGTGTGAACAAAAAATACAAAAAAAAGTTTATTTTTTGCCATTATGTGAATTATTTGGTTTCGGAACAGCTGTGCAATACCAGGCTGCTTCGATTTATTCATTCGTCCGCTTCTGATTTCAAGCAGGGTCTATTAAAAACAAACATTAAAATTGCAATGTGCTATGCAGCCGATTTTCTAATTATAATGATTTATACGAATGTTCATAATAGGGGAAATTGTATTGTTTGCGCTTTATTTTTTCCTTTTTGAAGCAGATTATTAATTCATAAAATGAAGTGTGAATTTTATATATATATATATATATATATATATATATATATATATATATATATATATATATGTATATATTAATTGTAATAATCATTTATGAAGTATTGAAAAGAACATTTTTCTGTGAACTTCTTTATTTTTTTAAAAAAAATGTCTATTAAGGTAGTAACACAGTAATGAACTTCAATTTCAGTATCACACTGATATAACTTGGATAACTATGTAAAATGTATTTTTTTTATTAAAACAGTTCTAATGACAAAACTGAGAAGTCGGAAACAGCAACGATGAAATTTGTGTAACTTTTCTATTTCGGATGTCAATCTAAACTTTGGCATCTGAACTGAAAATTTTAAATAAAAAACACCAGTTTATTTATTAGTTTCTACAATAAGTCGACAGTTTAAATCTCATTCGTATGGTTTTACAATTTTTTCAGATTGCTGTCTTGTCTTTTTTGGCAAGAAGTTTCAAAAAGTCGATGGTGTATTTGTTTAAATTCATTTTTCTTATTTCATCTTTGATTTCAGCGCAATTTTAATTCTTTTAACTTTTTGTAAATTATTACTAACAAAAAAATTATTCAAAATATCAGTTGATTTATTTCATCATTTATTTTCATCAGTTATGACTGAAAAATTAACACTGTCGAATTTTGCGTTATATTTGCACCCAAATTTGCAAATTTAGGCGTCAATGCAACTTTTATCAACATTAAAATGAAAATTACGCAGATCCTCTCATTATGTTTCTAGTTATAATCTGAAATACTTTTGATAAATGAATGAAGCTTTAAAATATCATAATTGCTTTGAGATTAACTTTTTGAACATAACATATTTTTTCTGGTAACTGACAAATTTGCAATTTTTATTTTGTTTACGATAAAAGAATGTCCAATTAATCAAAAAATATTGGTTAAAAAAAATTAGCAACCATTCCCCTTCCCCGACTTTAAAGGGTTAAAATGACACTTACTCATCATTTTCTACTAAATACTAAAACTAGGTCTAGTCACTTAGTGGGTTTTGTGTACTACTAGATTTAACCGTGCTTATTGAAATTATTAAAAATGATTTCATAAGTAGGATTAGATCTGGTGGTACATGAAGTACTATTAACTATTGAAACATAGTTACAATATTTAGAGAAAGGTTATGAATATAATTTAAAATACGTTAAAATATTTTAATGCAATACGCATTTCAAAGACATTGTGACCATTTTCAAAGTTTGGACACAGAACGTACTGATGACAAATTCGTCAATATCTTCAGGATCTACCATATTTCAATGCATCTTTCAATAAAAGAATTGATTACCTTGAACCCTAATGAATTTCTCTTAATGAGTTTCTATCTCGAACAATTTTAAAATAACATAAATTAAATAAGTATTAAATTTATGTTGCTCAAAAAAAGTGAAATAATTTTTTTGTCATTTCTATTTTTATATTTACTTAATTCACATTATTTAAAAACAGTGAATTAACATAATGTGTATTCATTTTTATAATAAATTACAATATTTTTCAGATTTAAAACGGTCTAAGTATTTTCGAATATAATTAATATGTTTTAACTAAATTAAAGTGTGTTTAAAAGTAATAAATTCAAAAAAGTACTCATTAAAATGAATCGTCCATCTGTTGAATCACATCAGACTGTTTTAAAGTCATTCTAAAAAAAATTAATTTGGTCGATAAAATCAATTATCAATGACCTCTGAATGATGTTCATAACGTATAGCATAAATCATTTATCAAACATTTATGAACTTACTAACCTTCAATCGAAAATAAAGGTTTCCAGCTGGTTTATATGAATGCATTTTTTTCCCGTTAACGAAAATAAACATGAACTTGAACGTGACGTATCGCAAGGTCGCCATCGTACGGTTTTTTTTCTTATTCGTACGAAATACGCTTATGGTTATCTCAAGTATAATCTGATCGTAATACTTTTTTCTATAAGTCGAAATTAGGTTTTGAGTCACAATTATAGGTTAATTTATACATCTTAGCAATCGTGCAATTTCCAACAGAGTAATATATCTTTTGTAGTTTATTATGAAACAAACTCGTTGTGTGAAAATTATGTGTTGTTAACACACTATCCAATAAATTGTTTCGTTGTGTGTAAACGAACAAGTAACTAACCGACTGAAATGCCCACTTAAATGAATGAAGAATTTAATTAAACGAATTTATTACATGATACCTGTCTTTTGTGAATATTTTGTAATAAATATCTTATGTCAAAAAAAATGTATATTTGCACTACCGTTCTCATATGTATTTGTTCGTATGCAAATTTTATATTTGAATCATCAGGAAAATATTAGAAATTAAACGTTTTCAGCAATATTTTATATTATATTTTAAATGCTAAGCGGTATATCATTTAATATTCATTCATTTTACTCTTTAATTATTAAAAAACTATTGCACAATATGTTTGTAATTTTTTATTCAATTTTCAGTGTTTCGCTGAATATTTTAAGGCACTGAATATTTTATCATTACTTGTTGTGCCCAAAATTAAATTGTGGCTTTTGTGTGAATATTGAATTTAAATAGATTTTCAATATATATTTGTATTTAATTTTCCCGTCATATTCGAAAAAAGTCATGTTTAATGTTTTATGAAAACTGAATCCTCATTGATATAGGAATAACTTTCCTTAAATAAATTATTTTTTAAAAAAATACGCATTTTTACTTCACATACAATACATTTTCTTTCAAAATATTCAACAATTGATTACAGCTAATTGTTAGCCGTCTATGCGCATTTCAGTTCGATTCAATCATCTTCAAAGAACACATCCTCTGAAAAACTTACTTTTTGGTATCTGAGGAGTGAATTATAAAAGTTGATTTAGCAACTGTGTCAAAAATATAACTATGACATTTATATGGTTGTAGCATGCTTAGAAATGTCATATATTAGTGGTCTTCAAACTTTGTTGACTCACAGAACCTATAAAATTATAATTTTTTTTACCGAACCCCTACCATTCCCAGAAGATGCGTATCCCACACGTTTCGAAAACCAGCCATCTTACACGACCAAATTTTATTATTTACATCTGATTGAGCGGGATGGTATTGTGTACTTATAAATACAGTTTTACTGCATTATAATAGGTATTTATAGAAAGAAAAGAAATTATTAAATATAATATAAAAAAATATATTTTAATGAAGTTATATAAAAAAATGAAAAACTGAAATAACAGAAATGGAAAAACTGAAGGTTTTTTTTATTTATAACGGTGTTTGAATGTACGTCATAAAATCAAAATAGTGAATATTTAACGCAACGTGCTTATATAAATGCACGGCTATTTCCATCTACAACTTTTAGCATAGACAAATAATATTTCAAACTGACTAAAACGCCACGTATTTCCATAAAACAAATATATAAAGTTTCATCTTTACGTATGTATGAGTGACATTAACAAGTCAATTGACTTATTTATGTGAGCAAATACGATAGTGCACATCTGCAAACAGGATGTGCTTATACACGAAAAAAAAATATTGAAATACATTTAGTAATTAACATATCAAATTACACGGCGTTGCATAAACGTGAAAACTTCTATGTTCTCGAACATATCAGGTGCAAGCGGCGGTATATGTGGATATATTGCAATGTACGTTTTGCTTGACACAGGTGTTGCACAGTCTGTAATAAATCCTAACCTCATTTCATTATATCACAAGCAACAGTCGAAACGCAAGTACATTGTACGTTAATGGAGGAAAATGCTTGTAGAGTGGTGTAACGTCCAGTACGTTGAAGCGGCACGTTGTTAAGCGCTTCAACGGAATACTTCAAAATGCTTTATTTGTTCGTAATTTAAGTTGTTTGTCTCATGTACTTGGCTCTGAAATATTGTTCGTGTCAACTTGAAAATAATTCGATAATATTTATGGTGTTTATTTCTGATAATACTTTTACAGTTACATATATTGCTTGAACGAAGCTAAACCGGTCATGAAAAATACAGATTCATTATGTATATAAATTCAACATTTGCATTAGAATCTGAAATACTTATTTAAATCAATATAATTTAATGATTTCATATGTAAATAAATGATTTTCGTTCAAAAAAACTTCATCAATTAATAGAAATACTTGTTTTTTATGAAACATTGAAAATTCTAATACATCCGCAATTACAGTCAGAAAATTAAAAAAAGAAACGTATTTAAAGAGGCGTTAATTTTAAAACCTAGAACTTACATCATTAGAATTTTATTTATTTAATGTATTCCGCAAGATAGTTAATCGAAATTGATGAGTTCCATTCTTAAAATTTTAAAAAAATATTACAAATATAATATCTACATTTGTTACTCGTAATTATAAATTTCTAACATCATTTGCAATTATTTGCTATGGATAATAAATAAAATTGTCTATTCTTATATTAAAATAAAAAAATGTTTTGTATTTCTTATCATCAATTTCCGATTAATATTATGTTTATAACTCGATAGACACATTTATTGCTTTTCACTGCAATAGTTTCAAATTAAATACTTTTATTCATTTTTTACTAAAGCAATTAAACGATGCGGTTAATATTTTTAAATTGCGATAATGAACATCTATAAAATTCGTACAATAAATTATATTAGTTCATTAAAAGTGTTCATGCTACTGTGACAACAAAACAAGAATAAAATTTATGTAGAAAATGTATTAAAGGTAAGAGAATGTAAAAAAATCGTTTTAAAAATTATATAATGAGAAGTTTAGCCTTGAAAAAGAGAATATTTGAGTTATAGATATAAAAATTAGATAATTATATTTTATAGATTTAAATAAAAGATAATCATTATCAAATATATGATGTTCATGGATAATAATAAATCCTTGTGATTGAAAATTAGAATTTCGTAGAAAGTAATAATAAATATAAATGTGATTACTTAAGTAAACAAATCTATAAAAAAGGAAATCTATATGTTGTATAAATATCATTTTTTATTAATTTCAATCTGAAGTGTATCCTTAAATGGTTTTGATTAAGAAAACAATAATTCTAAAATGAAAAAATGTAATTTATTCCTGTCTTAAAGATCAGTTGTTCACTTATCAGTTATTTATATATTTTTTTTAAATAAACAGTCGTGAATAGCTTGGATCTAACAAAAGTATAAGATAAAATAATACGTTTCTGCTTAATAAAAAAATATATAAACGTACTGAATAAAAACATCCCAATAAAATAAAACATACTAGAGAATGTTTGTTAAATATAACTCTGGTTTAATTGGAAGAGAAAACAGTTGGATATATTTAAAATCTGGAAAACGTATCGATCTGTTTATGTTGTAAACAACATATAAATTATCGCTTAACTGATTTTGATACCAGGTTTAAGAAATCAAAGCATTCACACATGTACTGTTGATGATTTACAAACCGTATACATTGTTTTAATTAATGTTGCGATTTAATTAAATCTTTACGAGCGAACAAATGTTATGAAACAACATAAAAGATCATCCGAGTAATATATTTCAGTTTTATGTTATTGTAACAGATGCAGGTGTTAATAAGAATATCAACAAGGTTGACCAACCGATTACATATGTTACTCGTCAAGTTGATATCCACCTACACGTGTTAAAACCGTAATATTTCACACTTGGTAAAGACATTTACTCGAAACAAAAACAACATTTAATACTCATAACTCGATGTTCATATTAAAATGTTGCGAATGGAATTCTTTTTATCTCTGATCAGTTTGACATGCATAACGAATTACATGGATGAGAGTGAACAGTTCATATTTTTCTAGTTTCTCTCAATTCATTCACGCGACATATTTATTTTTAGCTTTTTGAAGATAAATTACACATTTTATGAATTAAGAAATTCTTGGATAACATTATTTATAAATATTTTTTTTGTAACATATTTCTTGTCTCAGATAATATCAAAATAATCATAAAACATAGTAATGCATTTATCGTGTACAAAATTATAAGCAATAAATTTCCCTATAAATAACAAACACTGTTCATATTTTGTTCTAATAGTAAAAGGGAATAATTTTAAATATTAAAAACATAAAAAAGCGTACATTCGGTAGTAAATGGATGTTATTTTACTTCAAAAATATAAAACCATTCTTATGAGATCAGATAAAAAGTTATAGTCTAAATATGAAAATCGTAACATATTCATAAACAGTTATCTCATATCACACATTTATTTTTACTGTATTGTAAAATGTTTTCCTAGTATGATTATACAAAGGATATGTAACAATTATGTTTCTTACAAAATAAAAACTTTTTTGTCAATTTGACAAATTTTCGAAACAACAAGATAAAACGATTTTAAAAAAAATCAGAAGTACTGACTAATTACCTGATCAAAAACTGCAGTGTTGTTCAAGTCATATCTCATTAAAAGATAATTATTTCCACAATTTCCAATAATTGTTGTCAGCAATAATATCTGTTACAGACTCAGTGCGTGCGAAAATTTTAGTCTTTCTCAGTTCTAGAACAATTATTTAAAATTCAAATAAATTACTGCCTTTTTGTGTTTTTGAAGGTTTTGAATCGAAATCTATGAAACCTCATATGTCATGATTTAATACTTCACACATAACTTCACAAAATAGTAATGAACACAACAAGCGACACACATTCGACTTCCATTCAGTACGAGTTCTAACAAGAGAAAAAAATCCATTAACCTTTTCAATACGACTTTTCTTGTTTTGATTAATTACAGTAAATGGTAATTAATTGCATTAAGAGGTAGTTAAAGTTGGCCAAAATTATTGTCCAAGAATTTTCCGACATCTTGGCTAAAAGATTTAGTCCGGGGAAGGTTTGGCTTATCAGTATTTTATAGTCTGTTCACTATGTAAAGTATTTCCCTGCCAGGAATTTTTGAAAATCGGTGGGATATATGTATCCCATTACTAACGAAATGCTAAAAACATGAGAATCAATTAATACTATCCTTGGCGAAGGCGATGTGTCCTACAATACTTGCAAATATTGGTTTCGACAATTTAAAGATAGGAGTGAAGAGGGTTATAGAAAGAAAAGGAAACTATTTTGAAGGTTGAAATGTACTTTAAATATAAAAATAAACCGAAAACTTGTCAAAAAAAGACAAAACTTGTACACACAAATTAAATATGAATTATATTTTAAAATACTTCAAGAAAAAGCGTTGTGAAATAAAATTAAAATTACATTGAAATTCTCATTTTGAAAGATATTTCTTTTCGCTATTAAAAACATGTAAAATTTCTTTTACATCAACATCTAACTAACATACCTACCCTAGAAAATATTTTTGTATTTATAAATAGAAAATAAACTGGACTATGCAAATAAAGCGAGTATTCAACAATTTCCAACCACGCATATTTTTTCTAATGAAAACAATATACTAATAAATAACAATATTGTCTTTCTGCAAAAATCTTTTCATTGACACTCTAAATTATACATTAAATAATTTCGTTTAAATATGTTAACCATTACAATATGTGTACAATTTATGAAGTAAAGTTCTTCAAGAAAGTCAGTACACACAATTAACATCTTGTTTGATTATCGTCTACTCAGACTTGCATTTGAATAATTCTTTTCTTACAATATGATTAAAAGATGAATAAGTAATTTTACGCTTAATATACACAGCCAGATGTGTATATATACATATATATATATATATATATATATATATATATATATATATATATATATATATATATATATATATATATATTATCATCTCCACGTGTAACATTCGATTGTTACATATTGTTTTTCTTGTATTATGTGCATCCGCTGACCTTATTTGCATCATGATCTAATATACATTTAAAATAAGCTGTTGAATTTTCTATTCATACCATTTGTATCAATCAATAATTTAACATACATTGGCACTGTTTCAGAACGTCATCCGACCAATTTGAATATAGATTTAACTTCACAGGAAAGAATAACCGTTTAAAATGACACGTGGTAAACATGAGCGTGTTATATTATCCGTGCAGGTACATGCATTTTGCAAACGCTGATAATCAAATAAATAAATTTAATATTCCCTCAAATCTGAATTTCATACCGTGGTTGCTTTGGTACATAATACAGCCTTTCACAAACTCTTGAATAATTTATCACGGTCACTGTACCTACGGTGCGCATACATTTTTTGCATATTCAGCTTTGAAGTTCGTGATTTCAGATTAGCAACTAAATGTTTGCAAAGCGTTTTATTTGAAAAATTTGCATGTACTCCAGTATTATTTGTATTTCGTTTTGTATAGAGCTCTTATTTTAACAATGTATTTGTGTGTAGGGTATTTGAAAAAACACACGAGGGGATTTTTTATTTATGAAATATTAATGCTAATTATACATCGGTGGCGAGTTTTTTTCATTCATCTGCTTGTGGTGCGGATTACGAAACTGCGTAGGTGAATTATGAATTAAACAGCTTAAAGTATTAGGTATTTTATATAGGAAACGCTCTTTATTTTATTTACGAAAGGAATTAATATTTGTAATGCCCTATCCTTCAGCTGTTTCTATTGTTTATTTCCATTAATCCAGGTAACAAAATATATTTTATATATTTTATCTTTTTAAAGAACGTTTGAAAATAATTATACGTTTATATTCATTTTAATGTGAAAAATTAATGCCTAAATTGACACAGAAACATTTAAAGAGTGTATAAATAAAAATAGATAAATTTTATTAAATCGTATAAATGGTATATATATATATATATATATATAAATGAAAAAATTAAAATAAAATTAATATAGTTTTTTAAAAGTTTATTTCTAGTTGCTTAAAAAGAATTTCATCAAGTCCTCTAAAAAATATGTTCTAGTATTGTAACAGTCAAAATACTTCATATTATTATCTTTAAAATAGTTACCAAAACCCAATTATGATCTAAAAATTACATTATAGATGCGAAAAGTTAAGGTTACTGAGAGGGAATAATAAGATATTTTATATATAAGACCAGACCAAACATTAAAAATCATAATCTTATAATTGGATTTAGAATCATTCACTCAATTTCGCCCTTTTTATAAAAATGTCATTCTATTTACAAAAATCATATGAAGTAGTAGTCATACTTTTGAATTCCTGCGTTTCTTTTAAATGCAGTTCTTCAGAAAGGGGCTATGGCTGGAAATGTGCGGCAGTTGGTAGTTTTATAGACAAAAAAATAATCATTTCTAACTGAATAATTAATCCTATGCAGACATACTATCATTGTTACATGAAATGCAATATTGATTGGTTATTTGGAATTTAAAGGCGCGTCGACAACTATAAATCCAATGTTATAATATTGTATTTTTATAATAAAAATTAATATGGTATAATTTTTCGATTTAAAAATGTCAGGTTAGATATACATTTATTGGGATGATGTGCAATTCGCAATCTAGTCGATAATAACTGTTTAAAAAAATTTTGTAAGAAAAATTGGCCACTCCTGTTATGTATTATATATTTAAATATTTCAACATCATTATTCTAGCAGTAATTTCGATCAGAAATTTTGTCATCTGTTTTATGATTCATAACATAATCTTATTTGATTGATTCTTTTCAAATACTTTCTGTTTTAAGATTTAAAACTTACTACCAAACTCACTTTAAACATTTTTTTTAATTCTATAAAAAACGACAATTTTATTTATATAATTTTATTTGTTTCAGATTTTCCGAAGATAAAGGAAAACAATACAAGATTAGGATTAATTTATTTTTCTTTATGTGATAATTTATATAAAATAATGTTTGTCAGCTTCAATTGTGATATTAATTTTCGAAACCTAAATGTAATCCAACTCACAAATATTACATAAACATTTTTTTAATGTGTATATTATTTAATTAACATATTGTGTTAATGAACCAATGCAAGTAGTGTGATAATGAAATATAATAAACGTGCGTGTCAGTGACAATAGAATCGTTAAAGTTTTTCCAAAATGATGAGATCACTCGTGGTGTACGTGATGACTGTGTGGTTGATCGCAGTGTGCGTTATATGCGTGACGTCACGACGTACAGATCAATTATCACCAGAATTTTCCGATGACATATTTGTCTCGCAACGGCGGTCTTCAGTGAAAGCTCGGAAAGGTACTTTTCTACCGTTATTGCCGAAACAAGACAGAAAACCGAATATTATATTGATTTTGACGGATGATCAAGATGTGGAATTAGGTGAGTATTCAGATAATAGACACACACACACACATATATATATATATATATATATATATATATATAATTTGAAGAAAAACATGCTTTCATTTTAACATCCAACTTAAAAAAAGCATATGTATATGTCATAATTTTTGTTAGATGTAAGTAAAAACAGTGTTTATAAGATGGTAAATATATACCAATATAGTTCTAGGACTGAGCTAAATCACATTCACAAATGAATTTTTTTCTTACACCACAATCCACAAATAAATGTTTTATGGTCAAAAACTTCAATAAATGATTATTGATCAATTTTGATTATTATAATATATATATATATATATATATATATATATATATACATTTTTATAGTGACTTCATCCTCTGAGCGATATAGAAAAAATTGAATCTAATATTTGGAGTGAAAGAAAAATTCATTTGTGAAAATAAGTATCCGTTTAATGAGATCATTTCTGAAAAAAGTACCTTTTATAAATATTATGGAATGAGACGATTAGTTTCATAATCGTGCAAGGATAATATTTCCATTGATGATACATTACTTCACTGTTAATTTTCGAAAAGTTAATTCAATAAAACCCACAAATTTCGATAATCATAATACTTTCGAAAAATCATGTTTGTGGTTAAAATATTAAGTATGTGTAAAAAATAATCTACTATTGCTTCAAATTTCAATTGAGTTGAATGTAACTGAACCTGTTAACAGTAAACCAATGTGTTGCCAGCTGATTAATTTCACACACGATTGTCACACATGCATGTCATGACATTTTGCAGTGTCAATAAAATTACATCAATATTCAATAACTGATATTTAAAGAGTGATATGTTTTAATTTTACTTCGTTCAATCCTGATCCTCGTTCTTCTTATATCTTCAATTCGTTTTTTGTACCTCCCTCTCTATGTTTTTATGTTCTTATCATTTTTCGGCAATAAAAGAGCTCGATATAAAATATTTCTATTTGTTTTCTGTGAGAAGAGAGAAAAAAGAAAATAATAAGAATTGTCAAAACTGTTTCGAATACATACAATTTGAAATACTTGTAAATAATCTATAAATTCGTTATATTTTTATAAAAGTCAATATTTTTAATCATATACTTTGTAGACCACAAAAAAAAACAATAAAAAGATAGTTTCTTTGGTTCAGCATTACTCCGAATGATATCTAGACGTTTATAGTAAATAAAATTGAGATAAAAACATAAACGAATGTATATATTCGCCTCTTGTATCACTGATATTTAACAAGTGTATTAAAAAAGAATCCTTCTGGAAACAAACAGGCTCGCTGAATTTCATGAAGAACACACTTCGTACGGTGCGAGATGGCGGAGCTGAGTTTCGTCACGCCTACGTTACAACGCCGATGTGTTGTCCGTCACGATCGTCCTTGTTGACCGGCATGTATGTGCATAACCATCACGTGTTTACAAATAACGACAATTGCTCCAGCACCGAATGGCAAACTACTCATGAAACCCGCACATTTGCAACGTACCTGTCCAACGCTGGTTACCGCACAGGTCAGTACTATAATGAACTAAAACATACCTCATCACATATGTACATTCACACACACACATATATATATATATATATATATATATATATATATATATATATATATGCATACATGTTCTAATTAGATTTACGTCCATACAAAAACCAGTCATTCAAGAATACTTGAACTATAAACAAAAATAATTGTTAAAATTGCAACTTTTGTACACAATAAAGTTCCGTCACTGGTTAAATTCATTTTCACGAATGAATTTTCTTTCATTCCACAAAATATAGCATTTTATTAAAATTCACTTAAAAATAAAGAACCCTATGATAAATGATAAAATACATTAGTTCTGGTATGATATCATTAATTTCAGGAATTATTTTTGATTAATTTTCTTTTCAATTCTCACTGAGATATATCATTAACACGAATCACCCAACATAAAATCCATTAAATCTTTTTTTTGTTATCTTGCATGTCGTATTACATGATAAATACCGTTAAACAAGAACTGATTTATTTAATTTGAATTTTCCATGTTAAACCATGGCACATAAATCATTCTACACTACATTCGATTCCTCTAATTCAATTTTGAAACGCTTTCTCCCTTGCATTTGTAAACCATTGATCTAAATAATAATAGGAAGATAAATGTTCTATAAACTAGACATTATACATATACATACATACATATATATATATATATATATATATATATATATATATATATATATATATATATATATATATATATATATACATACATATACAATGTGTGTAGGACAGACAAATGGTATGTTGTCATCTGCCTACGTTCACAGGGCGGACAAGTTGAGGTTCTTTTCATAAAAAGCAGCAATCTTATTTATGATGGATTCTTATGTTCGCCTTTACGTCTTGTTATCTTCATTTATTGATGTATAAGTTTATTATTCAATTAGGTACGAGTCAATGAATAAAATGTTCATTGTTGATTAACTACTTAACAAATTGCACTTATGAATAATGTGTTCAATCTCGTAACGTCGAATATATATGTCAAACATTTACATAATTTATAAAGTCGATGAAATGTTTATTGTATGAATAATGCGATTCTTGGAAATTAACCGTTCCGATTTGAATATTTTCCGCATGTCAAAGAATCCAATCAAATTTACAAGATATCTCTATAGTATCAAATATTTTATACAGTAATACGTGAAATTTGAAACATTTTCAAACTGTCTTTCGTTTAAATTGTATACAGAAGTCAATGTCACTTTATAGTTCTGGTTAAGTTGATTATCATAATAAAAGGTCTTGTGTTCGAGTTATCTCCGAACTACATCACATTTTATTGGGAGAACCGGTCTTTTAATCAAGACATCAAAAACTCGTATAATAAAAATCTAAATAAATACTATGTACATTCAATCTAAAATCTTGCTACTTCTTATTTTCTAATAAACGGAATTTTTGCTTACATTTTATACATATCTATTGTAACTTTTATGTAAGCATAAAATTCTAGCTTCTCATAAAATTCACATTCTGTACACATTTATACAAACAGACATTTAATCAAAAACTATCCATATTTTATGAATTTAGTTATTTTTAGGATCAAGTGTAAGCAATTATGAGCCATTTTCAAAGATTATATAATTTTATATACTACTATTTACAAAAGAATCCGTACACTTTTTGTTTAAGTTTTTATTCTATGCTCAGAATAAATAAATAGAACGTTTTAATCGTGTTCTTTAATTTTGGTAATATATTAAACATTATTATCATAACATTGAAAATTAAAACAATAATACAATATAAAGTAAATTATTATAAAAGCAAATAACACAATGGAACTTTACAATATTGTTCTTAAATTTAACACTCAGTGTACAGTAAAAACAATTTTTCTGTACGTTATAGCCTTGAAGTTGATGGTATCATCATTTAAATGCACATAGCAACAATCAAAAATAAACAATAATTTACTATTAAATATTTTTGATCAAAAAAAATTTTTTTTGAAAAGGAACAAAAATTTATTTGTAAAAATAAGTACAGTCACAGTGCCAAAACAATATTTTTAATTCTCGCACTTAAAATATATAAAAAAGTAACAAATATGAAAACAATTCTATACATTTTTTCTGATTAACTGGTTACTACTATTTTTTATACAATATTTTTTTTAATTTTATTTCGATAATGGATAATACAATAACAAAATCAAACTGTAATAAAAAACATGTTCGTGATTAATTTCGAATTAAGAAAAAAAATTAAATTAGTTGTGTTCGAAGAGTTTTTTTGCTATTTTTAATCGATTGCTAATCTTCACTCTTTTTCTGTATTCATCTTTGTTTCCTGCATTATTCTTGAAAATATTTATTCGGAATTATAGCTTTGGCCTTGGGATTAAAGTAATCTTCACAATAATATTCAATACTTTAATTAAACAATCCGATTTACCGTGAATGAGTTCCGAAGGCGAATTATAATTGAAATGCGCATAAATTGATTAAAACAATAAAAAATATTTAACATTTTTTGGTGTTATGTAGTGATTTATTTATGAAAATATTTCTATCGATCAGTATTTTTTCTTTTAATTTTTAATCCTTGTCGCTTATATATTCCTGTAGTCGCTTAATTTTTTAATTTACGAAAAATATCAAGGAGCAGATATTTCTTCCTATTACTTAATCATTTGGGGAAGCTTTTTTGTATTAGTGCCTCGAAATTATACTCAACATATTCGATTTCTAATATTTGTTCTAGTATTTATTTTCCATAATTTGATCATATCTGTTTATGTACAGCTTACAATATAAATATATGCAGAAATATTTGAAATATGTATGAATATGTATTTATCAGTGGCGCACTCAGGATTTAATCTGGGGGTGGGAGGAGGCAAGTTGAACGGATATTTTTTTTAATGTGAATTCAATAAAATTCATTAAGTGATTATAAAAATTTATTTAAAGAATAAATTCCAGTTTTATTTTTTTTACAAAGCTCTTGAATTGCTTCAGTCATGGTTACATTCATCTCTCTGTGTATATAAGAGAATTTTCACAAAGTGATGTAGTTTTGTTTTCTAGTGTTTTTCTATTTTCGTTTGGAGAGTGCCAGGGCTCTTACACCTCCCTGTCTGCGCCACTGGTTTACATGTGTATATATATATATATATATATATATATATATATATATATATATATGTATATGTATGTGTACACACTGGGTATTTCAAGTATCTTTGCGTTATGTAATTTGAAAAAAATACAATACACCACAGGAATAATATTCAATTGAAATGAAACCGGATTTATATATATATATATATATATATATATATATATATATATATATATATATAAATTGTTCAGCCATCTTTTTCTTAATATTCTGTATTTCGTTATGTTTCTATCTGATTTCATTATCAATGATGACAGATAAAATATATTCTAATTATTTTATAAGGCCAATAAGAATAGAAGATACATATTGATTCATTGACTCCCTCTTACTTATACGTTTAAATTATTATTGTATGTAGGAGACTATTATAGAACGCAAAAATACTTAAAACCCCAATGTATGTGTATATATATATATACATATATATATATACACATACACATATATACATAGTAGAGAAGGAAGGGAAAGAGTAAAAAATAATGAAAGTTTGGAACGTCATGTACGTGAGGTACAATTAAATTAATAACGATCCAGTTAATTTAAACAAATTAGTTTACAATCATCCAAGCACGTATATAATAAAAGTTTATTCACTCGGCGTGGATCAATAACAATTACATGAATCATTCTTATTTACGTATATACAGTCATTGCAGTCACGATAATACAAACACCTATTTTATTTTTATATTGTCATGGGAAAACAAGAACGATGTTCGTATTAAGATGATCGATAACCACTTTTCTTATGAATATACGTATCAGTAGATTAATGAACTGTGTGCTATAAAAATTACCATTCGCACTTCCGTATAAAGAAAAATGTAATCAAGAACTACTTGTACCACATGAAATACTACGAAAACGAAAACAACGTTTCGAAATTCGTAATTATCCATACGAAAAAACTCATTTTAAGTTTACAAAGAACTTGAATAAAATAGTAAAATTATGATCAATAATGTGTTGATATTTTTAAATATTCATGTACTTTTGTACAGATATATAAATATTTCTATAAATTTATGATGACATGTTGGATATGTAATTTGTTCTTTGATAAAATCTATTTTTTTTTTGTTTTTAGAATATGAGATAATGCGAATATGAGATTTGTTTTTAGAATAAAAACTGGGTACTAAAATAACTACAATACATTACATATTTTTTAAATTAAAAATGTGCGGTCTTTAAATTTATTTTCCTTTAATATGAAATTAATTAGCTGCAATGTTTATTTTTTATATATAATAAATACGTAGAAGATATATTTAATCTTTTTTATATTAGTTAATGTAGATTATATTGAAGTATAAAGATACTTCAATATAACACAGATATACATTCAGAATAATTATATCAATTTAACCGTATTTTGTGTTATAAATGCATTCGTTTTTACATTCTTCATTAAGTATATTAAATTTTATTAGTGATACTTTATAAATGCATCAGTGCGTACAGATAATTATTAAGAAATAAAATGATTTAAAGAATGTATTCGAGTATGTCAAAATGAATTAATTATCATCTGAAATGATTCCTTTTAAGAGTATTTAACATATTATCCTCATAGTTAAATACATATTAACTTACACAGTATTCAGTTTTTCTCCTAAGTACTTAGTTGAAACATTTTTTTAAATTGATGAACATTTGATATAATCTTCTTTAGTGATGTGCTTATGAAAATTTATATATTTTATAAGACTATATAGATTTTATATACAGTTTACAGAGTATTCGTATAACGTGTGATAAAAAAATCTTAAAAATGTCATAACTACTAACTGATCTGTAGTCATCGTTCACAGGTATTGAAAACAATTTTGAGTTACTTCATGCACATTACTCTCACTGTATGAATCTCAACCCTAGCGATCAAAACGCTCCCTTTATATAATATTTTACATCGTCCCCTTTATTCGTTGGAAGTTAATATCATGTGTAAAATTTATTGTCATTTTATTCCGCATCTGTTTTTGAAAAAAAATAAGTAGTTTTCTCGTTATAGTAAATAAGATAAATGTAAGTAACTTATATATTGTATTTGTATAACGATTGCTTTCTATTGTAATGAGTAAATTTTTTATGGATCATTTTTTTTATTAAGTACGCTTTTTTAACATTCATACTTCTTCACATAATTCGAATGTTTTAGTTATATTTATCATCATTTTTTTTCAAATTAAAATTTCTTTCTACATGATTTTAGTAATCATTTTATAACATACATTAGATGACAATAGAACCATTCTAATAAATTGATATATCAAACGCACCGTAAGATTTTTAAATTACCCGCTGGGTGGTGCTACCAGGCCCATTAAGAACCACTACTGTATTACCACTAATATTCTGTAGTATAAAAGTATAAACAATTAGTCTGTATCTATGATATCACAATTTGTATTCTAATAAACTACTATTTTTTTTACATTGGAATATTCATTCTTAGCTGAATTTCCTATTTTGTATTCTATAAAATTTTCAACGACTCACATTTCTTACATCTAACAAACTGTGACTCTTACTCTAAATGTATCTGTCTTGATTTCCGATTCTCGGAATTTACCAGGAAGACATGACCGCGGTCATGCGCGACGATCTCGCAGTTAATGTCATAGGTCGTCGGTTTCAATGAGTGATTTTTATTTGAGAAAACCACATTTTCAGTTTTAGTTTGCAATAAGAATTTATCTGAATAAAATACGAATATATATGAGTATGTGTGTACGTCCAGACTTACTAATAAATAATAGACTCGCGTGTGTGTAATGAAACTGAAATGTCTGTACGCTAGTTGACATTTAATTAATATAAAAACATGATTCACGACCAGTGAGTACTGAATGGCCCAACACTGAAGACGCTTTTTTTGTTATGAAATCGATCACATGCAGTCGATTACATGCATTCAACACTTACCTGGAATCTGGTCGATGCTAATGGCGTGCTGTGCGCTGCTTCGACCTTGCGTGGGTGTGCTTACTATAAAATTTAGCACATTTCTTCCGGGGTCAGGCACCATCCGGTACCTTCCCGTGACTAGAGAATGCGGTCGCTAATAATTAATGCTTCGAATAAAATGCTCTGTATTTGTTTCTAGCGTTCTGCGGTATCCGTTATTTTCGTTAGAGTATTCGTGCTATTTGCAGAGATAAATAGTGTGGTCGTCTCTTTAATGGTTTTGCACAGGTATGCGTAGTAGTTTTAGAACAGAGGCCGCATATTAAATTGTAGGGGCGCTTGGAGCTTGAATACTTTATGTCAAATAAATATAAGCAATTTCATTACTTGCAAACCTTAATTAAAGACAGGTGTACACTAGAATTGTGTTAGATTTGGATGTACATTATATGTGAATATATATATATATATATATATATATATATATATATATATATATATATATATATCCAGAGTTTAATGTGTTTAATACGGAGAAAGTTACTTTTCCAATTTAAAATCGTATACATGTCATCTCATAAATACGTTGAATAAATTGTAACATTTTTATATCATAATTATCATAAAAGGGAACTTCCACGAAAAGTATAAAAGCTGTTCTTTAGAGAAAGATTAAGTATTTTATTTTATTACTCTGCCTACCAACTTTCTAGTATAGTTCAAACATTTTTATTTCTCCTATAATACTTTTCATATATATTAGAGCAGATTTAAACCGGTTTTAAATTATTTTTATAAATTGTATTCAGAATTCAACGTTCGTGTTTTCAGTTATTATCAAACAATATAGTGATAAACATTTTATTAGCAAGTAAATCAGGATTAATTTAAGCAAATAGATTAATTTCGTAATTTATTTTCCATTTCAAACCATACATTTACTTTCAATTATTATGATAAAAAAGTTCTATTTTCCTTTAAACATTTTAATATCATATTTGTAATAATTATTTTGTAATTAACCTCTCGGTGAAATATTTGCTTATATAACATCATGTTAAAGCTTTCAGAGTGGACAAAATTGCTAACACATAATGAATCGGTATATTTTTTTTATTAACTATCAGTTGAAAACATCGGTTGAATGTCTTTCATTTTAGTCATAAATACTTTGTGTATTTATAAATTGATTTAAATATTTTTGTAAAAAAATGATTACATATGATATTATGTAAATTAAAGTAGCTTGTCTACAATGTATTAAAAATAGTGTTGAATTAACAACTAATTTTAATATGAAAAACAGTTTGATAGACAAGTATTAATTGAGTTAGTGTATTTGCTGTCCGTGGAGAAAATTATTTATGAGCATATGGTAGTTAAGTTGCTAATCTATCGACGGTTGATCAATGTATCGGGTTGAGTTCTCAGATTATAACAAAATCCCATTTATCTTTTTGTAAAAAAATCTTTCTCAAGCACTTAATTACTTAATGTTTCGACAAGGTTTTAAAATAAAAAAAATTACATATTTACTCATTTTAAAATAACATATTTTATGAGAGAAATTAATGAATTAACATTTGAAATATTAATTTAAATATGCAGAATATCCAACAAAACAGGTATATTATTTAAGGTGAAGATTTCTTTATTTACCACTCACGAAAATATATTTAAAAATATATCAAATTTTCTATTATGAGAATTAAAAGCATTTGAAATTCAAGCTCTCTAGTTTTTAAAAGTGATAAATATCATAATTTGCATTGAAAACTTGTTTTTGTAAGTAAACTTTGACTCCACATCTCTCCAATATAATTATTTGTAATTAACTTTTACATACACAGTGTGAAAGTAATGAATGTATAGATGATATCAACAACACAAAGTTTAACATGAATTATGGAAGTCATAAAAAGTAAATGAATGTTAAACTCGCACTTCAAATACTTTTTATCTTATTATGATTGAAATTTCAACCACTTTTATAAAACATTTGTGTAAAAATATGCAAGGATGCCGATGCAAAAAACAATATATACATTTCTCAAGAGATCTCGTATATAATATAGTTGAAGATATTTTCTGAAATATATTCGTAAAACGAAAAGATTAATAAAAAAACATTTCATCGACAACAAAACAATTAATGAATGAATCTTCTGTTAACCAAAAATGTCATTCTAATATCTAATATCTGGACTAAGTAAATAACGTTTTATTAAAATTAAGATTTCATAGAAAGCTTGTCATTAAAAATCAGTTTTTTTCAGGAATTCGAAAATTTGTAGCTCTTCGAAAAATTTGAGTTCTTTGTTTAATTTTCATTCGATTATAAAATGATTTTTGATGATGAATAATCATTAGAAAAAACTGAGGAGATACACTTAACAATTAATATTTTTACATAGAGCAGGTAAAAATGTACAACTGGTTTTTGAAATAATATACGACTTTAATTTCTATACATTTTTATTTTTATAATTTCATTTAATTTTATTAAACATTTTATTACAAAAATTCTAATGAGTGAAAAGAATCTTTTAAAAAATGAATTTCATAAATTCGCATTATAGTTCTAACACTGTGGCTAAATTAAATTTCACAAATGAATTTCTCACTCATCTCACCAATCACAGACATTTTTCTTATTAAAAATTTTCAATAATTAATTTTTAATCTTTTTTGATTCTTGTTTATTCACATTTCTATTGCGATTCCATCTTCTAAGGTTTTGTAAAATGTGCTCTGGTTTTCTATACATAACTCTCTGAGAATGATGACATCACCATCAAAATGCACGAAACAACATTTAAAAACGAACAATAAACAATTATTCAATATTTCTAATGAGATTTTTTTATATTTTGTGGGGTGTATAAGAAATCGTTTGTGAAACTTCATAACTTAATTATTATCTGAATGTGTTATTATTGGAAATATCGATAAACTATTATAATTAATTACTATTTAAACATTACAGTAAATTTTACTGAAACATTCGTCTTGACATTTCTCTATTATCTCAAGATCCAGTTTTATATCTTAACGAGGACTCTATGTTTTTAATCACATTTAACTGGTTTATAATTTGCGTATTTCATATTTGTATATATTATTAATGAATAATGTTTAAACTAACTAATCCAAATATTTTATTTTAATTTATAAATTGTTTACGATTTATATATTAATTAATTATTTATAAAATAAATGAAACTATTTTTCATATATAAAACACACTATTTTTTGTTTAAAAAAAATAAACAGTCCTCTATTTTTAAACATTTATAATCTTGTTAATTTTCTGTCAACTCGAACATAAATTCAAATCAGTCAGTGACCCGAAAAAAAAAACACGAGATTCCACATAATATCCATTTCGCAATACCACATAATTCATTAATTACATTTTTATGACGTTTGTATAATTCTAATTGCGTTATAATTTCATGCACATTCTTCGATAAATAAACATGTTGTTGATATTTGTTATTGACATCTAGTACATTTCATTGAACAACACAGGGACCTTAGTTCGAACAAAACGAAAACTTTTCAGAATTTTGATTATTTTCATATATAGTGAGATCGATCAATGAACGTGATTTTGTACGAGGTTGTTTCACGTTACATCTGTTTTAGAATCACCCCTGCAACACATAAATAACATGTGTTATTAATGTAATTTTATGACATTTGTACAGTTTAGCAAAGGGATACTTTAATAGACGGTCTGAAAATGAACGATAACGTTAAAAATACCAGTAGTAAACATAATAAAACAATATGTACGTGTATATAAAATTGTAAAAAAGGTAATACACACCCCATTTTAAAACTTTATGCAATTTAGTAAAAAAGTTGTTATTAACTTTTATATCATTTCATTTAAAAGAATTTAGCTGTGATGTTGATTTTTAATTTATGTATGCATATTATACATACATATTCACACACACACACACACACATATATATATATATATATATATATATATATATATATATATATGTTTATTAAATAACTTTCTGCTAAAATGAAAAATGGGAAAAATGTACACATAAATACAAATTGATACAATTTTATCCCATAAATAATCAAAACAAACTTCTATAGTGTCAAAGTAATATAAAATAATAATATCTAATACAAGTGAAAAATAACAGTGATAGTTTTTTTTAAAAAAAAAAATGAATATAAATCATTTAAATTACGCAGTACATTGTCGATATTACAAAAACTAAAATATTTCTAAAAATACATTTCGAAGAAATTTACTTAAAAGCAAACATTTGCTTATACATTTTTCAGATGTAGTGTCCGGTAGAATTTAATAAAGCGTCACTATTTTTAGTAACTATTCTTAAAAGCTAATGAGTTTCTACGAAAAATTCAACAGCCAAAACAATTTAACCATACATTCAATTTTGGGTAAAAAACGTACACTCACGCATTCTCTGTACCAATTTGTCTGTCTCATTAAATATACATAAAGTAAGAAGAAACATGTGTTAATTTTATGTAGATCGACTGTAATTTGTCACTGAGTTTTTTTTAATCTCTGTCATACGTGGGGGAATATGAAGACATTAAAGACATTTGTCTGCGTAGATAAATAAATGTATTTTACACAGGGTTAACGATTTCAATGTCAACTTTCAAATAGGATAACAATTCTTATCGTCGGGTAGTTGTAACGACCATGTTTATGGAAGAGATTACACTTACAGTTTATCAACTCAACTTAAAAATTTTATCAATGTTAATATTGACTTATTTAATTTCTTATCTCTGCGGTAAAATTATGTGTTTTACAATAACATGAAGTCTGTCACTGAATACATTTTTAATGTCATTTTAAATTATTTTATTAAATGTACTTGAATTATCAAGGATGAATGTTTAAAAATTATACCTTCTCTCTCTCACTTTATATATATATATATATATATATATATATATATATATATATAGAGAGAGAGAGAGAGAGAGAGAGAGAGAGAGGGAGAAAGAATAAATTATAGTATCTTGAAGAAAAACATTCGGAAATTTGCAATGGCTGTGAACACTGATTAAACACAAAACATTTTCTCTAATTAAAATATTTAATTATTGATTCTTGGTCTGTTTAATGTTGTGTTATACACGTTTCGGTGGACGCCATCAAAGCACGCATGAGACAAAATCAAAGCATTCAATAATCGATTGTTGAACATTTTGGTAAGAAAATTTTTATAATTTTTGGAAAATGAGATCTATTTGCGAACGCGAATTAGCTACAATGTATTTTCTCTGTGAGGGATTACAAAATCTCATCCTGGTAGTTTAAATCATTTTCTTGTATAAATCTGTTTAATGTATCTGTTTTAAAGGAGAATAATAATAAATAATACAATACATAGTACCGTTTTCCGTAAATAAATTTATTTGTAGATAATTTAGTTCTAAATTAAAAATGTGTCAAAGATACATCTAAGTAGAATTAGGGTTCAAATTAGTTTTTATAATAACAACGTATTTGACATATGATCGTACTTTGATATTAATACATATGTTGAACTATTTTTCGCTATAGAAAATATTAGGTCAGTAGAAAAATAATTGCGGTTTATGACCTTCAGATTCGTATACAAAAACAATTAATTTCCTTAATATATATTTTTTTATTAATTTTTTTTATTTTTTTATTACAATACATGAAATAACGTTTTTTATTATACAGGTAATATTAATTAGTAACATAAATGAATTTAGACACTTGATGTTTTTTTTTAGGAAATTGTAATCTTATACAAAACGTGTGAATTATAAAGTACTGATCTTTATATACTAATGTATAAAGTAGACTTTTTTCAATAGATCTTGTGATGAATTAATTATGAAACAGTTCAATAATTATAGTTAGATATAAAGAATATAAATATTGTGTATTTTATTTATTCAGCTAGCTTATGAAAATAATGTGTCGTTTAGTGCTACGCAAACGAATGCAGTCTAGTCCTGAAAACCCTGAAAAAAATAATGTAATGTGAATTATATCAAAATAACAATATATTGTTATGAAAAGTATAACAATCATTTATACGCCACCACGTTTTTCAAATTTTCACAGTACTTTTTTTAATGAGTTACGATTAATGTATTTATCAATAATAATGTATAATATGAAAACGTTTTCTTCCAGTGGAAACATTCTTAGTTTTAAATATTGTTGATTAATTTATAAATATCAAAGCCTTTTCCTGTTGTTATTTACATAAACGTCTCTCTCTCTCTCTCTCTCTCTCTCTCTATATATATATATATATATATATATATATATATATATGTATATATATAATATATATATATATATATTCAATTTTTCTTCAATATTCAGTTCAATAATATTTGTAATTTTTCCTATCTGCAAAGAATTGAATTTAGATCCATAGGTATTTTCTTTGAAATAAAATACCAACATCCTTCAGATATTGCAACGAAATATGTTCTGAAATCTGCAGTCTTCTGACTTCTCCGTACTTTGATACAAATATAACACACAAAAAATGATTTTGTTAGTTAAAGTACATATATTTAATAATTGTTTCTGTGATAGAAGACGGTTCTCTCACATAAACAATCATATTACTTATATTGTACTACTAAGCAAATCTACACAATTATATTAGAATATATTTTAGTATTTAAAAATATTTTAAAACCATATATTCAAATAATATTATTTAATCAAAGAAATGTGATTTGATATCAGAAAGAAAATGAGTATTTGATAATCAATTAATATAAGAATTTATTGAATAAATTAAAGGTGTTTTATGGTACAACAAAAATTTCAAACGTATGTTTATGTTTATATATATATATATATATATATATATATATATATATATATATATATATATATATATGTGTGTGTGTGTGTGTATAGATAAGTATATATGAGTATATAGTTATACAGGACATATTGACAACGTACATAGTTCGTTTCTTCTCGGAAGGAATTTGAACGGATAATTCAAGAATGCCCTACAGCAAATAAGAAACAGGTATCAAAAACAAGGCAGGAGTACCAGCATGCTGTGAAACAAATTCGCATAAAAATCAAAGATCAATATTATATTGATGATTATAATCTGTAGAGTCCATTAGTTTATTTACGCAACAGAGTTCAGTAACAAAATCAATAAAAGAATAAATAATATATGAAGAATTTCACAATCAAAACAGTACGGTGTTTAAAGTGGAAGTATCCGTCGAGTTTTAAGAAAAAAGATTAAAAAAACTAAATTGGAAACACATATACAATTAAATACAGTACGTGATACCATGCCACAACAGTATTAGGACAATGATCTAGTTTTGAACCTTTTTCGTAAAATGTATTTTTTTTATTTAAAGTGTATCGTGTAGCTTTATTGTAAACTGTGTCTAATTCCGTTAAATGTTTGCTGTTATAGAAATTGTATAGAATACTGTTATAATTAAAATTTAAAAAGTATACAAATCTTATATATATATATATATATATATATATATATATATATATATATATATATATATATATATATATGTATGTAAGCTTGATAATTCAATACAGAATAATATTAAATAATTCTATCTTTCGATACAAGCAACAAAAAAATTAACAGTGCAGGTTTGATAATTGCAACACACAATTATAATTCAATAATTGCAAATTCATTTCTGTTTAAAAGGAAATAATTTATTATTTTTTTAATAAAATCAAAACATCCATACTATCCATTCATCTATTTCTTTAACTTTATCTCATATGTTTACATGTACGTTCATTTAGTATTGGGAACAATATTTAAGTTGAAGAAATTAACGGGTTAGATATGAGAAGTTTTATTCATCTTAATTATTTTTTATTAGATTTTTGTTAATTCCATAAGATAAAATTGAACTAGTCGATGTCTCCATTAATAAATTCTCAAATGTCCATAAAAGTAATTTAATTGGCATATGAGGATGGTTTTGGATGGATAGGTAGAGTGATGAAATTAGTGAGGGTAATAGTAATTATTTAATGTGATTTACTTTAATAACGTATATTTTTTATATCCCGAAACACACACGTCTATGAATGACAAAAGATAATTGTTGCCAACTATTTGATCACGACCCGATCATCCCTTGCAAAGTATATAATCATACTTAGTCAGTGTTGACTGATGTATGAATCGGTAATAACGTTCACACAATATCATTTAATAAAAATAGTGAAATTGTAGAAAACAAAAAAAAGTACAATTCTTTAACAGAAGAACACCTTAAAAATATTTCAGAGTTAATCAATAATATTATTTTTGTTTAAAAGAACAATTGTGTTCTTATACATGTGATTCTATCGTTATATTTTCCTGGTAGCATCTGTCCTTTCGAATCGTCTTATTCTCGATCACTAGTTTTGTACGCTTGTCATCTTCATATAAAATTGAGAGTGAAAACCACCAGGACAACTAATCTGCGTTTAGTACGTATTTTTTCACTTGAGTTATTTTTGTTAATATTTCGAGACTAGCACTGACAATTTTACTGAAAGCTTTGCAAGAATTCGTCAAAATATATTTTACATCCAGTATTCATTTCACAGGCTCGAAAACGGGCTTATCGATAAAAAGTTGGATGTTTTGAAAATTAAACGAGTAACGAGATTGTATGTTATAAAGCAGAACTGTTTCCCCAAACCTGAACATCTGGTCAATGTATTAATGTAATGTGTTATATATATATATATATATATATATATATATATATATATATATAATATTAATATCTGTAAATAATTCTAAAAGATAATTAAGAAAATAAACCACAATATTAATAAAAATTAAGAGAATCACATTTACAAATTTACGATGAAGTTCATCGTTTATTGAAATTAAGAACCAGTTTTTGTACAGTATGTTGAAAAAAAAGCTTCTATCATTTAACAGCAGCTCGTTCACAATACATCACTAAGCGAATTTCGCGTTCGTGATAATATTTCACTTACAGTCGGGTTACAAACAAATGATATATCAATCGGGTACAGTGCTTTGTGCCTACATTTGACCAATGTAATATTAAATGTTGAGGATACGTCAATCATGATTTATTTGCCGCCCATCAAGTTTGGCACAATTGTAAACACTGTAAAATAACAGAACGATTGTGTGTGGCCACAAAACTTTAAAGAGATATAAACTGATTGCCTAAACGTCATCCTACGTCACTTCATACCACGTGTGATTTAATCACGTGGGTAGCTGCAGCCGCGGCATACGTGTCAAAATGTGCGACACTTCATTTATTGAAACACGGTCGTAGGACGCTAAGTGATACGCTGTGATTGTAACTACTAATTTACTTTCACAGTACGTACGTTTTCGTTCGAACTATGCAATAAATAACGAAAATGTCAAACCCACTAGAGCTAAAGGCCCTTACAATAATTATTATTAGTCCAGAGGCCCTTTGTTAGTGAACTACAGACAGATTCAACTACAGCAGCTATATTTATTCGTTAGATAAACGTATATCTGGGTTTTTATCAGTGGCGTAACTTGATAATAGCGTCGAATGTTAAGTTTTATCTTGTTAAAACTTTACGCTCAGTGAGACGAACCGTTTTGAACGAACGGAAAATATTTTTACACGAACGGAGATTCCTCTAACGAGATAAAAGTGTAAGAGTAAGAAAGGGCGTGCACATTGAGCGGTTTTCAACAAATTTACATTTCACCAGCTGAGTTTTTTATAAGACAAAGAAAAATCATTTACTAATTGTTTGCTTTTGGTGTCTACAAAATCCAAGCTCACTCGAAACTACACACATACTTAAAATAATGACATTTGTTCATATAGATTGTATTTCACAAATATGGCGTACTTTTTACCTAGAAAAAAATTAACATGACTTATACAGATTTTTTCATCCAATTGATAATGGTCAATTCGTACAATGTTTTTTTTTATTATATTTAATGTAAAATTCGTCATAATTTTTTAAAAAAGTATTTATGTTTACTAAACAATCAATGTTATTGAAAAAATTGTATTTATTTTCTGTTTTTGTAAGCTAATAGAATGTGTGATATATTCTAGAAATATATATATATATATATATATATATATATATCAAAATTATCCACAAAAAATTCGATAATGTTGACTTCTTTATTTATGATGTCGAAGTTTCTATCTCGGAGTATCTGTTTTTTGAAAATTTTCTCACAATAATTAGTGTCATGATATTAATACAAGTAAGAAGCAAGATACAAGTAAGATGAATGAATTAAAATCAAGAAAGATAAAGATTATATAATGTAAAACCGCAAGTATCTTTGGGAAAATAATAATTTAATGTGAAAAGTAAGGAATTATAAGATAATTAAACTTACACGATAAAAAAATATTTTATAAAAGCAATACAAATTTGCATTTTTTTGTTGTGTGAAAATCTATAAAAAATCTTTTTTAATATTATCAAAAAATAACAAACAATAATTAAAAGATATGAAATATTTTTTTTCTTTTTAAATTATGTTCATAATTTTAATAACGTTCAGTAATCATGCATTAGTCATTATATATATATATATATATATATATATATATATATATATATACTTGTATATAACTTAACAATGAAACTGTATCAATTTATTCTCTAATTGTGAAATAAATTATTAATATAAAAAAAGAATATAAGTAGGGCAAATCAGAGATATTTTGTTTCATGGCTACATTTTAAAGTAGATCACTGATACCGTCGATTTGACACTATTTCGCTTTTGTACAATTAATTTACAAAAATCTAACTGACAATACTATCAGAAATTCTGCGAATCTTTATTATATATCTAACAGTGTATCTCGTGTCCGGTGTAAATGACCCCATGTTCTTAAAACACTGTCTGTAAAGTTGTAGAGTTTAATTACATCATACGATGACAGTAATGCAATGATAAATGTACTCACCTACTGCAGCGAATTAAATTTAGATAGCAATACGAATCAATCATTTATAGAAATACATTCGTGTGGATTTACTTACTTGAATAATTCATTGCTATTAAATGTTTACATTTTATTCGAATGCGGATTATTGTACGCTAATTGGATTAAATTCCATATTTATAGACGAATAAACTGATCAAAAAGAGGTTATATTTTATCGAAAAGACACAAATTGGTATAAAAAATAAAATGTTTATTTTTTTTATGAAAATACCAGTCAGTGAATATAAGAGATATATAATTTGAAACGAAACTTCTATTTAGTAAAACTAGCAAGATAGACAAATGATCATTTTAAATAAATAAAAAAATAACTAAATAGATATTCATTTATCTCGATTAATTTCATCGATCTTGATACCCTTCATGACAATTCTTTGCTACTTGAAAGTTCATAGATCTAAAGAATTAATTTAAAAACAATGACGTCAATGTGTGGTGTAACTATGATTTTAACCATTCCTTTTTAGGACATACATATATATATATATATATATATATATATATATATATATATATATATATATATATATATATTATGTCATTGATAGCTATATAATTATGATCATTATCTAGTGCAATGTATTGTATTTAAGTCTGTATAGTATTCAGATACCAACACGCACAGTAGAGATTTGTCATCGTTTCAAAAGATATTTGTTTCGTGTCACATTTCTACGCCACTATTACTGTGACGTCTCCGAAAATTATATTATAATGAATGATCGCAACGGACAGTTTTCACTTTGGGTAAAACATACCCACACAGTTTTTTTTCAAGATAAATTACTTTAATAAACTTATACTGATTCAAAATTACAAATACAGAGTGTTTATTTCCTTTACACTCACATATATGTAATAATACACCTCTCTCTCTCTCTCTCTCTCTCTCTATATATATATATATATATATATATATATATATATATATATATATCTTCAATCTTGAACTATCAAGTGACGTATGAATATATCTTGTATTTTATTCAAAAACTGATTCAGAGTGACCATTTTTCAATTTTCTACTATTCTTGTATTTTTGAACAACTTATGTGTATTTTAAAAAGCATACTCAACGCAAATTTGTCTTTTCCTGCACGTTCTGAAAATTACCTTATTATCGTCTTAAAAACATGCATATCTTAATTTTCTAGCTAAATTGTTTTATTTAAATTCACTATGTTAACTTTCTTAACAAAGTGAAACTTATAATAAATAAATTCAATGAGTTTCAAATCGCTGTATTGAATCCGCCGTTTATTTAAATCTTCTCATATTCGTAAACTGTAGCGCTGAAAACTATATTTGTATTAAAATAGGACTAAAATTAAAAATACATCAGTTAAAGCTACAGTTTTGAATTTCTTCAATTTTCAGTGTACCTTCTTATGAGTTCCAATTGTTTTCGACCGAAATTCGAAGAAATATTTTTATACACAATAAACACTCAGTTGTTTAAGAAATAATGATTTTTAAAAACTACATGACCTAAAATAAAAAAAATTAATTTACATTTTATACTTGTTGGGAGTGGACTTTCTGATTGTCTGCTTTTTCAACCAATTCAATGAATCCGCTTAAATTTCCACTCTCCATATCATCTAAAAATATATAAAACTATCTAGAGAGACAAATATAAATTATTAGCTTTATATATATATATATATATACATATTCATATAATTACTAATAAGATATATTTGTACATGTTTTAATTAAAATAAACAAACATGTGTGTATATATACGTGAATGAACAAACATTGTGTTAATTGGATTATTTCGTTTATTCCATAAATATGTATTTCACTAATAAATCTAGTCAAGTGATTCCCTTAAAAAACATATCTGGCAACAAATTACCGCAGTAATTTTTCGGTGGCTGCACATATAAATTGTATGTGCTACGAGTCGAAATATATTTTATTTATTACCGTACGTCCATGATATAGTTATTGGTTTCTTGCTTGCAATGGGGATACCGCTAATCTAATAATTTTTACGGACTTTTGATTGATCGATAAAAATAGACGACTGTTCTTTTATCATAACGATGATAAATTAAATACAACTTAGAAATTGAATAATTGTGTATATACTTACACGCTTAAAAAGCCTAACTTTTTTTTATTGAATTTATTGATAAACTTGATGAAGAAATTGAATATAATCGATACAATTATTTATACATTTAAATTAATAGAACATATCACTTCAGATATTTTATAAAATGAGAATTTATTCGAAATATAAATCCTATCACAAAAAAATCAATTAAGCAAAGCTGTTAAGAAATCGTATATACTTGAATTTGCAGGTGTGAGATTGAAATTAAATATTACTTTTTCATTTTAAAAAAGTCTACAGCAACAACACTAATTGACTGAAATACATACATATATATATAATAAAAAACAATGGAAAATGATAAGTAATATATAATTTATTCAATTTAAATCCGTTCGTTTAATATAATCCTATTTACCTGCATATATATATATATATATATATATATATATATATATATATATATATATATATATATATATATGTATATATGTATTATCGTAATATTCTTATTCTTATAATATGGTGTTAAAAAATGTTAATAAACTGCAGTTGAGACAATAGATTGAAACGAACGTACAAGGTCGATGATCTTATAAGTTTACATAGTATTGTGGTGGGTTCGAGCCTTATTATGGTATTAGAAGTAGTTAAGTTGTTCGTATTTGTAATTATGTTTAAATTAGATAGAGTTCAAGCTTGGCTTAAACAACTGTTAAAACTTTCATTGCATGTAAATAATTTCTAAACTGTGCAACACAATGTACTTTAGAAGAAAAATAGTATGTTTTATATTATTGATTTAAAAATACTTTTATTTGATATGTCCAGCAGATCCCTAATTTAAAGAAAATACAGATGCCATTGACATAATGTACTTGTAGTTTATTGCAAACGAACAAAAAAAATATATAAGAAATAATGTATTCAATCATTTCGACACGTCTGTAAGGTTTTTAATTTATTTACTTTTCTAATTAAAAAATTAAATAAACTGTCTACTTGAAAATCTAACATAGACTGGTTTAATATTTGATAAATTCAATGTAATTAATTATAAGTAAAAAGTATAAATACGTTGATAGACGAAACTTGCGTCAACAAGTAAGGTCGTTAATAAGGTACTTAAAAATACTTGAATTCAGAAATTGAATTCTTTAAAGAGTAAAGTAGTTGTTAATGCAAGTGAAAATTTTAATTTTCATTCGATTATTACATGATTGACATTTAAAAGAGATAAATCATTATTTTATCAGTGTTTATTTCTCTTTTTCTATATATATATATATATATATATATATATATATATATATATATATATATATATATATATATATATATATATATATAACTCTAACTTCGATTTCCGACTTCAACCATAATATATTATTAATCTTCGCATATATACTAATATAGTATATGTACTGTATAAATGTTTACAAATAAATAAGTTCTTGTAAATTTCATTTTTAGTTCACAAATATCAGGACTTCACAGATATATTTGGTATCTTTCTTTGATTGACATGTTAAATTACAGTTATTCGCAACTAAAATCGTACATCATATATGGGACGATATTTAATTATTTAAGTCAGGTTCAGAGTAATGTAGGAGATACAATGTATATACCATAAATTTTCTTGAGTGACAATTGATTCTGTAACAGAATGTATGTATCCAAATATAAAGGAACAGAGCATACGATAAAATCAGAATTTACAATTAAACAAAAAGAATAGTTATGTCATTAGAGATACTTTGTGATAGTTTATCATTATAGAGATATTATTTCGAAGTATCAATTGAATTTAAAAACAAAAAGCGAAGAATGGAGCAAATCTAAATAGAAGCAAAATATCGGGTAAATAATTTTAAAAATGTAACAAAATAGCGAAAAGTGCCAACGGAAGTAAAATGGTGTTTAAAATATCATATGTGTTTTTTATCTCTCACTGAAAGGAATATTGTTTTAAAGGAATACTTTTAAGCGGTTGGCACTCATACTTTAGGGTTCGAATTAAAGGGTGATTCGAACGCAAGTCTGCAAACGGAGTGTGGTTTTTAATTATATTTGTGTTCGGGCGGTAATGACTTTAGCTGTTGAAGTGCCCTAAAATCCCAAAAACCAGCCTTAAAATATCATAAAACGTTATAAAGAGAAAAAACAGAAATTTGTAAATCAGAACTGGAAGATTTTTATCAACCATCTTTGGCTTCTGCCTGAACACCGAACCAGTTCCAAATTCATAACTCCAACTCATGACTCCGCAGCTTTGTTGTCTGCTCTGAGATTCATAATAATAAAATCACGTATACGTATAAATATGTTTTTTGTTTGAAAATCTTGTAAGTAGTAAAGAAACTATTAAGATTTCTAAAAAATGAAACAGCTTTTCTTAGAAATACTAAAATTAATAGGAAAGGCAAAAATATATTTAAAAAAATAGTATTATATATATATATATATATATATATATATATATATATATATATATATATATATATATATATATATATATATATGAAAAATAAGTACGATTTGTATTCTTATCACAAACAGAACATCACAGAGTTCAAATTCTTCTGGTTCTTAGCATGTTGAGAATGATAGCATCGCCTCAAAACGCATGCAAGTAATAAACAATCAGTTATTGAACAGTTTTTATCAGAAAACTTTTGTGGTTTAAGGGGTGGGATAAGTCATTTGTGAAAATTGTATTTTCATATCTACAATATTTTTTTTTATTTATTTAACCGTTCTTGTATGTAATAAACAATGACACATTATATACATATATATATATATATATATATATATATATATATATATATATATATATATATGAAGGCGTATATTTAAATAATGATTAACAAATCTCAGCGGCAGCTTTGTAGCGGCAGCAATGGCTGAAAGTTTATAATTAATGGTGTACTTTTTTCGACACAAATATATTTATAGCTTATCTTGTACGAACTTCTTTTTACGTGTCGTTTTTACTGTTTATTAATTTTATTCCGCAGTACTGGCATATTTCTTCACATTTGTAACATTCAGTAGAAATCATTTACTGTTTATAAAATAATTAATACAACTCAGAGATGACAAATTGCATCTGTGTGTAGTAAAAACGTCAAACAAATAACTTCATACTGTAAGGAATATCTAATCTTGATCTTGAATGCGGTTTGTACAACAGGTCATGGTTACTGACCCACGCTGACATCAATGGACCGAAAATAATCGCTAGTTATTTGTTATGAATTTATGTGTACGTCAGGGCGTTTATTCGGTTGCATCTGTTGTAAAATCATCAGTGTGTATTGAAAGTAATGAAGTGCTCTTACGCCTCTTGAGGATCGAAGTGTGAATAGACGATGCGTATGTATGGATATACATGAATAAACATGAGATTCGTTTCTGATCAATAGACGGATTTTTTAATACAATACATGTACTGCTTAATGCGCCAGTATGAACCACGTGTAACTGTATTGAAATCCATTTGCATGATATTAAACGTGGTACGATTGTATAATTTTAATTGGTATAAAGCGACCCTTTATTATTTTATGCTCGTGATCTTCGGCATATTTATAATATTCGATTTTTTGTATACTGAATTATCAAATTGATTCCCTAGAAATTAAATCGTTGCATTACTTAAAAGAAACTTGATTTTGTGATAGGTAAATCAAAAATAAGTTCTTCAGTAAATTCGATAACACTTTTTTTGTATATTTATTAAAGTTTAAAAGTGTCGAGATTTTTTAATCTTTAAATTTAAAATTATAAGAATTTCTTGAATGTCTCCCAAAGTAATTCTTTTTTATTATTTAAAAAAATATTTAAAATTAAAGATCATAAATGAATACAATGCTGTTCGGAATAAACAGATTAAAATCCGTTTTGCTATATATAATTAAGTTTAAAATAAATAGTATAATCTTTCTTATATCAATTATCATGCATGATTATTCCGTTTCGATTATCTCTTAAATTTCCATGAACTGTTTTAATCAGATCACCGTAGATTTTTTACTAATGATGTTTTGATCTTTTTCTGAAAAAAAAAATAACTTTACCATTTTATTATTCCATATTATATCTAACTGATAATATACTATGAATAAAGTCTATTTTAAAACAGTGAAAATATTTTCCTATCAATCCAGCTTTTGATTCATAGTATGTTCACTTACTTTTATTTACTAAAGTCATATGTTCGAAAAACACGTCCTTAATTTAAAAATCATACATTAATGGATATATGAATAAATTTTTTTAAACGAAACTTCAGGTGTATCTTATTTTGATTTTTTTTTAATTTATACAAACCACAATGATTGATTAAAAGTATCTAAATATTACTTATACAGCTACAATATATTTTATGTCGATTGTTTATTTAACTATAAATCTAATCGCATTCTTCTGAATATAATTTTAAATTTTAGAAACATGTTTCCATGAGACATTTTAAAACTGATTGAAGTTCCAAACTATCTATCAACCATGATCAACAATGACCACACGTATACAAAACAATTCCGTATTCAAATCATTCGCCGTGTATGCATTAGTGACAAGTTATTACAAATATTTACGAAATTTCTATGAATACAGCATCGATAAAGCTTTCACAAACGTGTCGGCGCTTTATATAAATTATTTAAAACGTCCGTTTGATTTTACGTGTTCGTTTTTGACGGCACATTCTTATATACACCGAAAACCATAAAATATGCTGAGCATTTAATAAACGATTGAGTGTTTTAATAAATATAGTTGAGTATTTGGTAGCAGTTTCGACTGCAATAAAATTCCACCAGTTTTGTGAAAGGTTAATGTATTCAACAGTTTTATAATAAATTTAAAAATAACAATAGAATTTTAAATATGAGATTTTAAACATGTAATAAATTATTATGAACTTAATAATATAATACATTTTGTTATAAATCTTAATATAAATCAATTTCTTTAATTTTATATATTTTGATAAACTTTTTAACTAGATGGTTTGATTATAAAAGAACTTATTAGAAATGTAACTGCTTTTCTCATTTTTATGAAAACATATAAATGTCTCAGTAAGGTTTACGAATTATAAATTCAGAAGAGTAGAAATAGTCGATAAAATTAGAAACCAGAATAATTTTTAACATTTTTTTAAAAATGTTATAAAAAATAAATGTATTTTTATTGAGAATAAGAAATCCATCTGTCATTTATGATTATATTTTTTCAAATTAAAATGATTTAAAGAGACAAGTACATTCACTAGATTTTTTTTCTAAACGAATCGGACTTTTTTAAATTTCCTTTATTTTTACATGTTTTTCAATTATGACGAAATAAAGAGACAAAAAATTAAAATTTATTTTGTAAAATTACAACACCAAATAACTGTAAGTAATGTTACTTAGTTGTAACTGAATTATATGAAATTCGGTAAAGAAATTAATCAGAACACTACATCGAGTTATTATTTCAAGAGTCGTGGATCGATATTTAAGCGTTCTCTCATATTCGTTGCCTCGTATTCGAACTAAGCTATACATATACACACATCGACAGTAGCTGGGTAAAACATGAAGGTTCTTGACCCTCACTAACTACCAATTCATCATCAAACTCGTTAGTTACGAATCTTGACATACGGATTTAGCGAAGAGGTGTCAGATCCACTCTTGGACTTTCAATTTAACATAAAATTTGAACAGTAGCCAATATCACTTTTCTTGATTACGATTTGAAAATTTTCTTTCGAATTAAATTATTGTACAACATTTTATAAGATTTCACAAATTTTATTGATTGTTTTTTTTATTAACTAATAAATGTATAATAGAAAAATGTGAAACTTATATCTCTTCAAAAATGTTTCATTTTTCTAAAACACCTTTAATTACTTTTACATATTTATCTTTTAAAATAAATACACAAATGTACTGGAATACATTTAGAACAAATTCCTATAAACAATTTATGAAAATAGGTCATAGTATTCTCAGTTGTTTAGAATTAATGATATATTTTCAGAATTAGAACAAACTGCATAAACAATTTATAGAAATGTATCGAATGTTAACTTTATATAAATATTTGCTTACAAAAACGACACGTTTTATAAATACACAAATAAATACAGTCTGTTTAAAGTATACTTAACTTTATTCGCATTAATTTAAATAATTTATGTTGAGTTGAAAATGATAAATTATAAAAAAATAAATAAGTAGCATGTCGTCTTAGATGCTTTGGATGAGGGAGCTAAGTGTTGAATATTTATGTAGATACAAAAATAAATAACAAGAAGTAGTTGAAGAAAATGTATTAACTTTTACTAATTATTTCTTGAGACTATCTGTTGAAATATATACAAGTGTTTCAATACACAGTCACAAATCACAATTTTTTTCTTACAGATTTCTCAGATTTTCATAATTTAGATTTCTCTCTTTTTAGTTACTGATCCGTAGATATATTTGCTTCAATTTATATAAAATACAGTTTCTTGATGATCTTCTGGAAACCTTTATTTTACTAACATTCCGTTTATTTTCATATCTTATGCTATTGACCAATCAAATGGATCAACTAAATGTAGCACGTTTTCTCTTCAAAAAATAAAAAAACTTGTATGTTTTCCAACTTGCTGTCAAAAATTCTTCCAACCTACAAAGAAGCTGTTGGCATTATAGAGGAAGCATCTTATATCAGCGATTATTCGTTTCCTTTTAGTCCTTTTTAAGATAGACAGAAATATAATACAGGTATTTTAATCAACTTTCACAGGAGAATTTTCGGCTTACATTATAATAAAGTTGATGAACATAACTGTTAGTTATTTTGATTAGAAAATCGAAATATATGTTTCAAATATATTGAAAAATAAAATTATCTACTTTAAGAATACATTAATTGGATTAAAAGTGTAATAAATTTTTAATACAAAATTAGTAATCCTTTTACATCGATAAATTCTCACAACTTCTTAGACAAAAAAATATACTCTCTAGTTTTTAATATAATTATTTACAAAATTTTATTTTGAAAATTTTAGATTTTAATAAATGAAGACATTTAATATACGTCTCATTTAAAAATACAACAGATATCTTTAAAATGTTCTGTTCTTAAGACATGCTATTTCTTCAGTTATTTCCTTCTTATATATATATATATATATATATATATATATATATATATATATATATATATATATACTTTATCAATAAGAATGTTAATAGGATGAGAGGAAGACTATTTTTTAGCAAAAGAATGACATGACGTAGATAGATGTGATACGTAAAAAAGAGGCGCCAGACATTAAGTCTGAAAAAAGCAATGGACATATTTGTCTGTATATTTGCGCATCTTAAATTCTTTGCAAGTATAATTTTATTATACTTATAATTCATCAAAAATAAAATGTGGACATCGATGCAGCCGACATGTATTATTATTAGAAAAATCCAGACAGGAACAAAAAATGTTTATGTATATATATATATATATATATATATATGTATATATTATTTTAAATCGTATTAATGTCAAAATATGTAACGGAATTGAATTTTAATTATGCATTCTCTCACTATTGAAATAAACGCATGTTATAAATATTACACGTGTCATTTTGCTACGAAAGGTATGAGCTGTAATTATACATGCATATATAATTTGTAATTTTTTTTCGTTTAGGTTTTTTTCAAAAATAATATTAAACGTATACATAAGTTCGTTTCATTTTTAGTTTACGTGCAATGTAGAAACTATTTTATACGCTTTCAAGGCCTGTTTAAGTAGTCGTCAATGTTAACCACTTGGATAATCGACAACAAAAACAAAACATACTTTAGAATACTGAAACTGTCAGACGTTCAGAATGTTTACGAAACATCTCTCACGGAATTCGATCCGCGATAATAAGACGTTCGCAATGGTGTAATTTAGTACGAAATACCATTCTGCTATTACGAGATCTTTGCCAGTGACATGAGCAGTGGCGGAGAACTGCGGATAAGACCTCTAGGGTTAATCAAAACGTAGGAAAAGAAGTTTATGGAATCTGTTGAGAAATCGATTCTGAAAAGACAGATAACATTATTTGTAAATCAGATAATGTATACTAAAACTGAACTATTTTTTTAAGAAAAAAAGAAAAAGAGATAAAGGCGCTTCTGCGGTATTTTTTTTTAAAAATACAATACGGATTTTAAATATTTAATAATCATGGAGATGGTCGTAGGTGAATGGGATTACAAGTCAGACGGTTTACTAAAATCTCATAAGACAGAATTCTGTTTTGTGACATATGTCATCTTTCATTAAGGAAACAACTGTCAACCTGATAAAAATGAAACGGTTACTAAATTTCAATCTTGATAGAGTTATAAAAAATATTACAAAAGTATATAAAACTTTCAGTATGCATCTTTGTCTTTTTTATCTCTTTAAAAATATAATTAACAGTTTTTTGTATTTTTTATTAAACAACTTGAATGAATTCTTTTTGAAAATAATAATATACTTTATAAAAACTCATTTGTTATCTTCGAGGGTAATAATTCATTTCTGAAAACGATTATTTTCTAATAAAATTAATATTTATACAAATTGTTGATAAATAACATAAACAGATAGTGTTTAACCACGCATCCTGTAGGGGATTCAAAGAGAGATTTTTCTTTAACAGACACATTTTTTCTCAAGTAAACTCACATACATAAATATATATATATATATATATATATATATATATATATATATATATATATATATGTATATATATATAGATAGATAAATGTATTCTTCTTATAAAATTCTTTTTACAGTAAAAAAAAGCTGACTTCACAGAACGGTATATTTTTCTGGATCTTTTTTTTTAAAAAACATATTGTTTAAGGTTGTTATATACACATGCATACACACACACACACATATATATATATATATATATATATATATATATAATTATATATATATATATATATAGTTCTGAAATGAACAATAAAAACTTCTTAATACTTGACAAACAACATTTAAGAATTAAATAAGAAAGATAAATATTTTATTCGATTTTCCTTTCTTATTTTGTGAAATATCATGTGTATATATATATATATATATATATATATATATATATATATATATATATATATATATATATATATATATATATATATATATATATATATGTATATATATATATATAATGCTGATTCCAGAAAAAAGCAAACTGAACTTTCATCCTACAATAATTTATAAGAAAATCCAACGGTTACCACAAGTCTTGAGTTTGAAAATAATTATTTCCATGCGTGTTTTCCCTTGCCAAGAACGCTATCCTCAACCCTATCAAAAACATATTAATTTGATCGACGTTTCAATTATAGAAATATAACAGCATCGAGAGTGAGACGCATTTTGTGGGAACGTTGAGTAAGAATTGTATTTCGTTGAACATCAATCAAAAACAATATTAAATTACTTTTCAACAGAAAAACTAATTGAAGACGTTTGAATGCTAAATGAGATCTATTTGAAATGTTTTACATTAACTCGTTTAATGAATTTTCAACTGTGCTCGACCGTGAAAAATAACACTGGATAAATATTTACATTTCTTATCTGTATTTACGGTTTTCTTATTTATTGCTTTTAATATTTTTCTTATGAAATATGTTTTGAATTTGTGTTATGTTTTAATACACATATGCAATTGATGGATTTTATTAAAATTTCAATGAATAAAATGGTCTTGAAAAGAGTTTTACACAAACAGTGAACAGATGAGGAAAATACCATTTCATTTAGTTTCTACGCGTTAATTAAAAGCGTTAATTCCCTCGAGTACGTACACATTGTACTGAAAGGGTAAAAGAGGGTCTTACGTTTATTAGACGGAAAGCTATATATAGTTATACTGCATTTTACAGTGAAAGTAACTTGCATGTGAAACAGAATACCTGAAAACTACATAACATACTACAATAGTCTATTGAGTAGGTGTCAGCTGTTACGGTTCATTGTTTTTCAGGTATGAGTTCATACACCTTTGTGTAATTTGAGAAATACAAATGTAACTTTCAAAGCTTATTGTATAAATTAGTCACATGTTTTATCTTTTAAATATTTTGTCAGTACCTATAAGATGTGGAATTAATAAAACGTTAACTGTATTGCTTTGAAATAAACCTGCCTACTTTATTCGTGAATGATTTAATCTTTTTATTGTATCATTTTTTTAAACACAAATAGAAAGGATGTTGAAATATAGATTTATTATTCCTGAAATATAAAACCATGTTTATTCACTGAAAAGTAAATACTACTGAATATTTTTATATAAAATGAAATAAAACACTGTTAGGCACAACAATTTTATTGACTATTCAAAAATTATGTTAATGACACATAAAACCATTATAAAATAATCTGAAAGTTTACTCATATATTTATTCGTATTTATTTGCAACGTCATAAAATATAATAATTATATTCGCGTTTTAATTGTTCATCTAATTAAACTTTACATTTTCGATTATTCTAGTATAGTTGTTCCTGAATCAGTGGTACGTGCAGAACGATAATGTATTCAAAAAGACAGTTATACCGCTCGACAATATTATGCAATTGCAAATTAGACTAATCCTGGAATAAAATTCAGAAGTAGGCTTTATAGAAACGTTTTCCTTTGACGATACTTGTCGCTCTCAAACAGTTGCTTCAATGATTGAAACTCGTAATTAGTAAAACTTCGTGGTAAATTTCATTCAGTGAGAGTTTTCATTTCCTTATTTAATTTTAAAAGAGTCTCAATTAGCATTTAAAATCAAGTATATAAAAATTATGTAGTAAATGAAATTGACAGTTATCAAGTGTGACAATTAATTTAGCTGTTTTTTCTGTATTTTTCATTAAATTTCAATATATATATATATATATATATATATATATATATATATATATATATATATATATAAACTGCTATCTCATAAGTGTTCCATAAATTTGTATACACATTTACAGGTTCGTAATGAAGAAAATGTTTTATTTATATTGTATTTTAGTAGGAAGTCAAGTTGAGCATTTATTATAAATTTACTCTCTCTGTATTTCTTTAATGAATTGTCATGTTTTTTACCATTATCTACATAATTTTTAATTTTAAAGAATTATAAAATTATTAATAATTTTTATAGAATAACATAATTTAAACAAATAGAGAAATTAGGAAAAAAATGATTACTGGGTTTTATTTAATAGACAAATATAGCTATATGTAATAAAGATATATATGCTTCATAAAAAGTAGCATTATGTATCTATATTTAGAATTATTTTATAATCATCACATATGGTTTCATGTACAGCTTTAAGTAAAATAACACAATGTAGTGCTGACATTGTGACTAAATACATTCGCCATAAATTTTATTCTGAATAAAAATGTTCAGTAAATGATTACTGATCATTTTTGATTGTTGCTTATGTGCATTTCAGTACAAATGGTGTCATGTTCAGTACACTACGGTAGAGAAAGTTTTTTTGAAGATGATGATCAGAAACTTTTTTGTAGTTTGTTTATGGATAGAAAAACAGTTTACAAAGTAACAGTTTATAAAGTAATACAGTTAATTTAACCTAAAGTCAAATAACAAAAAAAAAACAAGTTTACTATGAAAAGAAAGTAAAGCATCCTCTAACTCCTTAATGAAACATCTGAGTATATATTTTTCTGTACCAATGATATCAAGCTGAAGGTCTGCGGATTGCATCTAATCCGTGAAAAAAATGTGGCCTGTTACTAAACAAAAAAAAATCATTCATAACCTATCGTGCTGGTCTTTGTTTTTTTAAATCTCTCAATTTTCTATCTTCTAAGATTAGTTTCAGTACGTATACCATTTTAAGGTAGTTTTAAGCAATGAATTATATAAAACTATCTTATAATAAAATTAAAATCGTTTTTGCTAAAAATTTTGCTGAAATACCAGTAATTTTTAAGAACAAAAATCAATATACATTAACAGGACACAGATATAAACGCTTATAAATTTAAGGTCATTGTGTGATTCGTCTATATTTAAAAACTAAAAATGCAGTAGTTGTTAAATTTTTGTATATATTTTATATAAATTAATCAATCTTTTTCTGTAACCAATCATTAATTTACAAACGAGAAAATTTGTTTTTTGTTGTGTATGGATATATAAATACTGGATTACGTTCGCAGGAATAAAAAAATAACAAAATTTAACTATTTATTAATTTATATCCATTTTTTAATTTTATAATCTAAACCTTTAAATAATCATGATTCCTATTTTTTTTAAATGAACTGTATTAACTTTATCGAATATATATATATATATATATATATATATATATATATATATATATATATATATATATATATGAATTGTTGAAATGGCTATATTTTATTTAGAATTTATAGAGTATTCTTAATTGAAATAAGCTTTGAAATTCGTGAAAAGAAATCGATTATATTATTAATAAATAAATATGATAGAAAATATTCATATACTGATAATAATTACTTTCATTTAAAAGTTCAGCTGTATTGTACTGACATTATAAATGCAGCTTATTAAAAAATATATTTCTGCATTTCATGAACAATATAACTAAGTAGCTTATTTTAATCTATATAAAACCTGATAATATAATTTGTGTAATCCTTTGTGAATGCGTTATACATACTATATATATATATATATATATATATATATATATATATATATATATATATATATATATATATATATATATATATAGTACATAAGTATAAGTAGATATAGTTATAAAGTTGAATATAATTTATAATCTCTAAGATATTTTAAAAATCATATCTATTCCACCGTCACTTTTTGTGCGAAATAACAAATTACAATACTTTCCAAGTTTAATCTCCGTGAAATTAGCGGAGAGAAAAGTCTAGTTTCACCGTCATAAATTGTTATATGAGATTAATGTTGATTTTATCGTAACATCTGTAACACATAATGACGGTACATATGTACTGTCTGCAATAACAAAACTACATTTATCATAAACAACATCACGATAATAAAGAAAGATAAGGAGATGCTGGCGTGGGCACGAATAGTAACGTCGATGCCGGATAGATACCGAATCAATTGTAGTAGATAAATCATGACAAAGACTGTCAACAAGATAGCACCCATATTTTACGAACAAACTGACTACAAAATCCACAAGTCGAATGCGGTTTCAATATTGGTTCTAACATACTTTCTCACGCGTGAAGAATGAAAAGTAAAGGTGTGAAAAATATCCAAAATATTTCATACATTTCTTTTTCATTGATAACTGAACAAAATATTTTTAATTTTTTCTTTACAAATGACTAAACATATTTAAATTTATATTTTTTTATTGAGAAAGAGTTAGAAATTAAAGTTCCCAGTCTTTTAACTTTAAATATAAACAAGTTATAGTAATTTTTTCTAGTGGTCTTAGTCTTGATGAGTCGATTAAATACTATATCTTCTGCAACTAGTTTCCACTATTCAGTCATCTTCAGGTAGCTTGTTGTGATATACTCCTCAAATAAGAAAAGTCATGGGATTTTTTGTACATAGGAACAAATAAATGTAACAGTGATTACTTCTAATTATAGGAATTTTTTTTCTATATGTCACAATTTTATTCTAAGTTCTGAAATCAAAACAAACAATTTTTGACGACTGGAATATAAAACCTAGTAGAAAATTTTAAAAAATCAAATAAAAAATAAACTGAAAATTAGTAAATATTTCATGATTATTCCATAAATCACGCTTATATAACATAATTTCTGTATTTACTTTTGAAATACCGACAAAAAACATCTCATCGTCTGAATTATGTTAATTGTGTATTCTGTGGGGTAATTCCATAAAATTAAATGAATTTGCAAGCTTTCACTTCACGTCGAACTTTATATAGAATAACAGAGCTAATAAGCTACTTACAATGCAAATGATATTTAAATGGAGTCGATCATTCAAATCCACATAATTTTATGTTTGCATTGATTGCTTGGAAACTTTTATCGTACAACATAATCCAGTTTTATAAAACTTTATACTTGATATATACATATACGGTCTTTATTAAATATTTTATTTGAAATAAATATTATTTTATAATTTAAATTATATTTATTTATAATTTTCAAATATTTCAGGCAATTATTTAAATTATAAAAAAAATATTTATGATATTAAGTTAATATAATATGTATGTAAAAAGTAATAAGATTTGTTTGAAAATATATTTTTCCAAAATTATTAAAATTAAACTTCTGATAATGTATTCATTCAGGTATAAACTTTTTTCTTTAATATAATTATGGCATTAAATATTTTCTCTTTTTGTTTATATTCCATTTTACTTTTTACTGACTCTTTTCTTATGTTGATAATAATTATCGTTTATAAATATACACACAATCATCCACTAAAACACTATAATCGACAGTATGACGTGATCGTATAAAACCAGTTTTTTTAAAAATTTTTTTGGTACATATTTGTCAGATAGGTAACTTTAATGAACATATAAATTATCTTTTAACAAAAAATTGTATAAACATCAAGATAGTTGTTTTTGTTTTAAAAGAATGTTGAAGAGACAAAAAGAGATTTTTAGAATTATTTTCGTAATACAATGTAGATTTATATGTTGTTGTTATTCTTATATATTAATAAATTTTCTTCATTATTAGCATTTCTGTCAATAAATAAGAGATTTAATTGTAAATTCTAGTATCCATATATCTATTCAAATAAATAAAATAAGGGACATCGTATATTTTCTTTATTTTACTTACATTTCATCATTTATCAGTTGTTTTTACTGTCATTGTATAAATAATTTATTATTTATGATCATTTTTAATTTAATATAAATATTTAGAGTTTGACCAGAAAGAGAATATTATCTCAGTAGAGCTTTCATTATTGAAAAATTCAAGGATTTAAATGTTATCTCCTTTAAAATAGTCCTCTTTGGTCATTCAGTTCTCATACGGTATGAAACCTTTTTGAATGTCCTCGTCTGGAATTTCAAGTATTTTGTTGTATATATGTTTATACATTCCTCATCATCAAAAAACATTCCTGTAATGAACAAATCAAATGTTACTTTATAGGTTGTTAATAATTATTTTGACTAGTCTATTTTGTATTCATTTTTTAAGACTTTAAGATATCAATGATTCAACTAAAAAATCTTCGTGTGAAAAGTGTTATAAATTTATATTGTGTGATTTAACTCAATAAATGTATATGTATATACATTTATATATATATATATATATATATATATATTATACATTCAAAGTGTATGAATATATATCAAAATGTATTTTTTTATTCCAGGTTATTTTGGAAAATACCTAAATAAATACAATGGCTCATACATTCCACCAGGTTGGAGAGAATGGGGAGGACTGATAATGAATTCAAAGTATTACAATTATTCGATCAACATGAACGGCAAGAAAATTAAACATGGAGCTGATTACCATAAGGTAATATTTTCTCAAATATATTTATATCTCAAAAGTAAAAGAAATATATAATTGTAAATTTGATTACAACTGCATAAAATAATCGTACTCAAATAAATAAGTGTAAGACATTATTTCACAGTTATAAATATCGTTTATTTAAATATCTATAATTTATTACAAAAAAATACGATAAATTCAGAATTTTTTACTTTTAATATGTTACATGTTTATTTACATTCTATTTATAGATTTTACCAGTAACAGTTTCTGTTTTAATGAAGATGTTTCTAAACATTAACATATTTTAACAAACTTTTCTAAAAAGGTTTGAAAAATTAATTAATTTTCATGATGGTGATAAAACATGCACTCAGAACAATTAAAAAGGAAGCATAATTCTAAAACTTGTATACATTATGTATCATTTATATGCGAACTTGATTTGGTGCAAGTAAACCACTGTCGAAATATTTTATAATATAAAAATTAATATATGTAAATATACTGCATAAAATTACAAATATATTTCAGCTCGCAAATCAAAAATGTTTAGTAACAAGTAGTGCCGTTAAAAAATATCAATAGATAAATGTCAAATTAAAATTGCCATTTATTATCGTTTTAATTACTCGTTTCCTTTTTTACTAACAAGTTAACATGTTAGATCTATCACATTATATCAAACAATAATTATATATCAAATTGATAATACGATACAATCATAAAATATAAACGTTAAACTCCTATTACATCTTTTCATTATGCATCCTGCATTTTAATATATTCATAATGACTTCTTTATTATTTTTCTGCTTCTTTGATACAAGTATATAATTTAAAATTTCATAACTTCATCATTACATTTACTTCAATTACGTTTAGTTATTACCTAATGTATGCAATTATTATTATTTTTTTAATCTCAGATAGCAGTACATAAAATCATTTCACATATACGACATTTAATTATTAATGAATATTTAAATTCTTGACCAGTTTATAATTAAAATCGCATTTGTAATAACAAGTAAATCTGCATATTGCTTCATGTACGTTGAATTAAAAATCATTAGTTATAAAATGAAGTGCAGTTTTTTTTCTTACGATTAAAATATTTGCAACATTCCATATTATTATATATGATAAATCAGAATTATTCTATAATATAATCAAATTATACATATATATATATATATTATATATATATATATATATATATATATATATATATATATATATATATATATATATATATAATTATCAATCTATTTATAGGACAGAATACTCGAAATTTGATTTTTTTGTAATTAATATTTTTTTTAATATCAATCTAATATAATTGGTTCTAATTAAATAAATATGTGTTAAAACATTTTAAATATTGACTTAAACTCTATTTATTCTGAATTTAGCTTAGATAACACTGAAAATAAACACTTGTAATATAAGTGAGTGTTGTAAAAAATATAAAACGTGACATATTCATTTTTAATTCACTCTTCTGTATACAAAACAAATAAAAATCAGTCAGTAATAATCTCCTAAAAAATAAAATAGAACATTCTCGTAAATTATGTTATTTACTTCTATATTTTTTTAAGTATCAACAAGTTTTCTTTGATTCAGTTTAATCTGTTCAGTCATTACTTGATAGTCAAAAATAAATAGGTGATTTGAAACGTGTCATTCCAAAAGTTTCTTTCTTTTATTCCAATATCTCAAATCCTTAAGGATGTACGAGCTTCTGTCACATTTCGTATATTATTTCAATTGTTAGTTTGGATGTTAGATAATTTAAAAGTATTCTTAATTATCATAATGATTCTTATAATAAAATATCATTTTTCCTGTAATCTGAATATGATGAAATTTCCAATAAAATGCACATAAGAGTATTAGAAAATAATCAGTTGATTGAATTATAAAGAAATAATAATTGTATAGAAATTATAGTGTATTATTGATTTTTAAAATAGTATTTATTCGTAGTACCAAATCATGTTTGCAGAGAAAACAATTAATAGATTTCTTAATATTTTCTAGCAATATAATTTGACATAAAAATACTTTATGCCAAATTATTTAATTTAGCAAGACAATATGCCTTGTTAAAAATACAAAATTATGGATAAAATAATAATAACCTTAACCTTTAACCCAACATATATATATATATATATAACCTTTTCTATTTATTAGAGATTTTGATAGATAATTTTATGTATTTCTGAATTTCTAGCTCAAAACATAAGACTGGTACAATTAGAAAACATTTTTTTAAAATCATTATTGGTCTGTAGATAGTGAAACATTTTTCTTCATTCAACATTTCATACTTTATTGTTACGTTTCTCATTTGAACTCTAACATTTCAAAGAATACAATTTTCACTCATTCGAATTATTTTTAATATTTAACATTTTTATTATAATAATATTAGATTGGTAGAAAAATAATTGCGGTTTATGATCTTCAAATCCATATACATTTTAAGCTTTTTCGATTTTCCTAGCTGTTTTAAGTGGTCCAGAACTGTTGGATGACTAATGCCTAACATTTGTGAAAACTCTCAATTTGTTGTGCGTGGTTCTGATTCAACTAACGCCTTAAGTTGGTCGTTATGAACTGAAAGAAGTTACCCGCGACCTTCTTCTTCTTCAAGGCTCTCGTCCCGAACACGAAATTTTTGAAACCACCATTGCACCGTACGTTCCTTAACAGTGCCCACACCAAAAGCATCGTTTAGTTTACAAGCAGTTTTTGTTGCTTTTCCACCCGTTTTGAAGTCGTACAAAAAATGTCTCTTATTTACTTCTTTTCCACCTTTCATTCAATAACCCAATTTGAAGGAAAATTAATAATAAAAACACAATCGATGTTACCAAAATACAGACCGAAAAATGTACTTTAAAATTATATTCACATGAACATGATGAAATGACACTTTTATTAATAAAAATGAAGTTAGAATTCAAAAAACAAAAACCGTAATTATTTTCCTACCAACCTAAGAATAATCGCGAAAACTATATAAGTTGGTCAAAAAGAAAATGTTAATAATCTTTCAAGAAATCTTTGAATAAAAGCAGACATACAATTTAATTTTCTATATCATATAATTATCCAGGTGAGAGTCAGTAGCTATTACCAGTCCCTTTCCTCCAGTAAATCTTCACAGTGTCTGCACTCTTTTACTTTTAAATAACTTTCATTGAACAAACTAATTACACTATAATTTCTACGATCTCTAAGTGGGTAGTTTTATATAGTAAGTCTTACAAGCACGCAGCGATGTCAAGGTGATTAATGTGAATGTAAAATATGATTGATCGAGACTTGTGCAGGGAATAAAAAAAAATAGTTTCCGGTCTATTCAAACAATAATTATCACGTGCTTGGCAATTTATTTACAATATTTATTTTGAAATCAACCGCTTTTTTAATTATAATGTTCAACTCCACGTTAACTACCATGTTTTTAATGAACAATATATATATATATATATATATATATATATATATATATATATATATATATATATATATATATATTTAACTCGATATGAAAATGACGTGATAAGTCTATTAATTTTTCTATACTTCATACTTGTTAGTAATTACGGAATAAAAGTCTTAACCAATGAATATTTATGAATTTATAGCGAGGTTTTAAGATGATTTTAATAGCTGTGTACGTATTTGTTGTTATATTTTTAATATTGGATTTTTAAATGAATTCCAAGTCACGTTATCAACAACTAAAAGTAAATATTTAATGCGTATTGTGAATAAAAGTAAAGTAAATATTTGCGCTGTGGCTCGTTTTTAATACGTATGAACTAATACGAAAATTAATATTTATCTCCATAATAAACAGCAGCGTAGATTCTATACATGTAAAAATGTGCAGTTTCTAGAATAAATTGCATGCACAAATTGCTTGTGTTATTTTATAAAATATTTGTTTAACGAATGTTCAACATGTACTGAAATTTTATTCTTAAATCAATGGTTAAGAAAACAGTACGTGCTGATTTTGTAAACATCTCAGTTTATTATAGTTGCAACAATAAAAATTGCACCTATTCATTGATTTTATATTATTATTACATATGCTAAACTGAAATGAAGATATACTGATACAGAATTGAAAACGTTTAAAAATGTTCAATTGTATGTTTTTAAAATGTTAATTTCGTACTAAACGATTAATCTAGATCATTCGATACATATATTGTGCTTATATTTTAACAATTTATGACCGTAAATTCATTTTTTGTATTGAAAACTTTTGCAAGTAAAAAGTAAATTAAGGAAGGTATATATACTCGAAAAACAACATTAATAAATTTTCATATTTGATTAAAAGAATTTGAAATACTAATTTTTGATTATAAAAACTGTATTTTTGAGTAGAAGTTGTAATTCGCTTAATACAGAATCAAGTTTAAAATTTCATTTTTATTAAATTTATGTTCAACAATTTTCAATTTGATAAATTATAAGAAAAGTGCTACGTACGTCGATCAACTATCAGTACTGACCTAAATATAATCAACTATAAAAAATATCCCATGTACATATAGATTCAAATTATAGTATAGATATAAGAAACTTAGTGTTAAAGCTTATAAGTTAAAAACAATAAGATATCTATAACGTTAGATACGCGTAAACTGAATGAAATATCTTTCTTTTTTTAATATTATATGTAATTTTATTTTGATTCATTCCGAATGAAAATAATTTTCATCAAAACGTTTCTTGCATTAATAAAAATCGGCATAAAATTAACATTAAAGCACGTTATGACAGCGACGTTCATTGAAAAACTGAGAATCTACCTTTTTAAAAGCATCGAACTGTTAAAATACTACTTCTACCACATCTTGAATAAATCAAACTAGTAAATGAGATAGAACAAGCATTTAGAGGATAGTAATCAGAAAATATTAGTAATAAAAAGAATACGACTAATTTGTGGAAACCGTTTGTAAGGTATACAGATTTTCCTAGTTCTTAGCGCTCAGAAAATAACTATGTGACCATCTAAATCCTCTTATGACGTTATCAAAATGCTCAGTAATCAAAAAAATCAATAAGTTTTCATTCTATAACTAATATTTGACTTATCAGTAATTATTTAATTGTGGTATAGCAATCGGTTATTATTTGAGCGCAATAAATGCACATTTTGTTTATGTTTCTTAACCTAAAACATTTTAAAATTAAGGACAATAAATTTTGGTCTTCACTGTAATAATTTCATCTCTTTTATTTATATTACTTTAATGTTGTAAAAATATATTTAAAAAAATAATGGTCTAGATATATTCTAAAGTAACAGAAAGGCGTTGTAAAGAAATGAATACCTAAACTAACGGTAAAGCTATACAAAAAAATAATTTATAAATCAAACGTTTCCTACCGTCCTGTGAATTGAAATAAATGTAATAAGCGAGCAGCAGTACAGAGGGTACAGAGTACATTGTATTTAGGAACAAGAGAATTTACACAGTTCAGAATAGTTGATGTCATTAATGTGAAATAAATTATTTACACTGTTTCAACTATTATTAACTGAAATGAAATATTTCAAGTTAAACCTCAATTAATGCAACGAGTATGTAACTAATATATTATAAAATCGACTTATCCTTTTTATACTCAAAAATATGTTAATAAGTATGTAAATTTCTTAGAAAATTTACACGTTTGAGAATTAAAAAGTAATGTTTTATATTATTTTGGAAAATTAGTTTTGTAATAAACAAATTTATAATTGTGTACAAACAATCTTATGAATAATTGTCTTTATAATCTCCAAACATAAATTGAATTAAAAATGTATCTCTTGAAATTACACATCGAATATATGGTTGTTGTAAGCGGATCGATATTACCTCTGACTGTTACTTATTCAGATTAATTATTTGTATCACTGCCATTCACACACACGTTCCAAAATTATACTGTTTACTTCACTCCGTGTGATTATTAAAGGTACTTTAGATCTTGTCATTCAGAAAACCATTTCGTTGATTGTATCAGATAATTTACGAATATGTTTCGTTGAATATCTGTGTGAGTTGTTTGAAAATATTTGTTAAATACTGTTTTTGTTTGTTAACATGAAACATAACTACTGCGTATGATAACTGGAAAAGTAATCAATAAACAAAATGAGTCGTTTTTTTATTTGTTATGATTATAGTTTTAAACAAACATATCAACTTATTTTCAATTATTCAGATACTTCCACTTTCAGTTAAAAAAGTGTTTATAGATCATTATTATCCAAACACAAATTATAATCGAATCTAATGAAATGTAAAAAACATAAATGTATGCATACAAATATTCACTTGGAATAAAACTTCGCTTTATCATATCAAAGTTCTTTATTTTTGTAATTAATCAGTGAAATTTATGTGTTCAGTTTTCATAAATGAAATTTATTTAATCAAAATTAAGTTTTTTTATCTTAAATTAATTTTCTAATGATGGCATTTTCATTTTTTAAAGATAATGGCATTGTTATCAAAAGATACATCATCAACAATCAAAAATGATTAATAATCAATGATTGGCGTTTCAAAAATTAGGTATAAAAAATGTAATATAACATTAACTATATCCTAAGTACTTCAAGAAAACCAAATGAAAGAGAAACTGAAAGCTTGTGATCGTACATCAAATATAAATATTTTATATCAATTAAATTTTAAATTAATTTAAATAGAACATGTGTTAAAATATAAATGATCTTATAATAAAATTTATTATAAATTTCAATAATTACAACGTATTAATGTACTAAGTAACTCTTAAAATATTAGACGCATTTGATATTAACTGATATATTTTGTAGACAAGGGATTCAATTTCGGTCCCTCGATTAATTATCTTAAGAGGAGAGTACTTCGCTTAGTATTTTTGTCTGAATAGTTTATGGCAATAATAATTTATGAATAAAGTCAAGCATATCAATAGATATAAAATATTACTAGATTTTATTTATAGTTCAGTTCTGTATTATCTATGTGGAACCCCGTGGGAGTTTCACTACTCGAAAATTGTCTGTGTGTCTACAGATATCTATTTCGTTTCAGGGACATTTTTGTTATTGCAGATGAAATGTTTCATTTTTAGATATTGTTTTATTTATACATATGTATACGTATATATATATATATATATATATATATATATATATATATATATATATATATATATATATATTATATGCGGTGATTCAATTTAGGCTTCCATATAGTATTATTAAAAAAGGGTGCAGGGGTTAAGTGGTCATGCTATTTTTTATTTATTATTTTATTTCTATTCAATATTAAAATACAATTGAACTAAAATACTAACTGAGTGATAACATGTTTTTTTTCAAAATTTTTACTTTTTTTAATACTTTCGTATGGAAACCTAAGTTGAATCACCTTATATATATAAACATACATACATGTGTAAAAATAATAAAAAAAAAAAACATAAAAATAGAAAATTGTGAATATTTCTATTTTTCCTATGATTTATAATAAAGATGATTATAATTTTTAAACGATACGTATATTTTTATATAAAAAGTTTTTTGTTATTATTTGGTCAAGAATAAGGCCTGCCAAATTTGTTTTAATATACTTTGATCCATCTATTCTTCTTGTATCTTCAAATTAATGTTCTGCATCTGATAGTAAATACATGTAGAGATTATTTATATCTTTTGTGTTTTATTATATCGTTCATATTTTTGTTGGCACCTTATTGCTAATGTATGTATTTTTCTCCCAATCAGTCGTATTTTTGATTCATAAATTTTGAATGAATGACGCAAGCGTTTAAATATGTATAGAAAGTTTTGATTATAAGATGTTTAGAAAAACTATAACAACTAAAAAAAATATAATTTTTTTCTATTTGTATAAAATATCTATACGAAACAATAAATCAAAAACGAGGTATTTTTTACAAATAGATTGTTCACTCAGCCTTCTAATCATAATATTTTTTTTATTAGAAATGTTTAACAATTAATTATTAATTATTTTTGATTATTTCTTATATTCATTTTGATGACGATGCCACCATTTTTGAAGTGTTCAGGTACAGACAAATTTTCTTAATGTCCTGAGATTAATATCTTTGCCATCTAAATGCCCATAAACAACAATCAGTATTGATTAATAATTAATTATGAAAAAATTGTTGAATAAACATTTTTTAAGGTTTGTGAATTGAGTAAAAAATTAAATTGTGAAGACGAATTTTACTAGTCCTAAAAACTATATTCCGTTAAGAAAATTATTCAGCGATATTTTTCTACACATAAATACATCAATTTACAAGACACGCGATATTCAGGTTTTGATAAAGCTCAAAAAATGTGTATTATATAAAATAATTTAGGTAATGGAAAATTGAAAAATATAATTTCTAAATAATTTCGCTTTAAAATCAACCGGATATTACGAAAATTTTATTAAAAAAAAGTAAGAAAAATAATTAAAATCCGAAAAAATATGTCTTCTAATTTTTTTACTTGAATAAATAATTTATTGAATATCTCTTGGACATTTAAAGTT